>QTSX02005770.1:0-316821 GCA_014839935.2 Entomophthora muscae
GTGTGGTGGGAATATAAGGCGTCTTTTTCACCTGTCTCTGCCCGACAGCAGACGTTTCCAGCATCAATGGTGAACTGAATTTTGTTGTCCTTCAGCTTGGAGATGGTGACTGAGTTAAGGCCCTTGTAGCGGGTTGTCTCAGGGCGCAGGTAGAGCATGGGCCAGTCTGGGTCCAGACTGTTGTCCCCAGTGGTGGATGCTACGTAGAGTTGTGAAAGGGCATTGGCTGTGATGAGTTCCTTTCCAGGCTTATATTCAATGCATAATTGATAGGGGGATAGACGTTCAACCCATACTGCTTGGCAGCATGTCAAATGGGACTGTGTGTTGAAGTACAGGAGTGACTTATGGTCCGTCAGAACACGGGGTGGGAAGGTTGCATCTTCCAAGTAACAGCGCCACTTCTCAACGCAGTGTACAATGGCTGCCAGCTCTTTATCATGGATGTGATAACGTTGTTCCAAGTCAGTGAGCTTCCTGGACTCATATGCTACGGGAAGGAAGACGCCATTGTCAGTTTCTACCCTTAGCACACCCCCTATGGCCCTGTCCAAGGCATCAGTCTCAAGTTTGTACTGTCAATTTTGGTTGGGAAACTGCAGTACTGGTGCTGTTGTGAGCCTTTGCTTCAATGTCTCAAAGGCTTGATCTCTGGCAGGGGTCCAATGGAAGCGCTGTTTGGTATTGAGGAGCTCAGTAAGAGGTGCAATTAGTTCTCCGCAGTTGGGGATGAACTTGTGTACATAGGCAACCATGCCCAAGAATGTTTGCACTTGGCCCACATCAGTGGGGGGCGGCATGCTAGTGTTGCCTTGATTTTGGCAGGATCAGGCTTTATCCCTTGGGCAGAGATGGTGTGCCCAAGGAATAGGAGCTCCAACTTGAGGAACTCACATTTGGAGGGTTTAGCTTTTAGCTGGTTTTCCCAAAGGGTGTTGAGGACAGCACAGAGGTGTTGGAGATGTGTGGTTTGATCTTGACTGAAGACAATAATGTTGTCAAGGTCCATAACCACACACTTCCCAATCAGTTCCTCAAAGGCTTTTTTCATCAACATGGCAAAGGTGGAGGGAGCGTTAGTCATTCCAAAGTTCATGACACAACACTTGAGCAACCCGTAGTGTGTGCAGAAGGAAGTTTTTGCCTTGTCCCCTGGTGCAATGCGGACCTGGTTGTACCCCGCAGTGAGATTGATCTTGCTAAAGACCTTTGCGCCTGCAAGTGTATCAAACAGGTTGTCAATCAGCAGCAGGGGGTATTTATTTTTAACTGTCACCTCATTTAGGGCGCAGTAGTCTGTGACCAGGCAAAGAGACCTATCCTTCTTAGCTACAAAGAAGACTGCCGCTCCGTATGGAGAGAGCAAGGGGCAAATGAATCCCTTATCAAGCGCATCCACAAGGTGCTGGTGGAGGGTTTCATCTTCTTTTGGTGTGAGACGGTATAATGGTTGTGCTTTTGGTAACAATCCTTGAAGTTGTACAGCGTTCTGGATCTCCTGGGGCGGAGGTAGTTGCTCAAGTGTTTCACTAAATACGTCCTTGTACTCCTCAAGGAGTGCAGCTAGTGCTGGTGGTGGTGATGTTGACAAGGGAGGGACTGCAGATGGTTCTGCATAAATAACTTTGACTGAACATTGGTTAAAGTCTAGTCTCCCCCCCCTTGAAATTGTATGAGCCTGTTTATGTCATTCTGAAAAACACAGTGTCATTTAGTAGTTTGTTCATTTCCATGGGGTAAATCTGAAAACCCACCCCATTTCTATTGAGGGTGATGACAGAGGTATTCCAGTCAATGTAAGGGCAGTTATGCCGGAGCCAGTTTAGGCCAGCAATTATGTTGTGGCTGAGGCCTGCCATTATTGGCCCAGAGAGCTTAACCTGGATGTTCCCCATTCTTACAGAGAAGGGTGCTGTCTTGTGGGTGATGGCAATTCTGCGGGAATCAGCTACATGTACTGCTTTGAATCTGCTGGGTACTTGGCCTAATTGTTGGGAGTCAGCAAACTCCTGATCTACCATGGTGTGATCAGCCCCGGTATCTACCAGTAACTTGTGGGTGTTCCCAAAAAAACAGAAGGGATAGGACAAGTGTGTTACTTTATTTGCAGAATGAGCGGCTTGCAGCACGGGGTTGTTGCTATGGACCTGAAAAACGTCTAGGGTTTCAACCTCGTGAAGATTGTAGTCGCGGGAGTTCTTTGCAAGCAAGGGCTGAGAAGGTGGGTCAGTCGGGATTGTAAGGCCTCTTGTTGTTACAACCCCCAGGCTTTTCCCTGGTCCTTGATTAGCGCTAGCTGGAGCTCCTCCTTGCAGGGGCTTTTAGCTGCACTTTCCTGCTGGTGCGGTTGGCAACGGCCCACTTGACCTTGGCCATTGTTAGGTGCAGGACGTGGTTGGGGTGAAGTCTTGTTGGTGCGGCAGAAGCCCATTGAAGCCTGGTTACTGGCCTCTACAATGGCTTTATAGCAGTTGTCAATAGAGGTGCAGCAGACAACGGGAACCCACTTGCAAATATGGGGTTTTAATCCATTAACAATGAGAGTGAGCAACATGGTGTTCCCATCAATCACTGCTTTGGGGGCGGCAGCAAGGGCTTGTTGCCATGCAGCAAGATACTCAGGGACTGAACCAGTCTGCTTGATGGCTAATAGGGGAGTTCCCAAGATAATGGGAGAGAAGGTTTCACTATATCAGGACTTGGCGGCGTCTTGAAAGGTTGCCCAGGTGACGTCAAACTCCTGGCTGGCCCAGTTGGTGAACCACACGGCAGCAGGCCCCGTAAGGTGGCCAGATGCGGTGGCAAACCACATGGACTCAGGAACCTGACAGATACAAAGGCGCATTTTGGTGGACTGGAGCCAACTGACAATGTCAGCTCCTTCAACACTGCCAGTGAAGGACTCTAGTTGGAGGTTGAGCATACGTTGCAACAGATCTGACTGTGGCAGGGTGATGCTAGCGTCACGCTGCCTGAGGCGGAGCCAATTGTATACACTGGTAAGAACTAGCTGATCTTGATAGATGGCATAACCTTTGGGAATGTCCCCCTCAGGGATTGAAAGGAACTTTTCTTGTTGTGGAGTAGCCGTGCGGCCCGTACTCTGTCCTTTCTTGGGGGAATTTTGTTTTTGAAATAGGTCAGAACCTACTTCTGCTACCACTGTTGCAACTGAACCAATGAGGGTCCAGTACTTGGAATTGAGGAAGACAACAGTCCAATAGGAAAGGACAGAATAATAAGAATAAGGTATTGTTTATTGTAGGATATTGTGATTAATATACTAAATGGGGAAGCCACAAGGCCACAAGGGGGTGGCATAGTGGGGAGTTCCATGTAGGGTTTGGAGCCAAGGAATAACTTGTGCAGGGATCAGCAGGTCAAATTGGCAATGCTCCTAATTAGTATGAAGTGCCCACCATTTACATTGCCTTCAGATTCATTCATAACGTTAGATACGTCAAGGGGCGAAGCATTGAGCGCCCCCTGTGTATTGTAAGATACATTAGCAGGTGAGGTTCAAATCTCGGTTGCAACACTAATACAGTTCCTCTTCATGGCAATAGTGGAAAGTTGTGAAGAGGTAGGCATACCGGAGTCTTGCACTACAGAGTTACTTGACAGGGTGCTTGGTTTATATGAGACTGTACTAGAGGAGCTGTGAAGAGCTGTGTCTATTTCACTGCCTAAAATTTTGGTGAAATCAGTCTCCTCTGAGACCAGCACATGTGAGTGAACCAGTATGCTGTCAACAGGAATTTTGGTTATCCCTCTTTAAGCCTTGCTGGTTCTTGGTTTTGGAACATCTTTGTAGCATACAACTGGCTTTCTGTTCCTTTTTGGTTGGTTCACCATACTGAAAGAGGTGTTAGACTTTTACAGTAATGTCTAGTTTAGTGGGAGGAAATGTCGTAAAGTGATTGGATGTAAACTAGCCTTCACTGTAACAACTAACTGATCCATTAAGCTTGGTGAACAATAGAAAAATGGTACTCTTGTACTGGATGATAACCAGTTCAACTGATCAACTAAGTTGCACTCCAAAGTTATATTAACTAATGATCATCCAATCATTAGCTTAATAATGGGCTAAGTGATAGATAAACCTTACTGCAGAACAGAGGATCCTGGCGCTCTGTGGCTCCCATTAATCCCTCAATTACTATATAAATCTCTTCTTGACTTTAAATAAAGGATTGAATTTACATAACTTATACTTTATTATACTCATTAGGCTAGATATATATCTTGTCCTAATATTTAGTAATAACTAAGGTTGTATTTGAGTTAAGCAATCTCTGTACTTATACACCATATCTGAATCACAACAGGTGGTAAACATTCAGTCTTTTAGTTGTCAAAAGTGCTGCTCTCTTATTGATGCCCAACAAATTTTGTTGTTTTGCCAGTGATCACAGACAGGGGGCAGTTAGAGCTCCCCAATCTGGGATAAACCTCCTGACATATATAACCATTCCCAAGAACGTCCAATGTTTACTCTTTTTACATGGTGCTGGCATGTCTGTGATGACTCTTACCTTTTCCTGGTCAGGTTTAATCCCATCCTTACTAAAATATGGCCTAGACATGTGAGTTTGGTCAATAAGAATTCACACTTGGACATCTTGGGTACTAATTGGTTGTCTTTGAGTGTGTTGAGTACCATATGAATGTCTTTTCAATGTTGTTGTGACAGAAATTGACAGATAGTAAGAATCAGTCTCCATGTGGTGGGAAATCACCACCTGAATCCACATGAAGTTGATGATTAACCACCAACAAAGCTTCAAGTACTGTTTTGTAAAATTTTCAAAAGTTATACTAAGATCAAGCAAAATGATTAATCCTAACCAAAAAAAGTCCTAGCTAAATGGCCAGGGAGAGAAATAAGGTATCTTCTGCATAAAACTTGGGACACTGAGAAGGAACAACTGTCTCTGGTTCTGATTCTGCAGGAAAGACACCTAAATTCTAGGCTGTAAGAGTAACATTGGGAGGTGCTAACAACAAAGTACCAACAGCAGGTCTCCATTTTCCAGTAATATTTTGACTTAAGATCAAGATATATGGGATGTAGCAGAGTAGGCTGACTATGGAATGCATTATAAAATAAAGTTATACCAGGAGAATATTTGGTTTATTTGATTAAATTTTAGAGAGGACTCAACTCTTAATAGTTAAACTGTCAGGAAGCCAGCTGTAAGTAGAGGCCTTGGGCGGCTCGGGGTAAGGTACAGCCAAGCCGGCGGGTAGGGCCCACCATAGAATGGGTGCTAACTTGATAATATAAGATACAGATTGCCCGAGTAAGGGCCAAGGTCCGGAGTTGGGGACCATGGAATCTACCAATCCTGTCAAAGTAATGTAGAGTACTTCAAACAGTTGGGTAGAGGTGGTCTCGGCTGCGGCAGTGAGTTCCAACGGGTGGTCTGGTTGTGGTATTAAAGGAGGAGTCATAGGAACAAAGTAGGCAGGCAGGTAATTGTACTTGTCTTTGAACAGTAAGGGCGGGATATTGACCCTCTTTCCTTTGCATCCTATGTACTTGGTACTTCTAGTCCTTGCCAAAGGGTTGGCAATGAGGATGGTTTCCAAGTTGTACTCTGAATAGGCCAGGTTGGGGGGTATTCAGTAAAATGCACAGGTCCAAAGGGGGCTCCTGGGGGACGGTATAATGCCTGGGACAATTCAGCAGGTTGGTCTTGGGGGAGGGCGGCGGCCTGGTGGTCTACTTGACTGGAATTAAGATGGAAGATCACTAAGACTAGATAGTGTAAGATTTTTTTGAACCAAAGGTTCATAAAACTTTATTATTGAGAATGTTGATGGGGGTTTTGCTGTTCTGCCAGGATTTTTATACCCTGGGACTTTGCTTCTTCAATTTTTGCAGGGTTCAGGTTTGCAGACAAGGCACTGGCGGGACGTGGGTCTTGGCTTGGGGTCTCGAGGGCAGCAGATCCAGGTTGTGCCTGTTCTGGCAAATTGGAAAGGCGACGCTTTGTTTTGCCGCCACTGTTCACTATGTCACCTGAGTAGTCCAATTGCCCTACCCCTTCTGGGCGGGAGACTGGCAGTTGCTGGTGGCCATTGGCAAGGTTGAAAATAGGTTTTGTCTTAACCTCCTTAATGCAAGTTGAAACCTCTGCATAGGTTTGGGTCTTTGGTGGCCCAAGGTTGGCATCAATCTGATGACTATTTGGGGAATTGTCTCTGGGGGGCTGGCGGGTCTCAGAGTAACTTGTTAACTCAGGTTTGCAATTTAACAAGCGGGTGGTCCCCCATCCACTTTGTGTGACTTGAGTGATCTTTGGAGGGTCCTCTGTAGTAGTCCGGCGGAACGCGGAGTAATTTACCAATTTGAGCCCATCTTTTAACAGATTGGCGGGTCCTGGACTGGTCTCCTGGGAACCAGGGTTTAACTCTTGGGTTTTTAATACAGGTATTGAAATGTCATTCATGACATAAACTGTGAAAATTTTCCAATATGTACCAAATTTTGACTAAGTAATGCCACCTGGATCCATGGCTCTTATACTGTCTGCATCATCTAAAAAGTACCTGGTCCAGTATGCAAAAAAACCCTTGAGTGACTAATTTCTGTTGGCTGTTCTGATAAATGAGAATGTATTACGTGACTCTCAGATCACGTCTATTTATCAGGGTCAACTTGCAAGGGAGAATTGAATCCAAATAGAGAACTGGAGTGGCAGTAACTGTCACTGTAGATTTCATAATGCCAGGAATTATTTGCCCAAGTTAGAAAGCCAGAAAGCCATTACTCAAATTAACTGATTTGAGAGATTTAAATCAAACAGTTGATTGAAAATGGGTTACTGTTGCTCCAGTTTGCCATTTGGATTTGATTTCCCCTTACAAGCTGATACTGATTAATTCAACATAATCTGAGAGTCACTTAATACAAACTTATTTATCAGCACGGTTGTCAGAAGTTGGCCACAGAAAGATTATTTGCAAACTGGACTAGGTACTCACTTGACAATACAGAAGGAATAGGAGTCAAGGATCCAGGTGGTATTTCTTAGTCAAATTTTGATATACATGGGAAAATCTTCACTGTTCAGCTCTTAAAAGTTGAGTCCTCTCTAAAATTTTTACTCAAATAAAATCAATAATCTCCTGGTCTAACTTTATTTTATCATACATCCTGTAGTTGGTCTGCTGCGCTACATCCCTTATAATTTGATTCTCAGTTGCATTATTACCGGAAGATGGAGTCCTGCCGTCGGTACTTTGTTGTTGTCTATTTCTAATGTTAATCCAATGCCACAGAGTCTTGGAGTTTTTCCTACTGTATCCAAAGCTGAGACACTTGCTCCATCTCAATGTCCAGTATTCTATACTGAGGACACCTTGATTCTCTTCCAGGCAATTTATCTAGGACTTGTTTGGTTAGGATTAATTATTTTGCTTAATCCTAGTGTATTTTTTGGAAATTTTACCAAACATTATCTGAAGCTTTGTTGGTGATTAATCATCAACTCTATGTGGATTTGGGTGGTGATTTCCCACCACATGGAAACTGCTTCTTACTATCTGATCATTTCTGTCACATTAATGGTTCCCGTCATTTTAAAGGTTCTGAGTTCTGTCATGATCACAACAACAGAGTCTTTTATAGCAATTTTTTCAAAAAGGCATTATTGAACATGTCCCAGTCTTCATTATGATCAGGATGTTGTTTGAACCAGTCACCCACAAAGCGTGAGGCAGTCCTGGTAACTTATAAAACATATTCACTTGTCCAGAGTCTTTGAGCTTAGTCCACTTCTGTGAGCTTGTTTTGTGAGATTTGAATTCAGAGGATGGCATTTTCACAATGTATTCATGAGAATGTTCTTATTTCTGTTGAGCAAAGACGTTAAAATACAATGTTGGGTATTTTGGGTACATCAGGGATTGAAGGCAGGGTCAGGACTCCTTGCATGCTGAGGAAGTTATATTGTTTGGTTGGTACAAATATATTGTTGAAGACAGTGTACCTCGTACAGACAACTGACCTTCATATCTTCTCCAACGAGTGAGGAGTGTCATCTTCTGGGTTCTTTTCTTTTGAGGATTTTTTTCTTTGAGTTGTGTAGGTGTGGATAACCTACCTGTGCTACCACTGTCATGAATATACTTCTAAGAAGTATAATAAACAAGATAAAGGGGCAAAATTAAGAAGAGAATGATACTTTATTGATAAGAGTTTAGAGGATTATATAGTATCATAAGAAGTCACATGCTATCCATATATGTCATGGCAGTCATAGGGCTTGTCCTAGTAATGTTCTATTTAGGACTTGGAAGGTTTGATCCCTGTATTAGATGGGCAATTGATAAGAGTGCCATCAATATAATGATATGTTGGGGAATCACTCAGGGTATTACTTTCCCAAGAGGAAGTAATCAAAGATGTTGTGTTAATAGCAGGCTTGAGATAGCTGAATTTGAGAGTGGGGGTTTCAGGATGTAGGTTTATATGTACTTCAAGTCCGTCACCTTTTGAGATAGATGATGTTAAAGTGTTGAGTTTCAAAATGACCATCATTTGAAACAGTTGTAAGTACAAATATAGCTCATAATAACAATTCAATTGACGCATGAAAATGCTTAAACTCCTTTACACCCATAAAAAAGTTTCAACTCAAATACTATTTTAAGTAAGATTTATTTAATCTTTTGTAAGAAATATGCTGTCATTTTGAGCTTATAATTGCAAGTCATTTTAGAACTGAAGAATTTTAGCACCATACATACAAGTTTAAACTAACAACTTATTTAAACTAGTAAAAGACTCAAAATTATATAATATCGAAATGGACCAATAAATTGTACACATATAATTCAATTAGAGAATGACTGCAAAATAAAGTTAAATCCCTTGTCCTTTATAATGAGAGCTAAAACAAGACCTTGTCGTAGAGATTGTGCTGTTCAGCCATGGTGCAGATCTGACAAGTAAGTGTAAGATCCTGGGTGGCGATTCCGACACTTTTAAATAAAGTGAATTTACGCCCTTTTCTTCGGATTGCTTCCTGGATTTTATCAGTATCCAAGGTGAAGCTTTCCTTTTGGTCCGAATTATGGATAGCAACGAAGTGACCCAATTCTAATAGTTCAAGAGAGGGTATGCTTTCCTTAGCGTGTATAATTTCGCCAGCTTCTTTGAGGACCATTTTTACAGAATCGACAAATATTGTTGAATTCTTGACAGTTTCCAAGTCGAATTCCTGCATATCAGGAGTATATGATCCGATACAATTCATATGAACACCTTCTTTGAGTAAAGAACCATAAATAAAGGGAATTTCGGATGGCGTACATGAACATATAATGTCTGCCATATTCAACGTAGACTTTAACTCTGAAGAAGGTTTATCGGACTGACCGAGATCTCCAAGCTGTCCAAAAGAAAAACACGTGGTCGCGAATTCAGGCTTGATAGAGAGAACAAGACGTTCGGCTGAGGCTGATGAGCGACTAAAAATAATCACTTTATCGATGCTAGGAAGAACTTTGAGTAAGATTTTGATGTGCCAATATGCTTGAAGCCCAGAACCAAAAATAAGCAACACTTTTGGAGAGTCCAAGTTTATGGCTTTGGTTATTAAAGCAGAGCCGGAAGCAGTCCTGATAGCTGTGATTGCCTCAGAATTCAATACAAATTCTAGAGATCCCGTAGTTGGAGATAAAACAACCGAAGATGAGGAAAGTCCATTTGAAGAAAGTGGTATACCCACAAGCTTGACAATTTCACCTTGCCTTGTAATCAAAGATGGCATTACAAGTAGTTTGTGTTCAGGCGACGATAAACATAGACGCTCTGGTATCTGCGCAAGTGATTTACTAGCATAATAAAAAGCCTTAGAAGAAAGATCAAACATGGTTTCTGGAGTCATCATATCAACAAGCTTAGACACGTTGACTTTGTTTATTATCTTAATCTCTTGCATTTTTTGAAAGGTGGTATTATATGAATACTTGATAAAGTGAAAAATAAACTTCGAAAATAATTTTAAAAAAACCAAACGCTTGTTCTAGATTAGAAAAAAAACTGTTTTATTTTGATATTGAATAGCTAAAGCTGTTTTGTATTTGACAATTGGTAAGTAATCAAGAATGAATTTCAAATTATCTAGCTTAAGGCTTCAATTTTGTCAAAAACGAGGTCGCTAAGCGACATGACAAATTATCTAGCTTAAGCTGTGTTATGGTGAACAACAAATATGTAAAATTGGTAATAATTAATCAACCAAGAGATAAAGCTTTATTTGCAAGGTTCAACTATTTAAAGGGATATTCGGGGATTTGCGGATTTCGAATAACGGTTGTTCGAATGCGTTCACCGCAACAGCTGGAATCTAATAACAAATCTAAATTAACAATTTAAAGTGACTTTTATTTAAGCAGTACGATTTGAGCTCGAAATACGATACAGTTTAGAAGGGTGACGTTATCATGTTTAAAACTTGCTAAGAGGCCTGTCAATTGTTTTAAAAATACCAATTATGCTAAGAGGCCTGCCAAGAAAGCCAGAAATTGTGTAAGGATATCAGTGACTGTGTTTAGAAAGCTTTGAAAACTTGCATTTGGTTGGCCAAGAGAATGATGGGTTTCAATCAGCATTATTGCTTTGTGAATGTGTTTATACCAAAAGTTTCTAAATCATTATCAAGCCTTTATTTTTTTTGTTAACATAAGCTGATTCCGAGAAGCAACTGGACTTAGAACACCATGAATTCTCACTCAAAGCAACCAAAGGAGATGAGTCCTTTTGTGATTGACAAAGATTTAGTTGGACAGTACAAAAAACGATTTGATGAAAGTAGAATCCGTGTTTTTGACAAATATGAAATCCTAGGTTTTATATCCTCTGGGACTTATGGACGAGTTTATAAAGCAGTTTTAAAGAACAAGTACCAAATTGCTCAACTCCTTACTTATATATTTTTCTAGAAATGACAAAACTGTATTTGCCATAAAAAAAATTCAAGCCTGAAAAAGAAGGTGAAGCAGCAAAGCACTCAGGTATATCACAGTCTGCCTGCAGAGAAATAGGGGTAAATCTCTTTCTAATTTGCTTTTAATTTTTTGTTCAGCTTTGTAGTGAATTGAATCATGAAAATATTATTTGCCTGGAAGAAGTCATCCTTCAGGACCGGTCAATATACATGGTATTTAAATATGCTGAGCATGATTTTCAGGTAATATTCATTATTAAATAAAGTATCAATAAAAAGCTAGCAAATCATTCAGCATCACAACTATACTGAAAAGAAGCCAATACCTGAGTTTACCATTAAATCATTCATGTGGCAGCTTATCAACGGTGTTTCTTATCTACATGAGAACTGGGTTCTGCATAGAGATTTAAAGCCCGCTAATGTTCTTGTGACCTCTGATGGAGTTGTTAAAGTTGGTGATTTGGGCTTAGCAAGGTCATTCTTCAGACCTATCCAGCCACTTTACAACAGTGATAAAGTTGTTGTTACTATCTGGTATCGCGCTCCAGAGCTCATCTTGGGATCTAAGCACTACACAAAGGCCATTGGTTTGCTTTTTATATTTTATAAGCTAATTTATTAGATATGTGGTCTGTAGGATGTATTTTGGGTGAACTTTTGACCGGGAAGCCTATGTTTAAAGGCGAAGAACTCCGTATGGAAAAGAAGACACTTCCATTCCAGAAAAATCAGATGACAAAAATTATTGAAGTACTTGGAAACCCTACAAGTATACTAATCATATTTTTACTACTGATATCTATTTAGAAGAAGATTGGCCTGATATTGATCTAATGCCTGACTATTCATGCTTACACTCTTTAAAAAGGTTTTACTATATAAGTTTAGTCTCTAATTTTTTTAGTCATTACAATAATTTGAGCTCATTGTTCAATGCTTGTCATGTAAAAAGTGATGCAGCATTTGATCTTCTACAGAAGTTACTTATATATGATCCTAAAAAGCGTATCACTGCCATGGAAGCTCTTCAACACCCTTACTTTATGCAAGATCCAAAGCCTGCTGCCAAGTAAGTTTTTTATTGTTTTACTCTGCATTGTATACTCAATTACTCTAGTTCATTTGCTGGACAGCCTTTTAAATATCTGCCAAGAAAACTGACTCAACAAGATAGCAAAACAATGGGAGGAAGTGAATCTCAGGGAGCTTCTTCTCAGACAAAAAGAAAAGATGATAGGTCTAGCCAATCTAAGTCTCAATTTAAGAGATCTAGAAATTAAGCTCACTGCTCTCATACAACTACTTGATCACCTCTTGGCAATCAGATATGTATTAATTTATTTTCATTTTACATCAAGCATAACCACTTCCAGCTTTATCAGGTATTCTTTCATCAATCTTATATCCATTATTAAATATATATTTATTGCCTGTGAAGATTCATCTAGATATTTTTATAACAACAGTGCAGCCCATATTTTTAATACAACATACTTAATTAATAAAACAGATGATTTATTAGTAAGGTTAAATTAAGAACAATCTATTTTACAATAAATAGATGATTGGTTTTTACTTTAATACAAAGCATTCACTTTTACTTGTTTCAGGATAATTATAAAGTTGTAGGAAAACACTTTCTTTTAAAATGAAGAAAGAATTGATTCTTAATTCAACACAGGAACATTTTTACAGTAATTTTCACAGCTATGGTGCTAAGCATAATCGACTTAGAATACAAATAAAAGTAATTGATCACAATATAAAATGCCTTTAATCACAAATAAAAATAGTTTAGTTGTCACTTGATATAGATATGTTTGCTATGTAAATTGGTTACAAAATACACTCAGGCATAGTAAGTCAAAACTCAAGCCAAAAACAAAACACAATGACAACTCAACCAGTAAACAAAACCACTTAATTGTTGTGTACAATGGATTTTAATCAAGAATGATACCAAGGAATCTAAAATAAGACACAAGATCTGAAATATAAATTTTACAAATATTGTGTTGGGCGCTTAATTTGGCGTAAAATCTGGGAAAATGAGTGGAAACTATTTTGGGTATTCTAAAATGGGTGTTATAAAACCAAAAACAACTAATTAAGAAATAAAAAAATCTATAATCAAGATATTTGGTGGGAAAAACTCTAATTAAATATCCATATTCATATAAAAAGCAAAAATTAAAACCAGGAAGTCACTTAATTGAATTTCATTTAGTATTTTATTAAATTTTAAAATGAAAGAAACACAATAACAGAGTAGCAATGCAGCCGTTGTGCGCCGTGGTCATGGTTGCCCTTGCGGGTCAAATAACAGAGTTAGTGCAACGCAAGTGCCTACTCAGGAAGAAGACATGAAAGGAGAGTTCAATAGTGAGATTGCACTGACACAACCAGTTCAAGGAGCACAACATACAAGGGTGCAGAGCATCAACCCTTGGGTTCCCAAGCTGACCCGGAAGCCTACCAAGGTTATTATCACCAAGAAAGTTATAAACAAGGAAATAGAACTTACTTCATTTGTGTTTGACCCAGTCTGCCGCCAAGAGTTGGTCCTGTCAGCCATTCCGTAGAAAGTTAAGCCTGTGCTTGACACTAGCTACAAGCCCTACGTCAGTGATGGCAACCAGGAAGACAATGACAAGCCCAAGTTTTATAGAACTACAGAGGGGCAGCTAGTGCTCAAGAAGGTTGTGCCTTCTACAACAAGGTGCCCATGCCTTGCGTACCTGTCCCTGAGCAGAATCCAGATTCAACTGTACCCAAAAAGGCCACCTGGAAGGCCATTCCTGATATAAAGCAAATTATTCTTCTGAAGCTTATAGGAAATCAGGGAATTACAATACAGCTGCGGCCCTTGTCAGGGTGGATCCCAAGTACACTAGCAAGGTATTAAACAAGTACATTGATACTGGCTAAGTTCTTGCTGCAGAGAAATCCCTGCAGTTTTTCATCATGCTCGCCAAGGAGCACAAATGGGCAATCTGCCAGTGGATAAACCAAGACTGTCATCTTCAATTAGAAAATATACAGCCAATGGTCAAGTCTACTTTTGGGGATGAGGCTTTGATTTCTTTTTACTACCATGTGGTCAAGGGTCTGCAGTTTTTGTGGAAAAAAATTAGAGTATCTCCCTACAACTGAAACAGCCCTGACAACATTGAGACCCGGAAAAAATACGCAGAGGCGGACACTGCCTTCAAAGCCAAGGAGACAGCCAAGTTATATTATATCGCCAAATCAGCATTTTCCTTGTATATCTGAAATGCCTAAGGCTATGTTCCCAAAGGCTCCAATGATGGGGTAGCTTGGCGTGCTGCAGTCTGTGCCACAGCCTATTCAATAGTGGCTCTCCTCAGTCCAAAGAGGATTGGGCTCTATCAAATGATCTTGGGATCTCACAACAGCCAGACCTTCCTATCATTCCTCCAATTAGTCCAGAAGCACCTGAGGTGCACAAGCTGTTATTGTAAATTCAGAACCTGAACGTAAAAATGCAGGATTGTCAAATCCTTGGTCCAAATTTTGAATCACTTTTGCGGGCAACTCAGCTGAGTGAAAAATAAAATATTTAATAAAATTAACCATTTAATTTGACTTTTTTTAGTTTATTTAAATTGGCAAATTTTGATTATTGAGCAGATAACTCAATTAACAAAAGACAAAACTCAGCAAACAAATGCAGGATACATGAATCAGAAATTTGGGATTCTTATGTACAATTTGAGATTTCCTGTATGTCAAACAAATCATAGACATCATGTGAAAATTAACAAATCTGAAATTGTGGGATTGTCAAATCCAAGAACCAAGTTTCAAATCATAATTGTGATGAATTTGAAATAAATATAATTTATGGGTGTCTCAAAAAGGATGATAAAGGATCTAGAGTGAATTTATGCAAATTCTTTTAGGATTCACAGGCATTCTGAAAAATCACCCTATTTCATTTTAGGTCGGCTAAAATTTAGATTGTAATGTTCAAAAAATTGACATGTATAACAATAAAATTGACTAAAATATACATTCCTCTTCTTGAGTTTAAAATTATAATAAAATTTTTATTATGTATTTTTTTAACAAAAACCAAGTCAACGAGCTGTTCCCTGGCCTTGACAAAATTATGCAGGGCTACACTGGGTCTCTTAACAGTGAAGCCTCTGTCTATGGCCACTCCCAAACCGCAGGCCTCTCTGCAAGTACCACACATGAGTCTATTCTTTCCCCTGCAACTTCCAGAATGGCCCTGTTTGCCCACCATGCACAGGCAGCTACCAACCTGAATCCCTTATCAGCAATGGCATCCGGAACCAGCTTTTTTAGCCATGGGGTCACCCAGAGAGCCCAGAGCCCCAAAACAGCCAATCAGATGGCATTGACCAGTTCCCAAGATGGACATATCCCTCCCCCAGCCAATCAGCCTGCAAGACACAGAAGAAAATTGATCACTCCGGAAATTGTTCTCAAAATGGTTGAAAAGCAAGGGAAGCTTATGTCCCTTGGGGAAATTGCGGCCGCAATGGGTTTTGCAAAGTCCACTGTGGCTGCAACCCTGCAAGCCCACGCCAACTGTGGCCCCTCCCACCAAGAAGACCCCAACTGGTGCCCGTACCTCAACCAAAGGTGATACAGCCCATCCCCTTATGATGGCCATTATGGAATGTGACCCACGGATGCACCTGGTCCAGGTACGTCTCAAGTTGGGACTCCACGGCATCTTCACCAACAAAAGAACAGTGAATTCATGGATGTACAGAGTTGTGGTTGCCGCCAGAATCCTATCCAATCGGGTTCTTGGTGGCCCCATTTTGGTGGATACCGACCCATACAATGCAACCATTATTAATTTTATTAAAGGGAGGGCAATGAGGGCCCGTAATGACGTCATCTTCCTACCATATGCTAAGATCTCAGCCAGTATCCAAGACTTTGGAGAGAAGCACATCCAATCTGACGTGTACAAGTGCGGCCCAATCTTGTATTGTTTTGTCGGGGTTTTATTGGCAGTTTCCCCATTGGGCGTCAATTATTACTCAGCAATATTGAACACCGCAGATGGGTATGCCTACCAGATGGAGCTCAAGGCCATGCTGGAGGAGTGGGCCACACAAAATACCGTGCACACAGTTGTACTGAGTGCGGAGATGGAGCAGCGGGAATGGGCTACCCAAGAAATCAGGGCTGCAGGGCATACCTGCTGGTCCTACCCCATCAACTACGCCAACATGCATCTTGCAGATGTATGTCTCTACAATTTTGGTTCTGCCCTCAGGCGCTTTAAGCCTGCCACCTACAACAAACTATGCACCCAGATTGATAAGGGGTATGAGCTTTTCCCTTCTGCGTCCGTCCAGGACTTATTTGATCTCATCATCTTCTATGCAAGTGATAGTGATAAGTCCAGAAAGGACCCCCGTCTCCCCTCACGCCAGTCCATCTGTTTTGTCAAACCAGTATATGTGACAGAAGAAGAATTCAAGCAATTGAAGCAAACCGCTCTTGCTGCCCCTTCCCAGTCAACAAACCCTGCCTCCCCAACCCCCATCAAGCCACCTGCCTTCCAACCCTGACTCCCAAGCCACCACCCATTCCCTCCCCACTATCTCTGATGCCGCCCCTTTCACAGGCGCAGATGAAGGCGACGTTCATTCCACCCATTCCCTTCCCTTCCCGTCCTTTGATTAGTAAATAAATCTTTTCTTTGTGATAACTTATTAAAATTGATATCTCTCTTTCAATTTACAATTAATAATACTTTCTTTTTACATTATCAACATTTCCCATAATTAAAACAATGTTGTACATTTTTTGAATAGCTTAAAATTATGAGCATACATATTTTCATCATCATTAATAAATAAAAGACAATAAACGTAAATATTGGATTAAAATATTGCAATTAGATGTCAACTCTTGATATTTTGAATTTATGTGCATAACTCAATGCATTTTGTTTAATAAAATTCATTGTAAACTTGGCCTTTTTTCATTGTAATTTATTGAAATGGATTGTGTTTATATTAGAGAGCCATTAACTCTTAGTACAAATATTGATACATAGTGCATTTTACAGCCTGTATATTTACCTATTGGTAATAATTCCATAAACTTTTCAGTAGGATTTTACGGGGTAATAATAATGTAATGTGTTATAAATTACAGTTTACTGTCATTAATTGGCTGATTTTCTTTGCTGTGGCAATTGTGCATTTTCTGATATTTACGCACTGGTTTCCAATTGGTTGGTTTCACATCCAATTGGATACTAGTGCGTAAATATCAGAAAATGCACAATTGCCACAGCAAAGAAAATCAGCCAATTAATGACAGTAAACTGTAATTTATAACACATTACATAATTATTACCTCGTAAAATCTGACTGAAAAGTTTATAGAATTATTACCAATAGGTAAATATACAGGCTGTAAAATGCACTATGTATCAATATTTGTACTAAGAGTTAATGGCTCTCTAATATAAACACAATCCATTTCAATAAATTACAATGAGAAAAGGCCAAGTTTACAATGAATTTTATTAAACAAAATACATTGAGTTATGCACATAATATCAAAATATCAAGAGTTGACGTCTAATTGCAATATTTTAATCCAATATTTACGTTTATTGTCTTTAATTTATTAATGATGATGAAAAATATGTATGCGCTGAACATAGTACTATAAAAACCAGTTTTTTGATGGAATTTGAACAATATGTCAACAATCTATAACTTAATCAACAAATTAGAAGCACACCTTCAAAAGGTTGTTGAGATAGAAAGAAATATCAGGGAAATAGTGACAGGGAAGCTGGGTAACAAGGGCCAGCCACTGATACAGTCAAAAGAAGATGCTCTGGATAAGTTGGGAAATATTATAGATGAAAAGAATAAAGAAAAATTACTTAATCTACAGGGAACTATTTTATCAAGTCTAAAGTTCAACAACACGGCCTACAATTTGTGGGAGTTCTGGCAGGGGGCCAAAGAAAACAATAAGAAGATCAAACTAATTGAAGGAACAGAAATTCAAATGGAAATCAACACCAATGAAGAGGAAATTGACCTAATGGAAACAGATGAAAATGAAACACAAGCAAGAAGCAGAAGCACATCAAGAAATACAGAAGCTTTATCAAATGAAAATCAAGAGGAAGCACAAGTTGCAAGAAAAATAAGAAAAATTAAGCCTAAGAAAATTAATGAAGAGCACCCAACGCTCATGAAGTTTGCCAATATGGCGCCTGTGGCTGAGGGGGCCACAGGGGAAACAATTAGTAAGTCTTTTTATGTTTAACTTATATTTATTTTAGTCATCACCAGGGATGAGGATGAGGTTGCGGAAGTGGAGGCTTTTACGCTAAGTTGGTTTTATGGGGGTTACCAGTCACTGGTGGCCCCTATAAAACAAATAAATAAAAATCAAATAAATAAAATAGTTCAACAGAATATGAATATGTTTTTTAATAGTGAAGCTCAAGATAGGGAATATCAACCACCTGTGGGGTGCTCGCCATGGATAAGGGAAGCATACAAACTAGGATCAACAATCAAAATCAAAGAAATGAATGAAATTTGCGGGGATATAAAACCGAACTTTGATGAATACATATATGAAAGCAATCAAAGGTTCCCCTTCACAAATATCAATAAATACAAAAAATTAATAAAAACTGACTTTCAAATTGGAAATGAATATCTGAAATCTGCAATGTTTAATGAAATTTTTAAAGCTCTATCAAATAAAGTTGGGGATGCAGTCCTCGTGAATAATTTTAAGCCTTTATTGATATTGTTTGCCAAGGCCTGGGGGGCTGATACAAGTTGGGCTCCCCCAGAACCCTCTTCAAATTTAACCAAACGTCCTATATTAATAGGTTAGTACAAACTTTCAAAAAATTGTGCATGTTCTCAGAAAAGTATACCTTGCAACGAATCCACATCGCGGTGTACCTGGGAATCCTGCTCCACTGCATATTGAAAGCCAATGTGAAAAAATTAGAAGATGTACCTATACAGATTGACATATGCCGCGTAGCCCTTGACAGACAGAAGACATCATGGGGATACAGGACAGTTGAGCATGTCCTATATGACTCATTTGCAATAGCAACACTTTACGGGTACTATGTGCCCCCTGAAAAAATCTACTAGTTGATTCTCTCACCTGATTGCCTTTTATAAGATGTTTGGCCACCACCGGGGTGCTGAGCGCTACCCCTCTAGCAATTGGCACCAAGTCATCCACCACATACAGAAGAGTATGTGGTCCCAATTGGACGCATTAGCAGAAAATTTGATATTTGGGTATAATTCCCCAGAATAATCACATTCCCCTTGCAGTTTGCATTCCCCCAATAAATCATTTTCCCTATGCAACTTAAAATTTTATTTTATTTTTATTTTTTTATATTTTAATATTAAAATACTCACTATTAAAATCTTTAATATTGACATATTTAATATCAAATATTTTGATATTGAATAAATCACAATTTAATAAAATTGTTATATTTTGATTATTTAAACTTTAATATTTAACTTTTAAGATTTATAATTAATATTTTACTTTTAATATTTTTATTTTTATTTTAATTTTAGTATGTTTCAGGATTTCTGAATATTGACTAATTAACAGATTCAACAAAATAACGCGGGCCAGCAGTTAATTACTATTAATAATGGTTTTAACCCAATAACGTGGGCCAGCAGTTAACCACTCTTAGGAATGGTTTCAACAAATTAATGCAGGCCGCGGGGTTTGTGGAATCAATGGATTCAAATGATCAAATCATATCCTGGCAATTGCAAAATCCCTATTCCTAATTAATAGTGAAACATGCAGATATTGTGCTATTAATTAGTCCACCTCAACAACCATCTCAAATATGCTTCCTATATTTAATTACTATTCTAAACTTTAATTACAGTCTAGAACAAGGGCCATCATAAGTGCTATCTGAAATGCTTCTAGAAGAGCCTAAAATATACTGGGCCATCATATGGGCCATCATCTGAAACACTTCTAGAAGAGCCCAAAATAGACTGGGCCGTCAGGCCAAACACTCTAAGATAAAAGGCTGTGAGCCTATTGTATTAGAGCAGCTCTGATTAAGTGAAGAATCATCTCCGCCAACTAGTAGCCAGTCAGGCTAGCTAGCCACTTGGAACGTGGTCCAGGTTCACAGCTACTCCGCTCAGATTGAGGGATAGTTGCACAGCTTCAGAAAGGATACTGAGATGTGAAAGTTGTCAAGCAAGCTTCCGTCACAAACCGCACACACTCAAGGTTGGGCCAGACTAACTCAAATAAACACGGGCAGCTGGACCAGCCTCAATATCAGTCTTCTAATCAAGAGTTGATATTTCAAACCCTTTCCCTAGTTCAATTCTAATTAAGTGGAGAGCAAAAGATCATACTGTTGCCATACAGTATTAAACCCTACAGTAAAATATAGAGACAACAACTTATGAACCTATATCCAGAAGTAGGAAGAACCGTCCCAAATCCTTTGGGCCTTGGGCCCTGTCAGACTTGCTACTTCTGATGACAAAAAATATTCCAGGCCAAAGGTTACGCCAAAGTCACAGGTTCTCTGTACTTTCCTAATGTTAGAAGACTTAGGATATCATCTGGCCAATGATAAAATACCAAGGTCTGCAATTTTCTGACAGTATTTAAATTATAATATTAATATATCTAAGTATATTAAAAGACATTATGTATAGTTGCCAATACATCAATTAAAAAAAAGAATTAAAAATGTTTTTATTTACTACTTGTTGAGTACGGGTCCATTTATCACAAAGATAAACATAGAGAATTGAATTTATCTACATCATGTGGCCTGCTCCACTATTGTTCTAAACAAATGATTGTTTAGAACTCAAATTACCTTTCCCTTGTGATATGATTTGATAAACATACTTGATATACTTGAACTGCGTCCTAAGTACAAATTAGTAAGGAATACATAAAAATCATTGGTTGCCGTGTTGTGTGGCTATAGTGGCACTGAAATAACAAGGATCATATGATGACACGCAAGGTCCAATTTGTGGCTTAAAAAAGCCAAAGTACCATCAACAATTAACAATTATTTAAATAAAATAATTCTATTTCTATCCTTTTTTTAATTTATTCATTTGTTAGCGCAAAAGTCAATATAACATTCAATGCATTATAATAAAAATATATTCTTCATACCTAGTATAGTTAATTTTACTTACCTCTTCTATGTATTCTTATATGTCTATAATACAATCAAACATCACATTATTATATATAAATAATAATTTTTGAGACCTAATAAAAACAAAATAAACAAAAATAAAAACAAATTAAACCCAGAGAGCCCATTTATCTGATTGACTTGGAGGCCAGGGCTTTTGGATGGAAGGATTCCAAGTGCTCATAGAAAGCTGCCACCACATTGGGTGGCATCACAAATTGGCTGACCTCAAGAATATTGAATAGGTCCTCAGTGTCCTGAGGAAGGCCTTGTTTCACCTTATTCTTGATCCAACCAAGCACCTCCTTGATTGGATTCAGGAATGGGGAATATGGCAGGAGGAAGAGAAGTCTCATTGGACAATCAGCAAGGCAGTGGCTGGAGGAGTGGCTATTCTTGTCAATGGGGGGGGGGGACTTGGACACAACCAGATTCACTTTGTGGAGCCTGACATTATCAAGCACAACAACGTTGGTTGTGCCGCTATAACTTATCCAAAGGTACTCCTTGACAGCTTGGAGAAAATCAAGAAAGGTCCTGCTGTTATGGGAGCCTTTAATCATCTGGTATTGATCTAACCCACAAGGACCAAGAAGCGCAACCATTGAATAGGTCTGGGAACAAACAGCTGCACAATGGGCTACGCCGTCCTTGGACCCCTTCTTAACCCACCCATGCCTGGACCTGTGTGAGGAGGAAAACAAAAATTTGTTGATATAGAAGAACTGGACATTCCCAGTCTTCTTTAGTGCCAGATATGTCTTGGCATAAATGTGTCAATCCTCAATGGTCTTTTCACTTTTCCTATTGTATGGAGAAACTCCCAGCACCTTCCACAAGAAGCCCAAATAAACCATAGTTTTGTAGACAAGGGTTTTGGAAACAGAAAGTCCAAAATCTGTGGTGAGCATTGATTGGAAAGCAAGTGTGTCCAGGTGGCAATCCCTGGCTACCCACTGCTTGATTGCGTTGATGTGTACAGGCTGAAGGAGTTTTGGCTGTCTTTTTGCTTTAGTGGATTCAGCAATTTGCCCAGTATTGCCATACTTGGTGTTGATGTCAGCAATGTACCTGGCCGTGACACCAAATCAGGACACAATATCCCAAACCGCTACCCCCCCGTTCAAGCAGTTGAGAAGAGCTTCAAACTCACTATCTGTCAACTGACACCGGCCCTTGGCAGGTACCATGGCATCCTGGCTACCAGGCTCAACACAGGGGATGGGGACCTTTGTGTAGAAGGT
Source organism: Entomophthora muscae (assembly GCA_014839935.2). Lineage (NCBI taxonomy): Eukaryota > Fungi > Entomophthoromycota > Entomophthoromycetes > Entomophthorales > Entomophthoraceae > Entomophthora > Entomophthora muscae. The sequence goes on from QTSX02005770.1 coordinate 22,455, forward strand.
GGGATCAGGCTTGCTTGCAGTGGCACCGTCAATGGTGGCATATGACACAGGCACAGGTGGCTCATCAGTTGTGGCCAATGGCTTATAGGTGGTTTCAAAGACGCGGGGGCAGGAAGTAGCAACTCTTGGGTCAAGAGTGCAGGGCCGGGTGACAACTGGGTAAACGGTGGAGGTGTAAGTAACCTCAGTGTTCCTGGTGACCCTGGTGTAGGAGACTTTGGTAGCAGGCCTTGAGAGTGGCTTCTATCTTGGATTCAGGCTAGTTGATTGGGCTTGGGATGTGGGAGGTGGTTGGCTGGCAATGACACCTTGGGAGGCCTTTGTATTGGCATGACTCCCCTCAAGTTGGGTTCTGGGTCTGTTCTTGGACCCTCTGGGACGCCAACATGGACGGGCTGCCCCACAGGCTGATGCAGGAGCAGGTTGGGAATGCAATTGACAGTCCATAAAATAAAATAAAATAAAAAATATATTTTAGATTAAATATGTATTTATTTGGATTTATTGGTTGAGTTGTGAGTAGTTATTTTCTCTTGAGCTAGCCTTGAATAGTAACAGAGTTTCTATATCCGTAATTTGAAGTATATAATATTGTATCCTTTCCAGTTTTGGATAATTTTAAAGTTTAATAACTTTTTATGTATAAAAATGGTTATTGATATTGAATTTTTAGTTTGATTTTAGTTGTGGTGGAGCTTCTGGATTTGGCTTGATATTTCCTAGTGTGCTTAGTGTACATTAAATTTGGATTCCAGTTCCCGCAATTAATATCTGATTTTACTAGTGGCATTCAAAAGTGATTTGAAATTTGGTTCTTGGATTTGACAATCCTGCAATTTCAAAAAACATAGTAAACTTAATTAAAATGGTTGATGGATTTGAACGCTTCAAATCTGATTCCAGTTAATTCATTTTGTCCATTGGAAATATGCAGCTTGACTTGAACTTTGCAAAGTGTCTATGAGTTCCCGCATTTTTAAAAATTCAAATAAAAATACAAAGAATTCAATTTAATTAAAAAAAGGCTATCCTGCAAAAGTGATTCAAAATTTGGACCAAGGATTTGACAATCCCGCATTTTTACGTTCAGGTTCTGAATTTACAGTACAGTAGAAAGACAAATGGAAGTAACAGTACATCCTTGTAAAACCAAAAACCAGCAAATAACCTCTGACAAACCCTTAAAAGAAATAGACAACTTGAACATTGTCATTGACAAAAAATGGGTCAAATCAGGGGTTGTCCAATAGCCCTGGAAAATTTGGACTTGCCATATTTTTCCCCAATTAATTATGACAAGAAAATTACATGTTATACCCTAGCAGGGGATGGTAGCACTTGACCCACTGGTTGCCCAATTTTTGAATTATAATGTCATCAAGTCAAAGATGTCAGTAAGTCCCCAAACTGCTGAAAATATTCTCAACAGCCAATCAGATGCTACCAAAATCCCCCCTCCCCCATCCTAAGCTTCCTTAATACTTTCCCCATTACCCTCTAGAAACTTGTTTCTAGAATTCTTATTTACCTTTGAATAAAGAAAGTTTCCCCAAAAATGATTGCTCACCTGGGGTTATTTGCCCCTGTCCTTGAGTGCTTGGACTCCATCTTGGTTAAGGTTGCTGTCAATTCTTTGGTGGCCCCCTGGCCTGCCCTTTAAATGCCAGTTCCTGCTGATCCTTTCTCAAATTTCATCCTGCAACTCATTTGACTCCTGTCATTTTTTGTCACCATCTTCTGCTACACCACTGTTGATGCCAAAATCCTCAAACCGTCCTCCCAATTTGGTCTACTGCTACTCAAACAATTGGCAATTTGTTTAACCTATCCTCATTGTATCTCTTTGAATAATTCAGCTTACCATTTTACTTTAACACAAGCCCAGGCTTCACCAATGCCATTGTGCTGGATACCATTGGACTCCACAAGGTGGCAGATATTCTCAAATAATTCCCAATGATTGATACAGGCATTGCAGTTGGCCTCCAACAATTGGCCACATCAAATTTGCACCTCCTACTCCTAAACCCTATTGGGGATGTCTTTGGGTGGCTCAAGCAAGTTGTCAAGTGGGGGACACCAACTGGGACTGAGGACCTCTTTGATTTGCTGCAGGCCAGGATCCACACCCTTCCAGCCAAGACAGTGACCAAATTCTATGACCACGCTAATTCATTTCTCCCTGCATGCCTTGCCAAACAGCCGATCAACTAAAGGCTTAACAATTCCAACTATTCTTTTTATTCTCTAATTTAATATTTTAGATTTATGGATCATTATTTTATATTTGAAGCTTCCAAGCCCACAATCACATAGAACAGCACCACTGATGCAAATGCTTAATTTTGTATTGCACTTTATTTTTTCTTTTGTATTCTGTGGTGGCTTTCCCAAACACTTAATAATAAATTATAATAAATATATATCCATGTCACTACTGACACATAAATATTTAAAGTTAATTAAAAAATTAAAATGTAAAGCAATAAAGGTATATGTTAATTTTTTATAATAAATATTATTATTACTGTATAAATATCTGCTTTAAGATATTTTTCTTTTAGTAATAGATCATTGAAATACAAAATTGTTTAAAAATTAATTATATCTAAAAAATATATATTGTAATGTATATTTATTGTAGGAGAGATTTCATTAAAGGCGCCTGTAGTGGGTTCTTTGATATGTACCCACCCAGTAATGAATGTGGCGCGCAACCTCCACTGCCACACCATGTACAGTGGATACTCTGTTGTCAAAATATTCTTGGCGGCTTGTAAAAGGGAAGATAGTAAGGTAATAGTTTAGGAGCAGCTTTTATGGTGGGGCTGTTCTCCATAGATGACAGCCAGGACCAGTGTGTCTTGTATCACATGGTTGACTAAGTCATATCCAGGGGGGACCTTCTTCTCATCCAGGCTGAGCCTAGCCTTGTTGATCTTAAGAAGGACCCTGTCCAGGTCCTCTATGCTTGCACCCATCCTAAAGTAGAGGAGATACCCAAGGTAAACTATGAGATGAAGCCTTTGCCCAGCAAAGGCTTCTGTAAACTCACAGAGTTTTTTATACATGACATTTTTGTTCTTTTTGTGCTTGGTCTTGACAAATATGAGCTCCATTGTCAGAGAAAGCCCCATTTTGTTGGCACTCCAGGCCATCCCAAAGTCAGAAAAGATGATATTTTGTCTTCTTTACAGCTGTTGCATTTGCAACAGCCAATTTTGACACCACACACCCAAAGTTCTCCAGAGGTACAAGATGGTATGCTTCATTGGGAAGCAGAAGCAAACAGCCGCATGGGTCTGTCCATCTCCAGTATATTCTTGAATGAGAGAGTCTCCAGGATGTACCAAACAAGCCCAATAAAGTTTGCATAGTAAACTCCACTTAGGACCACTGGGTCAAGGCAGAGTAATTGGACATCCTTGTAGGCAGTAACTTCCCAATCAGATGCCTCTTCACCATGTGTAAGCCTCAGGAGCGCGTCCTGCAACATCAGTAATGAACTGTTTATTCAGTCCTCAAGCTCACAGGCAACCGCCAGAATTAACTCATTCCGCAAGTTGACTTACTATATTTCAATAATCAGAATTAAAAATACTTTAATGTCGACAGCATTGAAAAGTCAGAATTAAGTTTTGACTCATGCAGACTACTAAATGTCAACACTTTTTTAATAAGCAGAAACCTGTTTCCTGAACATTTTACTTAATAAAAATTAAGCTTCAAGATACTTTTTAGGGTAATGTGACAGCATAGATTTTAAAAAGTCCATAAAAAATTATACATGAATATTAAAAGATTTCATAAAAATACACTTTTATTTTATTTTACTATGAAATTAGCTATCTTTACTATAATAAATTTTTCCCCACTTAGAAACAAAAAAATCTAATATACAAAAAGGTACTACATAAAATTTCACGTATTAAAGCAAAATATAGCAATCAGAAACAGTAATATAAAGTTTTTTCTATATTGAAAACTACAAAAAACATATAATTTACTAGTAAAATACCAATATAGGCCATGTAATACAGTCTAAAGCATCAAACTATCAATAAAAAACCAATGGTTTTTATAAAAACAGTATCATAAAAGATTAATGATTTATTTAGAATAACTATTTATTTAAAAATATTATACTTAATATATAAGAACTATATAAAAAATTAGGCAATACTTAATAAATTTAATGAAAAGCTAGACTGTGATCACCTGGTTGACATTAAGAGCTGTGGTAATCTTCTTGATGTATTCCCCAATCTCTGAAAGCTTATATTTGGCCTTGACAACGTCCTTGATCTTCTCTTGATATTGTTTCTCTTTGGTGGTTCTCTTCTTCTTAGATGAGAGGTTCTCAATATCTCTGATGGATGCAGCAGTCTTCCCCTGTTGGACTTTGAGGTGCTCATAGAAGGTGTTATATCAGGGCTTGATTCCAAAGGAGGACTTGATATGCTTATGCCAGCCCTCCAAAGATGAAGTAGTTTTCATCTCATCTTTAAGAACTGCCTGATAGCAGTTCCAGTTGGCTTTGGCTCTGGGCTTGCTCTGGCGCTTAGTGACCTTACGTCCAATCCACTGTGGTTCATAATATTCAATGAAAGGGTAGAAGGCACCATCATGTTTCTTGGCATATGGATCCTGGCATAGGAGGTCAAAGGCTTGTCCAACATGCTCTGGCTTTACAAAGGCTAGTGCCACAAACTGCTGACTTAAGAACTTGCACTTTCCTGATGTATCTAGACGGTGGAGCTTGCTGAGCTCAGGTAGACCCTTTAGTTGCCTGTTGACAGCCTGTCAATAATGGAAAAAACAGCCCTGGACCTCTCCATAAAAGGTATTTACAAAAGCGTTATACTGGGCAGTTTCATAGTCCATGATTATAGTTGAGGGTCCAAGTGCTTTATCTTGAGCTTCTTGTTCTGCAGCAAGGGTGGCTTCATCCTTTTCATCATCATCTGGATTGGCTCTAGTTCTATGTCCAGGGGGACTCTTTCTATTACTGGGTATGGCTTTGATGCCCTTCTGAAGGATTTTAAAGGCCCTTGTGTAGATCTCTTCTGTTGCCCCAGGAAGCAGAAAGTAGGCAAATGGGAGCACCTTGCCTTCAATAAGGAAATGTACAACACATAGTTGGTAAAAAAGGCGGGGGCATACTGCAAAGGTACCATCACATAACCAGGTCTCTGAATCCCTCAACTGCTCTAGGTTCTGTTGTGTAGCATAGCATATAATTCTTGCCTCTGATGTAGGACCATCATCATGTAAAAGGAATACCTTATCACTATTGAAAATCCTTAGCTCCTCTGTCAAGACTAACTCTCCTTGAACCATGGCTGATTTCTTATGGGGGACTAGGTCACAGCATTTGTCACATATGTACTTTACTAACTGGTTGCGGTCAGGGATGAGCTTCAGGTTCTCATTACTTAGGTGTGTGGTGGCCTTAACTGCCAGATCAGAAGCCTTGACATCTTTGGAGACTGGGACCATTTGGTAGAGGTACCACTTTAGAAGCTTTTCAATAAGATTTATTGGAACATTGCATGTGTGCTCTCCTTTTTCACTAGTGACTTTATCCCATCCTTCTGTATTGATCCTGGCAGCGCAGCTTCTATCTTCACATACATAATTCTTGCTTCTTCCTGCTCTCTTCTGATTGTTGCAATTGAAAACATAGCCATCACAGACTAAACTTGCACCTCCTTTGACAGACATTAGAGGGAAAAACCGAGGGAACTTCTTTGGGAGCTTAAACTCTCCTTTGACATTACATATATTGTGAACCTTTAGGGGATCCCATGGGCCAATTGGTGCTTGATAATAGTCAGACAGGTAATCATCAGGATCTTCTTTATTGATACTTGATGAGGAGGATGGAGGTGCAGATTTGTTGGGCGGTGGAGGGGAATTATCTGGAGTTGGATTCTTGCACTTTCTGGACTGGGATGAGCTTGATTCCTTGGGGCTTGATTCCTTTGAGCTTGATTCATCTGGGCTTGACTGGGGTTCTGGACTCTTGGGTATCTTCTTTCTTCCTTGCTTGTTTAGTGGAATATCATCTCCTTCTGATTGGTACCAGCTTGGAGAAGAGGAGGGGGCAGGGGAGGGCTCTTTGCTTTTAGGGTCTGGGGTCTTCTCCTTTGTCTTCTGTTTTGTTGAGGGCTCTTTGGCTGGTTTTTTGTTGGGGTAGGGACTTTGGGCCTTTCCAGAGGCTTTGGGTACTTTCTTGGTTGACTTGGGGTTATTTTGTGGCTTCTTGGAAGATTTGTCCTACAATAATTAGAGTAGAGTTCATAAAGTAAGAATAATCATGTGAGACATGAATAAAATTAAATAATAATCACTTGTTTTATTTTTTATTATTAAATAGTTTATAGAAGTATAGAAAGAATCTTTAGAGCTAGTTTATTATTAAAGAATAGAAAAAAACCCATGTTTAAATAAAAAGTTGACATTCTGGTAGTCACAGTAGACAAAAATATTTAATTTACTTTGTCAGCATAAAAAACGCTTTAATTTTGACGTCAACATACTGACAGTCAGCATTAAAGTGGAAAAACACTATTTAAATCACTTATAAAGCTTGGTTAATATTTTCTGGAGTTGGTTTTTTAAGGCCAAAATTGATTATTTTTAAATTTAAAAAAATTAAAGAGATGCATATGTAACTTATGAAAACTAAATAATAGGGATTGTAGAGGGAAGTTTAAAGTACAGCCCTGGGTACTTTGGCCTGAATTACCATACCATTGTATGTGTGCTTTTTTTAAGCGGCAGTGTTTTACTAATAAATAAGTGAAGGTGTCAACATTCAGGCAGTCAGTGTTCTTTTATAGCAGCTCTCCTATTAAATCTCGCTTAAATTATGTCACTTTGTTTGCTTAGCCAAACCCCTTTGTTGCAATTTAGGCAACATGTCAATTTGACACAAAGTTGACATTATAATTACATATATAAATTCTAGTTTTAACATATGTGTGTTGGCTTAAGTGGACTTCTGGAAATAAGCTATAGTTTATCCAGTGAGTTTAAAATAACAGTAAATATCTAAATAATACAAAGAATGTTATGAAAGTTGTCATATGTCTTTGTTCAATGCTTATCTTAATATATATTTAATAAAAACAGTAGTATAAAATATAAAAAGTAGTTATTTTTAGAATATTATGTATTTTATTAAGAAATTTATGGATTCTTATTTGGGGTTAACATCCAGATATTACTTACTGTAGTCGACCTTAATGTAAAAGTACAAAGAAACTTACATTTTCATAGTAAATTATATTAGTTTTTTTGGCTTAAAATTAAGCCTTTGTTTAAATGGTGTCAACATTATGTCTGTTCCTTTTTAATTTTGCAATTCTGACTTAATTATTCACTATGAAAAATTAGCTTAGTTTTGGAAATTCCCAATTCCGGCGAATAAATACCAAAATAATGTCAACTTACTGAATGTTGACAAATTGTCAACATTCAGTAAGTTGACTTGCGGAATGAGTTAATTCTGGTGGTTGCCAGCTCACACATAATGGAAGGAGACAATGCAAACTGCTTTGTCACTTGAGTGGTGTAGTTGCATAAAACATGGTGGGGACAAAGGGGACCAGGACCTGACATATTACGCCATCAATTATTTCTAAAAAAAGGGTAAGAATTTAAATATTTTTATTAATTTTTTTATATTCCCTTTTTTGGTGTCCTCCTTGTCAGTGGCTTTGGCAGGATTAGCCATCCTTGGCGCAAGCAGTTGCACTGGCAATTCAGTATCCTCTGTTCTGGCGCACTTGGCAGGTTTGAGATGTTCATACATCTCTGGGACATCAACCCAGACAGACAGCACAGAAAAATTGTATGCCTTAAATTGCAGGCCCTCAACCACAGTTTTTTGAACGTTTAGAGCACACTCAATTGTTTTTTCAGGGGTGTCTGGCATCTTGGCCATAATTGCCTTGGTGGACACCTTGTTGATTTTGTCCCCTGTAAGGACAGCAGAATTTTTCTTTGCTTTGACTTTGCAATTAATATCTTTGCTCTTTGCAATTGCAAGGTCAAGGTCTTTAAGCAGCTTCTTCAATTCTCTCATCTGATTTTTTATTAACCTTTGTATGTGTTTTTATAGCTTTCACCCTAATAAACTCTTTGTTATTCTGATATTATTTCCTCTTTGTTTATCCCTGTTTGTTTTCCCATTTACTACAATATCCCATCCTTTTACCCATTGTGCATATGTTTTTTATCTCAATATGTGTTGTTTGCTTTATTTTTTGCCATGCTCCAATAATTGCTGTATCGTATTAGCTCTTTACACAGCCCCCTATGAAAATATTAACAACAATTTAGTGATCATATAAATTTAAATTAGAAAATTATATGTTTATTGTGTTTAGAGAAAGTTGTTGCTGATCCAAAATTCAACCCCTTAATGATAAACTTCAAGCTGATCAGGAGCCAAGTGAGAAAGATATTGTTGTGACATAAAGGGTCATTCAATAATTCTTTGATGCATGTGTGCTAATTAATCTGATTGGCTGGATGTTTTTCCATTGTGTACCATTGCTGCTGTGGTAAGTTGTTGGTGGACTAGTACTAACCCAGCAGCTTATTGGACACTAGTCCACCAACAACTTGCCACAGCAGCAATGGCGCAATGACAAAACATCCAACCAATCAGATTAATTAGGTCAGGGATCCAGCCTGTGAGGGGTTCCTGAGAACTTGCGGGCAGTTGACCCGTGGGCCTGGCAGGGAGGGCCCACCACAAGATTGGGGCTAACTTTACAATATAGGATAACAATTTTCCCAGGAGAGCCCAAGGTCTGCTGGCAGGTACCATAGAATCTATCAACCTGGTAAGAGTGATGTACATCACTCCAAATATCTGCTTGGAAGTAGATTCATTGGCAGCAACAGATTCTTGCGGGAGGTTGGGCCGCGGGGTGAGAGGCGGAGTCATTGGGACCAAATATGCAGGCAGGTAGTTGTACTTGTTGCGGAATAACAGGGGAGGTATAGTGATCTTGTTACCTTCCCTGTAGATAGTTTTGGTCTCTCTAGTTCTGGCCTCAGGGTCATAGATTAGGATTTTCTTTAGGATGAACTCTGAGTACACAGGTTGGGGGGTACTTGGTGAAATGTACTGGGACGTAGGGAACTCCTGGTGGTTGATAAGGCTTGGGCGGCGGGTCCGCGGTTTCTTGGGGTTGTTGGGGCTGAGTTGCAGAACCGCGGGAGGTAGACTGTAGATGAAATAGAACTAATATCAAATATGGAATAACCTGGTTGAACCAAAGGTTCATTCACTTTATTGCAAGAATGGCAATGGGCATCTTCCTGGCGGTCCAGGGTATAAGTATGCCCATCTGTCATAGGAAAACTTTTAAAAATTTCTCTGACCTGGGCATTACCGCTTATCAGGTTTTTCCAGTCCTTGGTGGCATTCATCACAGGAGTTATTCCATTGGCTGGTTCAAACTGAGATTACTCAAATTTCCTTGTTGGGTTGCTGGGTTGGTCATCTCTGGGTGGCCCGCGTTTATTGGGAAGTTTCTCTATTTTCCCTTCCATAGAGGTCTGAGTTATTTTGGGTTCTATGGCTAGGCCCGCCCGCTGATTGGTTGAGCTAACAGGAACCTTTACTGTGGGGAGAGTTGATGTAGATGATTTTGGTTCATCTAGCTTTAGAGGATTTTCTGAAGTCAAATCCTGCTCTGGTTTGAGCCCAAAAATCTGCGGGCTGGTGGCCGGTCCTGCGGGCTGGCGGCCCACAGGGAGTCAGGGTTCAAATCCCGTAGTTGAGGGTTTCCAGTAAGCATGGTTAATAGGAGTTTGTCACTTGTGACAAATTAGCAAACATGCATAAAAGAATTATTGAATGACCCTTTATGTCGCAACAATCACTTTCTCACTTGGCTCTTGATTGGCTTAAAGTTTATCAATAAGGTTTTGAATTTGATTCAGCAACAACTTTCTCTAAACACAATAAACATATAATTTTCTAATTTAAATTTATATGATCACTAAATTGTTGTTAATATTATCACAAGGGGCTGTGTTTGGGTACTAAAAATAACTGTGTTCTGGATCTAGATACATGGCATAGTAAACATATGATATTTTATAGAAATAAGCTAGACATATATAAAACACCGAAATAAAAAACAAGGAGAAAATTAAACAATTAAAATTCTGGATACTGTAGATTAAGAACCTGTTGAGAAAAATTTGGGATTTTCAAATTCTTTTGCATAAACTCACCAACTCACTAGAGTATTTTTCATCCTTTTATATAAAAAAGTAAGTTGTTCTGGGATGAAAATTATTTCATTAAGTTGGTGAGTTCATGCAAAAGAATTTGACAATCCTACATTTTTCCCAACAGGTTCTGAATCTAAAGTACTAAATTATATTAATTAAAAATATTTGTTTTGCAAGGAGCTTATTTGGGACAGGAGTAGTTGCCTATTAGGCAGAATAGCACAGCAAAGAAGGTGTCAAGGTGGTGCTGTCTTGGGAGGTCTGGGACTGGATGGATTGGGCTGATCAGTTGGGGTTGGTGGTGGCAGGGATAGAACCAATTGTATTAATTTTGATGGCTGCCATATAATTCTTGTTATGCTCCTTATCTGTCATTGACTGGATTAGTTTGTAGACAGTTGTGACGCAGGGTGAGAGGTGCTTGTCCTTATGTGACTGGTTGCCCATATTCACATGGAAAATCATTGGCGTAAATAAGTCAGCCATCATCTGCCAACTAAAGAGAGAATTGTGGTTGAGAACACCAAGATAAATATCATTAAAAGCCTGGGGGTGGTGCTACTGGACTTTGTCCCTAATATTAAAGAAAACAGCATTGGCCAGATGGATGTCTGTGTGGCTGGCTGGGTAGATTGAGGCCTGATATCTGTGTCATTGGATGGTCTTGATGGAAGTGGAATCATCTTCCATCTGGTGGCTCAAGAAAACCCAGTAGGAGGAATGCAAGTCCACAAGAGTCCAGAAATCTACTGAGGATCTGGCTATACCCATAACTATTTGTATAATCAGGGTTTGTTTAATAATAGACAAAAACCTTGACCAAAACAGCCAGAAACACACCAATAAACATCCCCTTCTTGGCATTCTTCCTTCTGTTGGTCTTAGTGACTTTTTCTTGCTCCCCAAAATTATCAAAATCAATTGATAACTTGTAGTAAAAGATGAACACAATGTCATCCAAAAAAAACTTGTCAAGCATCTGGTGAGGATGGCTTCTATGGCAGGCTTGTATGGGGAATCATTTCTACCATCCCAATGGTTGCTGCCAAAATTGGTCAAAACCAAGACCAAGACTACTTTGCCATACATCCAGAGCTGCACCATATGCCCAGAAACTCATATGCTATGGTGCACTAGTTGTTTCCAGACCTGGTTCAGGGGAAGTTCAGGGTCCTGCTTCAGGAGATTGAGCATTATTGGGTACATCTCTATGATCTGAGACTCTTGGGCCTTTTTTGGCTTCTTGGCTGTCCCAATTGAGTTTCCCTTGTTCATGGTGTTGTTGAATTCCCACATGATGGTAGATTGGGTAAATTGCAATTGGTTGGCAATCTGATCCCAGGTCAGGCCACTCTGGTTCAGTGCCACAATTTCCTGGAAAATTTGGGCAGTGATTATTGTGTGTTTGGGGTGCTGGGCTGCAGGCACTGTAGCATAATTGGCTGAAGGGGGAGCAGGTTGGCTGTTGGTGGGCAGTTGTTCTAAACCAGGGTTGTCATTCTTGTCAGGGATCCAGTCTTGGGCAGCTGGCCTGTCATTTTCTGGGTTGATTTGGTCTGGGTTTTTACGGGTAGAACCCACCACAAGAGAGGAGCTAACTTAAAAAGGTAGGATAAGGACTTCTCCATCCAGGACCACGGGCCAGCAGATGGGATTATAGTGTCAATCACCCCTGTGAGGGTGATGTACACAATCTCAAATAGCTTGTCTGTGTGGTCAGTTGGGAGGTCAGGTGAGGAGGCAGGCATAGGCTTGGGGGTCACAGGCAGTTTCATGAAAAGGTTGTAAGCAGGAAGGTAGTTGAACTTTCCTCTAAACAATTTGGGTGTTGAGAATATCCACAGGCCTTGAAGGTTGTATCTAACTGCAGATTTCATGTAGGACAAAGGATCTAGTTCAAGTATTTTCTCTGGGGTGTAGTCCTTATATTCAGGTTTCAAAGGATGATCTGTGAAGTAAATGGGGCCAAAGGGAACACCTGGAGGACGTAAATCTGCAGGCAGAGGGGCAGGAGGACCAGGTATCTTGTACTGAATTGATAGACAGCAAATGCAAAATAAGGCAGTAGCTGGGTAAGCAAAAATAACATAACCTTTATTTAAAAATGGCAATAAGGTTTGAGAGCAGAATCTTTAGGCATATATAGCATCCTGCCTCCAAACTTAGTATTTTCCATAAGGGCTTCATCAAAATATTGGGGAAAATGCAGGTGGGTGGCCAGGAGGCCCGGGTGCAGGAGTAGCAAAATGGCACCTTGGCTGGGTGTTCTCTCATTGTTCAGAATGTCCAAATTAGTCACTCAATTTTCTTGATTTTGTGCTGTGGTCACGGGGTTGGGCCTAAAGCCCATGTTTTCCTTTGGCAATTGAATCTGATTGGTTACCCAAGAGGACTTCAAGTTCATGAAGTTCACAGAAGAGCTTTCTCTGCCTTCATTAGGAAATTTGAGAAGCTTCTCCTTGGGCATCACTATAGTCAAACCTGTGCTGGTATTCTGACTTTGGGACTTAGCAGGGGCTTCAGCTTGCAGAGGCTCAGTCTCAGGAAAGCGCGGGCAGGCGGGCCCTTGGTCCATGGGACTGGCAGTCTGCGGGAATTCAGGGTCAGGGTTTGAATCCCACTCTTGGGCCTGGGTTTCTAGGGGGAAAGAATTGTCAATCCTGAGAATTATAGTTGGTTGGTTGGCGCCTGGTGTGGGGTCAGGAAAGGGGGCAGGAGCAGAGCTAGACACTAGGTGACTACTGAAAAAGTCAAACCCATATGGGTTGGAGATCAGGTACAGGTCAGCTTCCTTGTTACCCACATCAAATATCTGGGTGTAGACATGGGCCTTCACATACTGAACCACACCTCTGTTAATGCTGCCTTGTTCACTGGTGTTGTCAAAAAAATTGTTAACAAAAACCATTGTAAAAATCTAGGAAAAAATCACTAAAAGTAGAAGTTTAAAATTGTACGGTTTATTTTTATTGTAATCACATGTCCAGATTTGGAAAGTTCCTGAAACCATTTTACACAAATCAGGAGCCATGGAAATGAATAAAATGCCTCTGTTCCTAAATTATATAGCTATTGATTGGCTGTTAAACTGTTAATTTTCTATTTTAGGCTGAATATACTACACATATTGTGTGGCTTCATTTTGTTATGTGTTTTTAAAATCTTGCTTCTAGTTTGCTCTATTTTTGTTTCATTGTAGTCCTTATGTTGGTGCTTCAACTGAATCCTGATAGGATTGTTATATATTCTGAAAAAGCATCAATTTATTTCACTTGATGTGCCAGGACATTTTTTTGTAGTTTGAAATACACCGTTTGATGTTTGATATAATTTTGTATTATGTGCTAATGATATTTTGTTTATTGTTTTACATTTTTTTGACAGAAATTGACGGGTAAAAAAGAAGTCTCCATGTGGTGGGGAACTACCACCCAAATCCACATAGAGTAGATGATTAACCACCTACAAATCTTCAAATAAGGTTTGTTAAATTTTCCAAAAGATACGCTAAGGCTCAACAAAATGATTATACCTAACCAAAAGAGACCCATATAGATGGCCTGAGAAAGAATTAAAGTGTCTTCTGTGTAGAAATATGGACATTGAAAAGGTAGGACTGTCTCTGTTTCCAATTTGGCAGGGAAGACACCAAAATTCTTAGGCATCAAAGTAACATTAGGAGGCGCTGACAACAAAGTACCAACAGCAGGTCCCATCTTCTAGTAATGATTTGACTTAGGATCAAATTATACGGGATATAGCGGAGTAGGCTAACTACATGATGCATTTTTTAAAATAAAGTTAGACCAGAAGAATATTTGGTTTATTTGAGTAAATTTTAGGGAGGAATCAACTCTTAAGAGTTAAACTGTGAAATTTTTCCAATATGTGCCAAATTTTGACTAAGTAATGCCACCTGGATCCATGTCTCTTATACTGTCTTCATCATCTAAAAAGTACCTGGTCCAGTATGCAAAAAACCCCTGAGTGACTAATTTCTGTTGACCATTTTGATAAATGAGGTTATATCAAGTGACTCTCAGATTACATCTATTTATCATATCAACTTGCACGGGGTATTTGAATCCAGCTGACAAACCAGGGCAGCAGTAACCCATTTCTAATCAACAGTTTGGTTTCAATATGTCAATTCAGACAACTTAGATAATGATTTGCCTGAATTACAAGCCTTAAAATTAGGACATGTAATACCAGGCATTATAGAAACTACTGTGACAATTTTTCCAGTTAACCAAAGATACTTAAATTATTTGATTACTGAATCTCGCCCAACTTGGGGTTTGCTTAAATCTGAGTACATTTTGTTTAAATGTGAAGTTTTTTTGGCGCCATAGATTTTAAAACTACTGTATGATCATCACAGGATCTCACCTTGAAGCCTCTTCTCAGCTGAGCACAGAAGAGAGATCAATCTATATAAAATCCTCTTACTTTATAGGCTCTAACATCATTGGTCTATCTTTTGTGTCTTTAGTTTATTATCCTGCTGATTTTCCCTGGCTCTACACTCTCTTCTCTTAATCTCTCATATGCCTGGGCTGCCACCACCACTGCTCTTGTAATATATTTTTTCACTTATCTTGAATTTATTATTGTTTTCCAGTAGAATGCATTTCTGATGAAAAGAGAAATCCCTATAATGCTTTTTTATACACTGACTATTAATGAGTGGAATATGTTGTAAATTGTGATAGTTTGGATAGTGCATGGCTGTCAAGAATTGAAAGAATGATTTTCTGTTTATGCGCTTATGTCAGGAAGCCAGTCATAGGTAGAGGCATTGGGCGGCTCAGGGTGAGGTGCAGCTGAGCCGGCAGGTAAGGCCCACCATAAAATGGGTGCTAACTTGATAATGTAAGATACATATTGCCTGAGCAAGGACCAGGGTCCAGAGTTGGGGACCATGGAATCCACCAATCCTGTCAAAGTAATGTAGAGTACTCCAAACAGTTGGGTAGAGGTGGTCTTGGCAGCGGTAGGTTCCAGTGGGTGGTCTGGTCTTGGGGTTAATGGTAGAGTCATGGGAACAAAGTACGCTGGTAGGTAGTTGTACTTGTCTTTGAACAATAAGGGCAGTGTCTCAACCCTCTTTCCTTTGTGTCCTATGTACTCAGTACTTCTAGTCCTTGACAAAGGGTTGGCAATGAGGATGATTTCCAAGTTGTACTCTGAATAGGCCGGGTTGGGTGGGTATTCAGTAAAGTGCACAGGTCTAAAGGGGGCTCCCAGGGGATGGTATAATGCCTGGGTTGGTTTGGCAGGTTGGTCTCTGGAGGGGCAGTGGCCTGGTTGTCTACTTGGCTGGAATTAAGATGGAAGATCACTAAGACTAGATAGGGTAGAATTTGTTTGAACCAAAGGTTCATAAACTTTATTATCAAAAATGACAATGCAGTCATCACCACACTGCCAGCATTCTTATATCATGTGATTTTGCTTCTTTGCTTTTTGCAGGCTTCAGGTCCATGGGTGGTTTGCCGGTAGGGCATGGATCTTTGCTTAGGGTCTGGAGGGCATCAAGATCTAGTTGGGTAACTCTGGCAAACAGAAGTGACAATGCTTAATTTTTCCGCTTTGGTTCACCATGTCACCTGAGCGGGCTAATTGCATTCCTCTTTCTAGACTGGGGACTGGCAGCAGTTGGTGCCTATTGGCAGGAATATTAGTAGACCTCGCCCAAGCCATGGCTTCTGCGTAAGACTGGGCCCTCAGTGGCACCGGTTTGGCGGTTCTTGGCTGGACTGGTTCTGGGGAACAGAAGTGGCAGTGCTTTGTTTTGCTGCTCTTGTTCACCATGTCACCTGAGTTGGCCAATCACAATACCTTTGCTGGACTGAATACTGGCAACAGCTTGTGTTTGTTGGCAGGGCTAGTAGCAGGTCTTTTCCCAACCTCCTTTAGGCAGACCACATTTCCTGTGTAGGTATGGGTCTCCAGTGGCACCGGTTTGGCAGCAATCTGGCAACCATTTAGGGAATCCTCAGTATTAGGCCGGCGGGTTGTGGGGCAACTTAACAATTTGAGTCTGTGACTTAACAAATTGGCGGGTCCTGGACTGTCCTGGGGGGTCTGATCTGCCTTCAGGGGACTGGGGTTCAACTCTTGGGTTTTCAATACAAGTATTGAAATGTCAGTCATGACATCATCCCCTTCCTTCCCAGGGGTCCCTTCCTTCCTGGCCTTCTTCCCAAGGTCTTGTTGGATTGCTAGTTGGGCGTTGGGTAGGTTGCTTAATGGTTCCCAGGTGCTTTCCTCAGGTAGATATCCCTTCCACTTGACGTAGTACTGGAGAGTTTTATAGTGGGTACAGTATCCATGAACATATTCAAATTTTTATTCTTCAGAGTGTCCTACTTGGATGAGAGTAGGGTCAGTCTTGAGTTTCTGGTGGGGGAGGGAATTCCCTTCTTTCTTGAATAGAAGCGTGCGGTGTAAGACGTTATGTATTTTCCACAAGGGGGTAATTCTAGTTCAAATGCTACTTCACCTACTAGCTTGATGATTTTGTAGGGGCTGCTTCTTCTGTGGGCTAACTTCTAGCAGGGGACAGTCAGAGACACGTTTCAAGAGTCCAAGTAGGCTTTGTCTCCTACCTTTAACAGTTTCCCAGGGATCCTTTTTTTGTCAGCAAAAGCCTTATAAGTCTGGACTGCATGGGTCAGGTTCTTAAGACAGGTTTGTTGGGTGTTGTGTATCTGTTCAATCCAGGTTTGTCCTGACGGGTTTATTTCCTTACTATCAATACTGGGGTCCCAAGATGGGTCAAAAAATAATTGGATTTGAAGGGGGACATTCTGGTAGATGTGTGTTCTTTGCTGTTGTAGGTATACTGTGCCATGGGTAGCATCTCAGCCCAGTTGTCTTGGTCAGCGTTGGCATAGCATTGTAGATATTGTTCAAGTATTTGGTTTACTTGTTCAGTCTGGCCGTTGGTCTGTGGGTGGTATGAGGTGGATACACAGCGTTTTACCCCTAAGTCCTTCATCACTTGGGTCTAATAATTGGAGGTGAATTGAGGGCCCCTATCAGTGATAATTTCTGACAGAGTGCCATGTTGGGTTAGGGTGTGGCCGTGGAAATATCTAGCTGTCTCTGTGGCAGTGCAGTGGGTAGTGGTAGGAACAAAGTAGGACATTTTAGTAAACCTATCTACCATGACCAGTATGGTGTTGAACAAATTGGAGGGGGGCAGTTCTACAATATAATCCATTGAAATGGAGTGCCAGGGTCCTGCTGTTATGTCTAGTGGTCTTAGCAGGCCTTCAGGTTTGGATATACAGGTTTTGGTTCTTCCACGTGTCTCACAGCCTTCAATGTAGGCGGCCACGTCTTTTTCCAGTTGGGGCCAAGTGTAATTCTTCTTAATTCCTTGAAGTGTCTTGAGTCTGCCAGGGTGGCCGGCCATCTCTGAGTCATTATAGTCAATGAGTACCTTGGTCCTTGTTTCACCTTCTGGTACATAGATCCTGTTGTGTAATATCAGGGTGGATCCTTTTAGCGAGAATCCTTTCCTGTGGTGGCGGCTCTCTGGGTCTGAGGTCAAGTTGGCAACAAGTTCTGTTGAGTATTTATCTCGTTTCTGCGCCTCAATTATGTCAGGTTTGCGGGCCATGATCTTCATGTACATCAGTTGAATTCCTAGGCTGGCGGGGTCAAGGAGTACATGAGTGTTGTGGTCCTTGGTTTCTGTAGAGGAAGGGATCAGGTCAGCTCTTCTACTCAGGGCGTCAGGTACCATGTTCACCTTTACAGGTTTTTAGTTGATGGTCAAGGTGTAGGTGACCAGTTCTAAGGCCCATCTGGCCTGTCTTTGGTTCAGCTGTCTGGGTTCAAAGAAATAAACCAGGTTCTTGTGGTCAGTTAGGACTTTACTGGGAATTCAGCGCCACATAGGTACTGGCGCCAATGTTTCAAGATCTTCATTATTGCAAGCATCTCCTTGTTGTAGATTGGGTAGTTTCCTTCAGCAGGCAGCATCTTCTTGGAGTAATATGCTACAGGATGTAGCATACCATCCCCTCCTTCCTGAAGAAGGACCTGCCCACCGCAAAGTTGGACGTGTCTGTTTCCAGCACAAAAGGTTTAGATGGGTCAGGCATTGCCAGGACTGGAGCAGAGGTGAACACAAGTTTCAGGGCTTCAAACACGGAGGTGCACTCCTCAGTCCAGACAAACTGGACCTTGGTAGAGCAACGGCAGGTCAGGGGCGGTGTAATTTGAGAAATTTTTTGGATGAAATCCCTGCAATAATTTTCCAGACCCAAAAAACTTCTCACGTCTTTCCTGCATTTGTATACTGGCCAGGTTGTCACTGCTTCCACTTTGTCTTGTGCCATGGCAAACCCGCCAGTCTTCACTACGTATCCCAGGAATTCAACTTCAGACTGAAAGAATTTGCACTTCTTCAGCTTGGCGTGTAGGTTGGCCTGTGAGAGTTTCTCCAGTATATGGTCAAGATGTTGGAGATGTTCCCTGTGTGACTTGCTGTATATGAGGATGTTGTCCAGATATGTGACACAGGATTGGTTGAGGTACTTGCCTAGGACAGAGTTGATCATCCTTTGGAAAGTGCTAGGCGCATTGCACAAGCCAAACAGCATAAAAAGGTATTTGTACAACCCATATCTGGTTTTGAAAGCTGTCTTGTATTTGTCCCCTGCTTTGATTCTGATCTGGTTGAAGGCGTCTCTTAGGTCAATTTTTGAGTACACCTGGGCTCCAGTTAGTATATTGCAAAGGCTGTTGGCGTTGGGGATGGGATAGCAGTTCTTCACATTAATATCATTCAGCTTCTGATAGTTCACGCAGGGACGCATTCTGCCATCTTTCTTCCCTACAAACAGCATGGGTGACAAGCAGGGGGGCTTTCACACTTGGATGAAGCCCTTTTTTGTCATATTCTCCA
Source organism: Entomophthora muscae (assembly GCA_014839935.2). Taxonomy (NCBI): domain Eukaryota; kingdom Fungi; phylum Entomophthoromycota; class Entomophthoromycetes; order Entomophthorales; family Entomophthoraceae; genus Entomophthora; species Entomophthora muscae. The sequence goes on from QTSX02005770.1 coordinate 41,644, forward strand.
GGTAAGCTTTCAAGGCTGCTTGCTCACAGTGATTGCAGCTATAGATGGGGCTGTGATATGATTGGTTACCTGGTAGCAGATTTATAGTGTGGTCGTAGATTGAGTGGCTAGGTAGTTTTGTGGCCTCTTCTTTGCTAAATACATGGCCCCATTTCTGCAAGGCGGTGGGTAGTGTCCTGCGCTGGGTTCCATCTTTATGGTTAAGAGTCTGTTGTTTGGTGCTCTGCCATGGCTTATACAGAATGGAACAATATCACAAGATTCAGGTTGTCCCAAAGTGGCGGTCTGTTCACAATAGTTAAGGATCAGGCCGTGTCTGTCAGACCATGAGTTGCCCAATATTAGGGGATGTGACAATCCTGGCAAGAGGATCAAGGGGGATGGGTATACGTTCTGTCCAATTGTCAAGGGGAGTTCTTGTTCACATTCATAGCCAGTGTCCAGAGAACTTTTTCCTGTGGTTACTTGTAGGCTGCGCTCTGAAGCTGTTAATCCTAGCTCCTTTGCCAGGTTGGCGTCGATGAAGCTTTCATCAGCTCCTGTGTCAATAAAGGCCTTAATCTGGCGTTTGATCCTCACACAGTCTATGATCACTTGGATGAATTTGTAAGATTGTGCAGAGGTGTTTATTTGTGCCAAGGATACAGGAGGTGTATTCTTCTTAGGGCATGCTCTGGTTAGGTGTCCGGCCTCATGACAGTAGAAACACAACCCATCTCAATAGTGGCATTGTAACTTGTCAGGGGACATTCCTGGTCAATTGGGCGTCATGGCCCTGCCAGCTCGGGCAGGGTACAAGTTCTGTCCTTCTTGGTTTAGACTCAGGCCTTTGCATAGAGGTAGTAGTTTCTCCAGGCTCAGTGTAGGCAGGTGGTGCTTCAACAGATCTTTCATGGCTGAATTAAACCCCTTTCTGAAGATAATGGCGGATAATTCATCTTAGAGTTGGGTGCAGGTCTTAAGTTTAAGGAACTCATAAATATAGGCTTGAATAGGGCGGTTTGCTTGACAGATCTCAAACAGAGAGTTCAGCGCATAGTATCTGGTGTCTTGGTCATCATCAGTGCTCATGAGTTTGGCCTCAAATCTCGAATAGTCAAGGCAAAATTCAAGATCTTCAGTGGTGGCTTTCCCAAACCAATCCAGTGCGTCTCCTGATAATATGGCGGTCACCCCCAAGACTTTCTCAGTGTCACTGGGGTAGGCATTGGCGTTGGTTTGGAAGTGGAGGCAGAGGACAGGCATGGCTCAGCGAGCTCCTTCTAAGGTGAGTTTGCCCATCTGGAGCATATCCACCTTAGTTGTGGTCTGGTTCACTATCGCATTTTGCACTTGTGATGTGGCTGGGTTCTGGGGCTCTGCACCAGGTGCAGGATCTTTTAATTCTTTGGTGGGTTGGTTCTTCATTCATGAGAGTATCAGGGAGGTAATTGCCTTATGGGTGTAATAAGTGATAATCAAAAAAAAGAGCATACAAGTTACCCCAAGTGTTAACAACATCTTGGGGCCCAGGTTACCGTGTTTATAGAAGATTGTCATAATGTCAGGAAGCCAGTCATAGGTAGAGGCATTGGGTAGCTCAGGGTGAGGTGCGGCCAAGCCAGCGGGTAAGGCCCACCATAGAATGGGTGCTAACTTGATAATGTAAGATACAGATTGCCCAAGCAAGGATCAGGGTCCAGAGTTGGGGACCATGGAATCCACCAATCCTGTCAAAATAATGTAGATTACTCCAAACAGTTGGGTAGAGGTGGTCTCTGCAGTGGTGGGGGTCTCAATCAGGTGGTTGGGCTGTGGGGTTAAGGGCAGAGTCATGGGAACAAAGTAGGCAGGCAGATAATTGTCCTTGTCTTTGAACAATCTTGGTGGCCTTTTGTACCACTTTTCTTCACGTCCTATGTATTTGGTACTTCTAGTCCTTGCCAATGAGTCAGCAATGAGGATGGTTTCCAAGTTGTACTCCGAATAGGCCGGGTCGGGCGGGTATTCAGTAAAGTGCACAGGTCTAAAGGGGGCTCCCAGGGGATGGTATAATGCCTGGGTTGGTTTGGCAGGTTGGTCTCTGGAGGGGCAGTGGCCTGGTTGTCTACTTGGCTGGAATTAAGATGGAAGATCACTAAGACTAGATATGGTAGAATTTGTTTGAACCAAAGGTTCATAAACTTTATTATCAAAAATGACAATGTGGTCATCACCACACTGCCAGCATTCTTATACCATGTGATTTTGCTTCTTCTCTTTTTGCAGGCTTCAGGTCCATGGGCGGTTTGCCAGTAGGGCATGGATCTTGGCTTAGGGTCTGGAGGGCATCAGGTTCTAGTTGGGCACACTCTGGCAAACAGAAGTGGCAATGCTTAATTTTGCCGCTTTGGTTCACCATTTCACCTGAGCGGGCTAATTGTATTCCTCTTTATAGACTGGGGACTGACAGCAGTTGGTGCTTATTGGCAGAGCTAGTAGTGGACCTCGCCCAAGCCACGGCTTCTGCGTAGGTCTGGGCCCTCAGTGGCACCAGTTTGGCGGTCCTTGGCTGGACTAGTTCTGGGGAACAGAAGTGGCAGTGCTTTGTTTTGCTGCCGTTGTTTACCATGTCACCTGAGTTGGCCAATTGCAATACCTTTTCTGGACTGGAGACTGGCAACAGCTGGTGTTTGTTGGCAGGGCTAGTAGCAGGTCCTTCCCCAACCTCCTTTAGGCAGACCACATTTCCTGCGTAAGTATGGGTCTCCAGTGGCACCGGTTTGGCGGCAATCTGACAACCATTTGGGGAATCCTCAGTATTAGGCCAGCGGGTCACGGGGCAATTTAACAATTCAAGTCTGTGACTTAACAGATTGGCGGATCCTGGACCATCCTGGGGGGTCCAATCTGCCTTTAGGGAACTGGGGTTTGACTCTTGGGCTTTCAATACAAGTATTGAAATGTCATTCATGACAGCTTAGCTATGTTCACATTAAATAAACCCCTTTTTCAATATTCTTTTTGAGATTTAATGACTATTATACATTTCATTTGTATGAGATTAAGAGCTTTCCTGCAGCTAAAGATAGGTTAAGTCTTGATACATAGTGCAATCAATTACACAATATACAGTTATCACAAAGAGTCCTTAATGTTGTCCATATTTCCAGATATGATAAGGATATGAGCCTAAGGCCCCCAAGTTTTGTTCTCAGCTCTAAAGTTGTTCTGAAACAATCCTGGAGCAGTAAATATTGAGATTTATTAACTTATATTTTGACTATTATATAAATTTTATTTATTTTATCATTAAAAATAGATCCAGATTACTTATTTAATTTAAATTGGCTTTTGCACAGTTGTTATTCCCTTAAAAAAGGGTAAAACACTTTGAACTATTAATCAATTATTAATACATCTATAGATTCTAGCCCAAGAAGCATTAAATTATCATTATTCTCAACGAATTATGACCCCTTTATAATTAGACACAACATAGACAGAAGCCATTGACATGTAAATCAAGATTTGCACTGAAAGGCACAAGATCTATATTCCATGATGGACAAGATCATTTATGACCTGGACCAAGGAAATCTTATAGTCCTTATTCATAATATCAATCATAATGAGATAAGCTTAAGTAATTTGTGGCTTTGCTTTCACCTTCTCTTTCTTTTCCCTGACTTTATTTTCTTTTTTCATGTAAATGTTGACCTCCCTCTTTAAATTTGCAGACGTAAATCTTTTCTGACTCACAACTTTGCCTAAATTTAGGGCACACCAATTGAGTGTCACAATATCCTGTAAGATTTTGTCCTTGATGATTTTGCGCTTTTGGTTTGGTTACTACAGGAGCCACAGGATAATCAATCACAGCTAAAGCCAATTGACTATTGGATTTTAATGATGGCAGATAGAATCTATCAACTTTAGTGGCTGCTACCTTGCAAGGAATCAAGCAGAGAAGCAAAGCTAGAGCTGATCACCTGATGATGCTCAAACAGAGTAAGCTCACTTGAACTGGGAGGCATAAATAGGTCAGCTTCCTCATTTTTCATATCAAATATATAGTTGCAGATTGAGGATTTACTACAATTCTTCCCCTGTTCACTGAAACTGGTATTTACAACATATTTTTCCTCAAGAACATCAAATTGCTATCACTACTAGTAGGATTTTTAAAAAATAATCAAATTTACTAAAAGAAGAAGCTTTAGTTTCAATAGTCTTAATTTTATTTTAAATATAATTATCAATTCAAACAGTTAATAAACCAATTTTAATCAAATATAAAGCCTTGAAATTTTCCAGCATGATATTTTTCAAATTGAATAGACTTTTATTTCATGTTAAAGTATTTTCGTTATATTTTAGGGTGTAAGCATGATACACATTTTGTGAGTTAATTTTTCATGTTTATGAATTTTTATTTTAGTATTGCTCTGATTCTGTTAAGTTTTGTACATCTGTTGGTGCCTAATCTGTATCTGTACAGTAGTTTTCAAAGCTGTGGCAACAAGCAAAATTGAGTCATCTGTAAGCAAGATAATTTCAAATTTAAACAATATCAACTCAGACCAGAACAAAATTAATAAATAATAAATTTATATCAAATTACAATAGATTCAGGTTACATTCTATTTTTCTCTGAGCTTAGGTGATTTTGTTTAAATTTGAGTTCATCTTGCTTACAGATGACTCAATTTTGCTTGTTGTCACAGCTTCAAAACCTACTGTATTGGATTATTATATATTCTGGAACAACCCCAAATTAACTTAATTATTATACTGAGTAATTATTTTAGTTTGTAATGTGCTTTTTGATGTTTAATATACTTTTATATTTTTGTGAGTATTACTGAGTTTCTTGTTTGGCCCTATGCATTTTATCAAAATTATTCAAATTTTTTGCAGTCTGAAACTTTCCCAACTTAATTTTTTTTGAATCTAAGTTCATTTTGTTTAAATATGAGTTATTTTTGTTTAGCGCCAATTATGTGAAAACTACTATATTTGATGAGAAAACTCCATCTTATTTCAACTATAGGCTTTCTTGTCTATCATTTTATTAATGCATTCCTTGCACCATGCTCTTTCTTTTCATCCTCAACCTGGGCTATATAGCCCCAGGGTAAGCATCATAAAAACTTAACTCTGTTTTCTCTATACCAAATAAAAAACCATATAAGCTAAAAACTTGTCATTTTTAATCTCTTCAAATAAATCATTAAAAATAAAGCAAAATGTACTATAGATTCATACCCTAAAGGTAAAAATGTGGGATTGTCAATTTTTTTTGCGTGAACTCACCAACTTACTGGAATACTTTTCATCCTTTTATATAAAAAAGTAAGTTTTTCTAGGATTAAAATTACTCTATTAAGTTAGTGAGTTCATGCAAAAACAATTTGACAATCCCGCATTTTTACCTTTAGGTTCTGAATTTACAGTATCATCTTCTTGAAACTAATTAAATAAAATTAAGATAAATGTTAAATACTGAAATGGTTTTAGCTGCTGACTAAATGTTAAATCTAAATTTTCTTCAATTTGCACTTTTATCATTTTCTGTTTTGTTGACATTCTATACAGTAGCTTTCAAAGCTATGACACTAACCAAAATCAACCCATTTGTAAGCAAAAACAACTCAAATGAAACTAAAAACAGCTCATCTGAAAGTAAAATGAACTCAGATGAAAACAAAACAGAAGTAAATCTAGATCTATTTTTAAGCAATATAGATTTATTGGTTTTTAACTTTGTTTGCATTTAAGTTAATTATATTTGAATCTGAGTGGTTTTTGCTTACAGATGAGTTGATTTTGCTTAATGCCATAGCTTTGAAAACTACTGTAATAGTTTCACTAGTTTGTGCACTGTCTGGGAAGAAAGCCCTCTGCTCAGTGCTGGTTTCTGTGGTTTTGACTCCTGCCTGGGCATTCCTGCCGAACACCTTTGTTCCAGCTTGGAACACCCCCATCTGTCAAAGCCCCAAGACTTAATTCAGATATCTTATTAAGATTAATTTGTTAATCTTCTAGAATAATCCCTCTTTCAAAAACTTGTGATATACATGGACACTATATAGCAGATTTCCAGCCTTATAAGGCTCTTTTCCTTATTTCAATAAAGATATCACTCTCTTCCAAATATTTCACTTTTCTTGTATTATATACTTTTGTCAAGGATCTGGATGTACAAGCATTCTGGCTACTGCCAACTTACTTAACATCCAGCCATTGCCCAATTTGGTGCCCTTCCAATATACAGTTCAACATACCAAGAATGGCAACCAAGCAATATCACATGACTGTCCAAGTATCCAGTGGCTTGAACCCATTCCACACATGACTAACCCCTAGGTTCGATCCAACTAAATCTCCGCCACAGCCAAATCTATACAAGGTTAAAATATTATCCAATAAAAGATACTTCTCTTCTTTCCTAATTCCATATTTGAAGCTTCCCCAAAAGGCGCTCCTTATCACTTTTTAGAAATATATACATGTCAATAACATTAAATATGCATTAGAAGAATTGATCTAAAGCTCAAAGTTAAGTGCATCAAAGGCTTGGCTAATTTTTATAAATTGGAAGCAATTGATTATTTTCAATGAGCTCTCTCAGCTAAGTTTCTTACTTTGACAGGAATCAGTTGGCAGAACATCATCCTGCCCAAAGATACAATGTCGCTAGTTTCTGGAATGTTTAAGTAGGTGTAACTTATCTATTTCAAAAGTGCAGGTTAGAAGAGGAAGTCTATAGGCTAGGGGAACATACATCAATACCGCACCACCCTAAGAATGTTTTCTCGGACCAATACAGGCTTCAAGTCCAACAACGATGATTCATGCAAGTCCTTATATCAAGAAAACATCATCATCATTTTAGTTAATATCATCTTTATTCATGTATCAGACATAATAGAGCCATCCATTTTCAAAGTGTATTAAAATTTATTAACTATTTTAAATAAAAATGTTGATTCGAAAACATACTTTTCAATTTCTACTGAGGATTTTAGCTTAATAAAAATAAGATAATATGCCATTTAAAATGACCTAAATTTGGACGAAGAATAAACTAATTTTTATCACATTTTTAAGCTCTAAAATATCATAACAATTGACAGTGTGTCAGATTTAGAATTAAAGTTTATGCTCTTAATTGAAACGTACCTTTTTTGATGAAATGAGCTATTCAGGAGCCAGTAAAAAGATCTTAGATACATTAGCTAGTTTGATTACAAAGAAATATAAGACAAGGCTTGGAAAAGGATAGTATGAAAGCGACAGAAGGTATGCGCTTGATACTAGTTGAGTGAGTGATGATTCCCTTCCAAGAAAGAAGGATTTTGCATAAGAAGCAGTCTCTTCCTTTTATACTGGCGAGACACAAAAGGAGGTGTATAAGTTGCTATTGGTCGGTATGCATACCCTTTAAGAGCTTGTACAACAGCTTCAACCTCTGTATTTGAGTCACACTCACTGGAATGATGGTCAGCACCAACTTCATCTAATGGAGCTTCATTTCCAGTTAAGGTAGCCGATGCTATCTTTTTAGCCGCCTCAATGGCATTAATTTGGGTAGCAGGTTTTTCTAGTCTAACGTTAGAAAATCATAAAAAATGTAAGACAGCTTACTTCGATTCTTGGAATTAGAGTTCTGATGAATTTGAACAAGCTGATAATAAGTCATTGATCGACCAGTCACAGCTTTTTTCAAAGCTACAGTATGTGCTTTACAAGTTATTATGCGGGGACAAGGATTGCCATCTGCACAAATGACTCCACACTGTTTGTCAAGGTCAATGACCGTTTTCTCTACAAAACAGCTGTTAACGGTTTTGTTTGAGCTTTAAAAAAGGATTTCAAAGCAGATCGAATTGTCATAAGTTCAAATAAAAAAAGGCCCCCATGGGTTTCATAAAAAATTCAATATACCTTTAGCCTTATTTTGAGGAGACTTTTTCGAAACTCGTACTCTCTTTTTAGTTTCTACAGCGCTCTTCTCTGGAACTGGCTTCACGCTAAGATGATCCTCATCATATTCAAATAGCGAACTAACATCCTGCTCTAGATTTTGATTTTTCTTCTGATTCGGCTTGATTTATAATTATAGAAGGTTTAGCAACATTGGCCGGAAAATCATTTCGAGAAGCCATGAGAAAAGCAAAGAAGTCACAATAGGGACCGATTATAGTGTAGACTAAAAAATTATTTTAAAAAGGAATGTAAGTAGGATAATATAGCTAGATTCACTGAAATCAAAGAAAATAACGGTTAGGCTGCGAAAACCAAAGTTATTATTACACAGATAGACTTGACTTAAAAAAAACACTGGAATTTTTCAAGAATATATAGATTTGATTTAAAAATTATACTCGATTTTTAAGCGATATGCCTATAGGTACACTGCAGCCAAAGCCTAATATAAAGTGAGGCTCAAATAAAATGAGAAATAAACAGAAATTTAGGGATACATAGGTATGCTTCAACCCAGCCCCAACTCGCCAGCTCTGGGCCAGTACTCTCAAACCGAAATTATCTTATACTAGGTGGTTGCCCCGTCCAAGGACAGATATAAAGTTGAATTTAATAAATCAATTCAATATCTTTTATTGAATTTTTAAGCTGGGATTACTTACATGTTTAATTAAATTTATATTTAAAATGCTTTCTTAAAAGTAATTTCAACTAAATTTATTTAAAATTAAAATTGTATACTCCAAGTATAAACAAAAACTGAACCTAAATAAGTATAGTATCACTATTAAGTTTAGTAAAGCTAAAATAATAATTTTAGATTTAAATTTGATTTATTAAATCTCTAAAAAATTTAGAGCTGAACTTTAACTTTAAATTAAGCTATTGGATATTAAGATCAGCTTAATATTCACAGAGATATGTTGTTTTTAGTTTTATATGTGTTTTTAGAGTGAATTTAAATGAATCAAATTGAGTCTGTCTTTGATTATGACGTGAGCCCAGTTCCAGTACTTAACTATATATCTCAGCATCTATAGTAGCTAAAGCTATCATTTTGGTATCATTTTAATTATAATTAGCTAAATAATTTATCTACATCCTCTAAATTTCAAGAAAATTATTATATGGAAACATAATTTTATCATGGTTAGCTTACTCCACTGATATTCTTTTGGGATAAAGCTGTGGCAAGCAAGGTTTACTCTGAAACAATATGCAGCCACTTAGACCATCTGGTGCATCCAAGTGGAATATTTTATTATTTCACTTAAAGATTAATAATTTGAAATGTGAAGGCCAACTATCTCTTTTTTAAAATCTCTTATTAAATATTATTTTTTATTTGAAATTTGAATCATATTGCTTTAAATTGACCAAGCTGTCAGAAAGCCAGGCATTAGGTAGAGGCATTAGGAAACTCTGGATGGAGTACTGCTGTGTCCAGTGGGTAATGCCCAACATAGGATGGGTTCTAACTTGATAATATAGGATACAGATTGCCCAAGCAAAGACCAGGGTCCAGAGTTGGGGACCATAGTGTCTACCATTCCCGTCAAAGTAATATAGAGTACTCCAAACAGTTGGGTGGATGTGGTCTCAGCAGTGGTGAGGGGTTCCATTGGACAGTCAGGTTGTGGGGTTAAGGGCAGAGTCATGGGGACAAAGTATGCCGGTAGATAATTGTACTTGTCTTTGAACAATAAGGGCGGCACCTCAATCCTCTTTCCTTTGTGTCTTATGTATTCAGTCTCTCTAGTCCTTGCCAAAGGGCTGGCAATGAGAATGACCTCCAAGTCATACTCCAAGTAGGCAGGGTTGGGCGGGTATTCAGTAAAGTGCACAGGTCCAAATGGGGCTCCAGGGGGGCCGTATAGTGCCTGAGGCGGGTCAGCAGGTTGGTCTCTGGAGAGGGTGGTTGCCTGATTTTCTACTTGGCCAGAGTTGAGATGAAAGATCACTAAGACTAGATAAGGTAGGATTTTTTTGAACCAAAGGTTCATAAAACTTTATTATCAAAAATGACAGTATGGTCATCATCATACTGCCAGGGCTTTTATACCATGGGGTTTTGCTTCTTTGATTTTTGCAGGGTTCAGGTTTGTAGACAAGGCACTGGAAGGAAATGGATCTTGGCTTAGAATTTTGAGGGCGGCAGATCCTGGTTGTGTTTTCTTTGGTGAACAGAAGTGGTGATGCTTCGTTTCACTGCTACTGTTCACCACATTACCTGAGCAGTCAAATGGTATTACCCATTCTGGATGGGGGACTGATGGCTGCTGATGGTCATTGGCAGGGCTGGCAGTAGGCTCTGTTTTAGCCTCCTTTAGGCAAGATACAACCTCTGCATAGGTCTGGATCTTTGGTGGCACAAGGTTGGCAGCAATCTGGAGACCATTTGGGGAATTGTCCTTAGGAAACTGGTGGATCTCAGAGTAACTCAACAACTCAGGTTTGCAACTCAGTGAGTTGGCGGGTTCCTGTTCATTCTGGGTGACTCAATTAGCCTTTGGAGGGTTGGGGTGTTGCAACTGAACCAATGAGAATTCAGTGTTTTAATTGGGAAAGACAACAGTCCAATAGAAAGGACAGTAATAATAAGAATAAGGTATTGTTTATTATAGAATACTGCAATTAATATACTATATGGGAAAAGCCACTGGGCCACAAGGGGGTGGCATGGTAGCATGTTTCATGTAAGATTGGAGCCAAGGAATAACTCGTGTGGGATCAGCAGGTTGAATCGGTAGCGCTCCTAATTAGGAGAAAGTGCCCGCAGTTTGAAATTGCCCTTGGATTGGTCCATGTTGTTAGATACGTCAAGGGGCGGCTCATTGAGCACCCCCTGTGTATTGTGAGATATGTTGGCAGGCAAGTCTGGAAACTTGGTTGCAACACCCCCCTTCCCCCCTGCTTGTTGTCAGACACCAGGATTGGAGCCTGTAGGAGATCTGGGAAGGTCTGCCTGAACAATTTTTGTGTGGGGATGGCACAGCAGGGGCGCAAGCAATTGTAGTGAAGCTTTTTGGTGTTCCCTTGGGCGTCCTCCAGCTGGTAGGTGTGGTTGTCATAGACTGCGGCTATCTTGAAGGGCCCCAAGGGGTTGGGGTCTAACTTGGCTGAATTGGGGTTGAGGGCGTAAACAGGGTCACCTACGGTGTATCTGGCCTCAAGATGTCTTGTCCCTCCCTCAATTTGCTTGTGCTCAATGTCTCGGGCCTTGGCGTGCCACTGGCTCAGGGAAGGGGTAGGCAGCAAGGGGTTTTTGCGGAAACTGTGGATCTTAATTTCCCTTGTTCTACCCCTGCCAAACCATTGGGCGTCCCAAAGGCCAAGGTGCTGGGGCTGAACCTGGTGCTGCTGTTGATTCTCACTTGTAAAATGAGCAGTGCAGTGGACATATGTTCAGTCCATGCAGTTTTAGGATGTTCCTGTGAGAGTTTGGCAATCAACTGGACCAGGGAGCCATTCATTTTCTCTACGCGCCCATTGGCTTGTGGATGGTATGGAGTTGTGACTATTTGTTGTAGGGCATTTTTGGCGCAGTACGCATTCATGACATGTCCAACAAGCTCAGGACCTCCATTCATAATGAGGCGTTTGGATTATCCAAAACAGGTCACAATTTCCTTGCCAATGAAGCAAGTGATGGTGGTGGTGGTGTGATTAGTAGTTGCCCACACTACTGGCCAGCGGATGAAGTAGTCAATGACTGTGATGATATATTTCTTCCAAAGTCTGTCTTTGGGGAGAGGCCCAAAAATGTCAAGGACCCACTGCTTGAAGGATTTCATGGCCTTAATGGGTAGGACAGACTTGGGGGTGCAGGCTTTGACGTATTCTTTTCACACAACACACATGTCTCAAGGAGATCCAAGATGTCTTGGCGCATACATGGCCACCAAACCTTACTCTTCATGATTTCAAAGAGGTTCTGTCCTCTGACATGGCCCAAGGTGCAGTGGTAGTGCAGTATGGTGTCACCTTGCTGTGTGGTGGGAATATAGGATGTCTTTTCTCCTGTTTTCACATGGCAGCAGACATTGCCTGCATTGGTGGTGAACTGGCTTTCATTGTCCTTCAGTTTGGAGATGGTTACCAAGTCAAGGCCTTTGTAGCGGGTTGCTTCAGGGAAGAGGTAGAGCATTGGCTAATCTGGGTCCAAGCCATTGTCTCTGGTGATGGACGCCACGTAGAGTCTCAAGAGAGCATCTGCTGTGATGAGCTCCTTCCCAGGCTTGTATTTGATACACAACTGATAAGGGGATAGGCGCTTGACCCAGCCTGCCTGGTGGTGTGTCAAGTGGGAATGTGTGTTGAAGTATTGGAGGGACTTGTGATCTGTCAAGACATGTTGTGGAAAGGTGGCTCCTTCCAGGTAACAGTGCCACTTCTTAGTGCAGTGCACAATTGCTGCCAGCTCTTTGTCATGAATTGGATAACATTGCTCTGAGTAAGTGAGCTTCCTGGACTTTATGCTACGGGGAGGAAGGCGCCCTTGTTGGTTTCTACCCATAACACACCCCCTATGGCCCTGTCAGAGGCATCAGTCTTGAGTTTGTATTGGCGGTTTCAATTGGGAAACTGTAATATAGGCGCAGTAGTAAGCCTCTGCTTTAGCGTCTCAAAGGCTTGATCTCTGACAGGAGTCAAATGGAAGCAATTTTTAGTGTTCAGGAGCTCAGTGAGCAGTGAAATAAGTTCTCCACAATTGGGGATAAATTTACGTACATAGGCAATCATACCCAAGAATGTGTGCACTTGGCCAACATTGGTGGGAGGTGGCAACTGATGATTGCCTTGATTTTGGCAGGGTCAGGCTTTATCCCTTAGGAAGAGATGATGTGCCCAAGGAACAAGAGCTCTGACTTGAGGAATTCATATTTGGAGGGCTTAGCCTTCAACTGGTTTCTCCAAAGGGTGTCAAGGATAGCACAGAGGTGTTGGAGGTGTGTGGTTTGATCTTGACTGAAGACAATAATGCCGTCAAGGTACACAACAACACACTTTTCAATCAATCCCTCAAATGCTTTGTTCATTAACATGACAAAGGTGGAAGGAGCATTGGTCATTCCAAAATTTATGACCTGACACTCAAACAACCTGTAGCGTGTTAAGAAGGCAGTTTTTGCCTCATCCCCTGGTGCAATGCGGACCTGGTTTACCCTGCAGTGAGATCAATCTTGCTAAAGACCTTTGCGCCTGCAAGTGTGTCAAACAGGTTGTCAATTAACGGCAGGGGGTACTTCTTCTTAACAGTCACCTCATTTAGGGCACGGTAATCTGTGACTAAGCAAAGGGACCATCCTTCTTGGCTACAAAGAAGACAGTAGCCCTGTATGGCAAAATCAAGGGGCGTATGAATCCCTTATCAAGTGTGTCTACGAGGTTCTGGAGGAGGGTTTCATCTTCCTTTGGTGTCAAGCAATAGAGGGGACGTGCCTTGGGAAGCGGCCCTTGTAGCTGTACAGCATGCTGGATCTCCCAGGGAGGGGGTAGTTGTTCTAGTGTTTAGCTGAAAACGTCCTTCCACTCCTCAAGGAGCGCATCAAGTGCTGGTGGAGGTGGAGTAGTCAAGGAAAGGGCTGCAGGTGGTTATGTGTGGATAACTTTGACTGAGCATTGTGTGAAGTCTAGTTTCCCCCTTGAAATTGTATGAACCTGTTTCTGTGATTATGACAAACACAGTATTGTGCAGCAACTTGCTCATTTTGATGGGATATATCCAAAAACCCACCCCATTCCTATTGAGGGTGATCACAGACGTATCCAAGTCAATGTAGGGTTGGTTGTGGCAAAGCCAGTCAAGGCCAGCAATGACATTGTGGCTGAGCCCTGCCATAATTGGCCCAGAGAGCTTAGCCTGGATGTTCCCCATTCTCACAGAGAAGGGTACTGTCTCATGGGTAATTGCCACCCTTTGGGAATCAGCCACCTGTACTGCCTTGAACCTGCTTGGCACTTGATCTAGCTGTTGAGCGTCTGCAAACGTCTGGTCAACCATCGTGTGATTGGCCCCAGTATCTATCAGTAGTTTGTGAGTGTTCCCACAGAAACAAAAGGGGTAGGCCAAGTGAGTTACTTTATTTGGAGAGTGACTGGCTTGAAGTATGAGGTCATTGCTATGAACTTAGAAGACGTTGAGAGTTTCAATTTTGTGAATGCTGTAGTTACAGGGGTTCTTTGCTAGGAGGGATTGAGAGTGAAGGTCAAGTGGGGTTGTAGAACCTCTTGTAACTACAACCCCCAGGCTTTTCCTGGGTCCTCAATTTGTGCTAACTGGAGTTCTCCTTTGTAGGGGCGCTTAACCCCATTTTCCTGTTGGTATGGCTGGCGGCAACCTACTTGGTTGTGAGCACTGCCAGGTGTGGGATAAGGTTGGGGTGGTGTGTCATTGGAGCGGCAGAAACCCATTGAAGCCTGATTATTAGCCTCCATAATTGCCTTATAGCAGTCATCAATGGAGGTGCAGCAACCTACAGGACCCACTTACAGATATGGGGTTTTAACCCATTGATGATGAGGGTGAGTAGCATTGTATTTCTGTCAGTCACAGCTTTGGGGGCGGCAGCAAGAGCTTGCTACCAGTCAGAAAGATATTCAGGAACAGAACCAGTCTGTTTGATAGCCAGGAGGGGAGTCCCTACCACAAGGGGTGAGAATGTCTCACTGTAGCGGGACTTTGCAGTATCCCTGAATGACACCCAGGTTATTTCTATTTCTTGACTGGCCCAGGTGGTGAACCAAACTGCAGCAGGTCCTTTAAGGCGGCCTGAAGCAGTGGCAACCCACATAGGCTCAGGTACCTGACATACACGGAGGCGGGTTTCAGTGGAGTGGAGCCAGCTGACAATGTCAGCCCCTTCCACGCCACCTGCAAAGGTTTTCAACTGGAGGTTGAGCATGCATTGTGACAGGTCTGACTGGGGCAGGGTGATAATAGTGTTGCACTGCCCAAGGCGGAGTTGATTGTACACACTTGTAAGTACCAGTTGATCTTGATAGATGTCATACCCATCAGGTATGTCCCCCTTGGGGATTGGAAGGAAGGTTTCTTGGTGGGGAGTAGCCATACAGCCCATACTCTGTCCATTCTGAGTGATTCAATTAGCCTTTGGAGGGTTGGGGTGTTGCAACTGAACCAATGAGGATTCAGTATTTGAATTGGAGAAGACAACAGTCCAATAGAAAGGACAGGAATAATAAGAATAAGGTATTGTTTATTATAGAATACCACAATTAATATACTATATGGGGAAAGCCACCAGGCCACAAGGGGGTGACATGGTGGCATGTTCCATGTAAGGATTGGAGCCAAGAAATAACTTGTGTAGGATCAGCAGGTCAAATTGGTAGCGCTCCTAATTAGGAGAAAAAGCCGCAATTTGAAATTGCCCTCAGATTGGTCCATGTTGTTAGATAAATCAAGGGGCGGCTCATTGAGCGCCCCCTGTGTATTGTGAGATAAATTGGCAGGTGAGTCTAGAAAATTGGTTGCTACAGGGGTTTGATTCCGCGGTTTGCAATGTTAATATTGAACTTCCGGTCTCAACACTTGGCAGACTGACAGGTTCCTGTTCATCCAGGTTGGGGCAAGGTATCTCTAGCGGGCCAGGGCTTGACCCAACTGGCAGTCTGGCAGGCTCCTGTCTACCCTGGTCAACATAAGGCTTTTCCTGAGGCCCAGGGTTTGATTCTTGGGTTTTCAATACAAGTATTGAAATGTCATTCCTGACACAAGCTCTCTTTTTGTCATTAATTCAATCATCATCAAAGAGCTTAACTATATATTCATATAAAAGTATACTAAGCAATCTGAAGCTTCTCTTTCTATTTTAATCCACACATCCTGGAGTCAGGTAAACTTTGTAGTTAAGCCACTTTGATATGATTGAATGAGTTTAGCCATACATTTTAAAAATCAAGTAATTAAATACAATTTTATACAGTAGTTTAAAAGCTATGGTTACAACCAAAAATAACTCAGATTCAAACAAAATGGTTTCAGATTTAAGCAAAATCCAACTATCAGGTTAAAATATACACTCTGTTAACAGGGATTTCAGGTGTTAATGGACTAAATGGGTCAACACAGCAAAGAAGTGCTCATGCGCAAAGCAAAACTATTCAAACTACAATTCAAAATACATTGATTCACAAACAAAATGATGTGAGTTGACTTTTGGTGTACATATGTTTACTATGTGAATTGGTGACAAAATACACCCAAGCGTGGTGAGTCAAAACTCAAACCAAAACAAAACACAATAGCAACTCAATATGTAAACAAAACCACTCAAATGTTGTGTGCAATGGATTTTAATAAAGAATGATACCAAGGTATCTAAAATGAGGCACATAATATTAAGCATAAATTTTAAAAATATTGTGTTGTGTGCTTAATTTGGCGTAAAATCTGGGGAAATGGGTGGACTTTTTCTGGGTGTTCTAAAATGGGTGTTGTAAAACCAAAAACACAGGATTAAGAAATAAAAAATCTATAATTGGGATATTGGGTGGGGAAAATATAAACTAAATATCCATATTCAGATAAAAAAATTAAAATTAGGGAGTGACTTAATTAAAATTTATTTAGTATTTTAATAAATTCTCAGAATTAAAGGAACACAACAACATAGTAACAATGGACCCATTGTGTGCTGCAGTTGCAGTCACCCCTGCGGGTCAAAGAAAAGAGTTAGTGCAACGCAAGTGCCTACTCAGGAAGGAGATGAGAGAGGAAAGTTCAATAGTGACACTGTACTGACACAGTCAGTTCAAGGAGCACAAGCTTCTAGGGTGCAGAGCATCAAACCTTGGGTCCCCAGGTTGACCCAGAAGCCTACTAAGGTTACCACCACCAAGAAAGTCAAAAACAAGGAGATTGAACTTACCTCCTATGTGTTTGACGCTGTGTACCGCCAAGAGTTGGTCATGTCAGCCATGCTGGAGGAGGTTAAGCATGTGCTTGACACCAGCTATGGGCCCTATGTAAGTGATGGCAACCAAGAAGACAATGACAAGCCCAAGTTCTATAGGACTACAGAGGGGCAGCTAGTGCTCAAGAAGGTTGCTGTGTTCTACACCAAGGTGCCCATGCCTGCGCACCAGTCAGCAATCAGGATCCAGGCTTGTCTGAACCCACCAAGGCTGCCCAGAAAGCGCATCCCTGACATCAAATGCATCATCCTTCTTAAGCTAATGCGTTAATCAAGCAATTACAAGGTGGCTGCAGCCCTTGTTGGGGTGGATCCCAAGTATGCCAGCAAGACATTCAACAAATTCATCAATACAGGTTGAGTCCTTGCCGCAGAAAAATCCTTGTGTGTTTCCACTATTCTCACCAAGGAGCACAAATGGGCAATCTACCAGTGGATAACCTGAGATTGCCATCTTGAAATGGCAAATATACAGTCAATGGTTAAATCTACTTTTGGGGTTGAAGCCTCAATTTCCTTTTACTACCATCTGCTCAAGGGAATGCGCTTTTCCTGGAAAAAGCTCAGGGTATCCCCCTACAATTGGAATAGCCCAGCCAACATTGACGTCCGGAAAAAATACGCAGAGGCGTACACTGCTCTCAAAGCCAAGGGGACAGAAAAATTCTACTACATTGACAAATCAGCATTTGCCTTGTCAATGTGCAATGGGTATGGGTATGTCCCCAAATGCTCAAATGACAGGATGGCTTGGTGTGCTGCAGTCTGCGCCATAGCCTATTTGATGGTGGCTCTCCTTGGTCCAAAGGGGGTTGAGCTGTACCAAATGATATTGGGATCTCACAATAGTCAGACCTTTCTATCATTCCTTTGAGTGGTCCAGGAGCACCTAAGGTGCATGAGCCCAGGCTTCACCAATGTCATTGTGTTGGATAATGTTGGTCTCCATAAAGTGGCTGATGTTCTTGAATAATTCCCAATGATTAACACCAGCATTTCAGTGGGCCCCCAGCAATTAACCATGGCAGATTTGCGCCTTTTCTTCCTCCCTGCTTATTCACCCTTCCTAAATCCCATTTGTTGCAACATCTTTGATTACTTCCTCTCAGGGAATTAATACCCCGAGTAAATCACCAAGTGGCTCACTGAGTGGTTCACTGCCCAGTCAATAAACTGGTGGCACCATTATCAGTTAACCATCTATGACAGGGATCTCTCAATCCAGATCCTAAATGGAACACAACTTGATTAAGCCTTGTGACTCAAGAGGACTATTACTCAGATAAGCCCCATGACCTCCATGACGTACATGGACAACATGTGGCTTATCATGATACTATATATTAACCTATATTCATATTCAATAAAGTATCATTCTCTTCTTAATCTTCCCCTTTATTTCGTTTATTATACTTCCCAGAAGTAATAACTTGACAGTGGTAGCACAGGTAGGTTATCCATACCTACCCAACTCAAAGGAAAAATTACTCCCAAGAAAAGAACCCAAGCAATGCCACTCCCTAACAGTTGGAGAGATTACAAAGTAGGACAAGACATCCCCCCAGGCCTTGTCATCTACAATAATCTCCTTGTACCTATCAACCAGCATAACACTCTTAAAACCTGCAAACTGTTCCCTACCACGCCAGCCACAACAGCACCTATGCAACCTGAGATACCTAATATAGTGTTTCTGCGTTTATGTACCGCTGAGATTGGCGCCTTTGCAGGACTACACCGTGAGAACGCCTTGCTTTGGATTAACAGCACCAAGAGCAAGTTCAAACAAGTGGAGTACCCCCAAAGACTTTGGGTTAGTGAAATTGCCCTCCGTGTCACAGGGACGCCTTGCGTTTTGTTACCGAATGGCTGGCTCAACATCCTGACCAGAAGGAAAACTGGGAAATGTTCAAAGCCGCATTCCTCAAGAAATTCTCCATGAAGGATTCATATGTGGTGATTATGACCAAACTCCAAACCTTCAAAATGACAGGAACCATCAATGAATACATTGCTGCATACAAAGGACTATATGACTGTGCACCCAACACCATCAACTTTGATGAACCTGGGTCATGCTTGGACTTCTACAATGGCCTCCCTATCCATATTAGATGCCAGTTTGACATGACCCGCTGCAAGAACCTCAAGGATGTATTCTTAGAGGAAAAACATGCAGATTAGAAGTCTGACAATCTACACGCCTCCAACAAACGCAAGGAAAACCCTGTTGTTAAGAGAGAGCCTCACCCCAATAAACAAAACAACTGAGCCACCAGTACCCAACCTCAACATAGTAATTACACTGTACAAGCCAACCAGGCTAGCACCAAAGATACCAACAAGGAGGGAAAAGCTCAGGGGAGTGCTTAGGCAAGCCGCCCTCCCCCTCTTCACAAGACTCATACAGAGAACAGGACGTGGACTCAATCACCATGATCCAGGTTCCCTCCAGCAATCCTCTACTGTTTGCTGCTCAATCTGGAAATAAACTCCTTACCTATCCTTTCCATTTTTGCAGATACCAGGGCACAGCACTATTTGACACTGGAGCAGACCAATTGCTTATCAACAAGAGTTTTGCAGACCTCATGAAGTTACCTACCATTTGAATTAACATCAAAAGAGACATCATGGCAGACAACTTCAGTACACCAGTTATCCACAAGACCAGACCTTTCTGGGCCCAAATTGGAGCCGTCCAAGCAAAAATTAGTGGTCCCATCATCCTAATCCCCAAATACAATGTCATACTTGGATTAGATTGGATGCAAAAGACAAAGCCTCACATAGACTGGGACAGTGCCACCCTCACTATCCAGCAAGAAGAAGTCCACCATCATGTGTACCCAACACATCTTGATACCCTCATGAGGGACCACATATTTGTCAAGATCATGAAAACAGAGAAAGAAACTGATATCAGCAAAATCAATTGGAGCACATGTATGTATGAAGTCATCCAATTCAAAAACAAAGAAATTCAACACAAACAGAACCCAATAAGAGATCAGCTAGTCAATGAGTTTTCCTCCGTATTCCAAGAATCACTACCCGAGCTGCCCTCTGATTGGGGTATACAACATGAGATCAACCTAAAAGGTAGCGTGCCCAAAGCGCAACTCATCTACTTCCTCACACCACAAGAAGACAACACTCTGAAAGCCTACCTTGACAAAGCACTCAAAAAAGCCTCATCAGACCTTCAAAGTCACCCTTTGGTGCAGCTGTCTTCTTTGTGGCAAAGAAAGATAGAGGCCTCTGCCTAGTCAGACTACAGGGCCCTCAATGAGGTCACAATAAAGAACAGGTATCCCCTGCCCCTAATTGATGACCTTTTTGATGCCCTGGGGGGTCCCAAATCTTCACAAAAATTGATTTGACAGCAGGATATCACCAAATTTGTGTGAAACCTGAAGACATTCCAAAGACTGCATTTCAAACTAAATATGGATCCTTTGAATGTGTTGTCCTCAATTTTGGCATGACAAACGCTCCCAGCACCTTTGTAACCTTCATTAACAAAGTATTCAAGGAAAACATTGGTAAAAGAGCAATCATCTACCTGGACGACATCATCATTTACAGCCACAACCTACAGCAACACTGGGAAGACGTCTGCACAGTCTTCTGTACCCTGCAGGAAAACCAACTAATTGCCAAACTGTTTAAATGTGAGTTCTTCTCAACTGGACTCCCCTTTCTTGGTCATATCATTAGCAAAGACAGCATCAAGCCTAATCCAGACAAAATACGCGCCATAACAGAAATGCCAGCCCCAAGGAACAAGAGCAAACTCCGCACTTTCCTTGGAATGGTAGCCTATGTACGTAGGTTCATCCCTGACTGGGGCGCCCTAATAGCTCCCCTATCAGCCATCACTGGGAAAACAACCAAGTTTGTCTGGACACCTTTACAAGATCAACATTTCTGCCAACTGAAGGAATGCATGGTCACTGCCCCCATCTTACAATACCCAAACTGCAAGGGCATCTATGAGCTGGAAACCAACGCCTCTGATTAAGCCATAGGAGGAGTCCTCTGTATCCAAAGGGCCCAGAAAGACTTCCTCTCTGTGGCATATGAATCCAAGAATCTATCAGGCGGCAAACAAAGATACCCTATACACAGCAAGGAGCTGGTTGCCATCATACACTGCCTCATTAAATGGCAATGTTATCTAGAAGGAGCCCAGACGTTCAAGGTACTCACCAACCACAAGTCATTAGTATTCTTTAAAACACAACAACACCTGTCAAGAAGACAAGCTGAATGGATAATTCTCATACAGAGATACCCCATGCAAATTGAATACAAGCCAGGCAGAGAGATGCTTACTTCAGACGCCCTATCAAGGCTATACAATAAACACATTCTCCGCACCGATGGCAACCCTGACTGGCCCATGTTAATCATGGGGAATCTCCAGTAAGGTTTCCCACCTGGCACATCAATGGACATCCAAGAGAAAGTCCTCAAGAACAAACATCTTTTCAAAAACGTATATGGTACCCTCCACTGAATCCTTCCAAATGGTGACACTGTACCCTACATTCCGTCAACACAAAAGATTGACACAATCCTCTGTTATCACAGAGACTTGGGACACACCCATATCAGAAACTTGCATGAATATCTCAAGACCTGCTACTGGTGGCCCAATATGGTAGATGATATCAGAGAATTACTGGAACAATGTGAGTTCTGTGAAAAGTATGCCCAAACCAAAGCTCCATCCAAGTCAGTAGTACTCATATCCATCACACAGCCCTTCAAGGTATGGTTGTTAGATATTGTTGGACCTATGTCTGGTGAAAGCAAAGGCAAGAAGTACATCATAACAGCCATTGACTATGCAACCAGGTGGCCTGTGGCACAAGCCACAAAAGAGCACAAAGGCAATGACTGAGACAATTCATTGGCAAAGAAAGCATAGCTAAGTTTGGAAAGCCTAACCTCTTAATCACAGACAGAGGCACTTAACTTAAAGCTATTGACACCAATATCTATCTTGCCAAAAATGGGATAAAGCACGTCACAGCCAGCCCACATCACCCACAAGCAAATGGATGTGTAGAAAAACTAAACAGCTCTCTGATGGAAGCCCTCAGAAATTTGTCTGCCAACAATCCAAAACGCCTGGGTTGAAATGCTACCCACCGCCCTTATGGTCTGCAGGACACGAGTCAACTGCAATACAAGAAAAAGCCCTTATGAACTTGTCTATGGTCAAAAACCTTCACTTTTCAGTACAACCACGGGGCCACAACTGCCACTTCCAAAGAAGATACCAGACAACAATGACCCAAAAGTACTACAAGCCAGAAAGGACCAAGATACAATGGAACAACAAAGGGTTAAGCAAGAAGCAATCCCGTTACAACAAGAAAGGTTCCAAGTCGGAGACAAGATCTGGGTTGTCAACCACAACTAACACAAATTAGACCCAGGGTTACGTGGACCAGGCATTGTCATGGAAGTGAAGCCCAATAACACCTACCTCATCAAAGGAATTGGAGCCCGAACCAAACTAAAACATATGCATCATGGTCAACTTCATTTGTGTAAGGCAAGAGCAGCCCAACAAAATTCAAGACTCCTTGTACCTAACGCCAAACTAGATCAGTACCAAGCCCGTATACCAGACACCCTCAAAAAGATTCCCAAGGCTCCGCCTTCCAGCACCCCAGGGGGAGATGTTGCAACATCTTTGATTACTCCCTCTCAGGGAATTAACACCCCAAGTAAATCACCGAGCGGCTCACCAAGTGGTTCACTGCCCAGTCAATAAACTGGTGGCACCATTATCAGTTAACCATCTATGACAGGGATCTCTCAATCCAGATCCTAAATGGAACACAACTTGATTAAGCCTTGTGACTCAAGAGGAACATTACTCAGCTAAGCCCCATGACCTCCATGACGTACATGGACAACATGTGGCTTATCAGGATACTATATATTAACCTATATTAATATTAAATAAATTATCATTCTCTTCTTAATCTTCTCTTTTATTTTTTATTATACTTCCCAGAAGTATAAACTCAATACATCGAAGAAGTTTTTGGGTGGCTCAAGCAAGTTCTAAAGCGTGGGACCCCAACTGGGACCAAGGACCTATTTGATTTGCTGCAGGCCAGGATCCACATCCTCCCAGCTGAGACTGTGGCCAAATTTTATGGCCACGCTGATTTGTTCATCCCTGCGTGCCTAGCCAAACAGCCAATCAATTAAAGGCTTAGTGTGTCCAAATTTTTTATATTCTATAGAATAATATTTAAGATTTATTAATTATCACTTTATATTTAGAAGCTTTTAAGCCTACAATCACATTCAGCGGGGTCATCAATGAAGGCTAGTAATTTATTTATTTCATATTAATTTTTTTATTATGACATCTGAGGTTATCCCAAACACTTGATACTAGATTATGCAAATATATTTATATCACTTTTGTCAAATAAATATAAAAATCAAATTAAAAAAGTTAAATGTAAAGTGTACAAATTATAAGTATATTTTATTAACATATATTATTATGCTTTTATTAAGAGCGTCTCTGGGATATATTTTGCAAATCTTGTTTGCTAAAATAAACATTAAAAAATTAGTCATAATAAAATCATCTAAAGTGTAAATAAATTTATTGGAATAGAGGATATATTAGGAGTGCCTGAAGTGGGTTCTTTGGTATGTAACCACCCAGCAATAGGGGTGGCATTAACCTCCACTGCCACACTTCAGACAGTGGATACACCCTGATTAAAATATCCCCAGTGGCTTGTAAAAGAGAAGATTATAAGGTGAGAGTTCAGGAGCAGCTTTTCTGGCGGGACTGAATACCCTTAGATGCCGGCCAGGACCAAGGCGTCCTGGATCACATGGTCAACCGAGTTGTATCATGAGGGACCTTCTTCCTGTCCACAGAGAGCATGGCCTTGTTGATCCCAAGAAGGACCCTGTCCAGGTCCTCTGCAGACACACCCATCCCAACATAGAGGCAATATCTAAGGTAAACAACAAGATGAATCCTTTGTTTATCAAAGGCTTCTGTAAATTCACAGAGTTTATTATACACAGCACTAATATTTTTCTCATGATTGATCTTGGCAAATGTGAGCTCCATTGCCAGAGGGAGCCCTGTCTTGTTGGCACTCTGGGACAGCCCAAAGTCTTCCAGGAGGATTTTAGTCTTCTTTGCGGCTGTTGCAGATGCAACAGCCAATTTTCCTACTGCACACCCAAAGTTTTCCAGAAGGTAGGAGAGTGTGTGCTCCACTGAGAAGCAAAAGCAAGCAGCCACATGGGCCTGGCCCATCTCTGGTATGTTCCTGAATGATAGCGTCTCCAGGACGTCTCAAACAAGCTCAAAGAGTTTATACTGTAAACTCCACTGAAAGATACTGGGTCCAGGAAGACCAGTTGGGCATCCTTGCAGGCAGTAACTGCCCACTCAGATGCCCCCTTGGTATGCAAAAGACCAGCCAATGCCAAACTAGACATTGGAAAGGTACTATAAATCCTATCCTTGAGCTCCTGCAAATCAGAGGGGGTAAGGGCCAGCTGCTTGGTCACATGGCTGGCAAAGTTTGCATAGAACATGGCTGGGATGTAGGGGACCAGGACCTGGCGTAGTTTGACATCAATATTTTCTATAAAAAAACAGGTAAGTATTTTCAAATTTTTATTAATTTTATATTAGATTACCTTCTTCCGTGATTTCCTTGCCTGCTGCAAATTTACTCCCCCTTTAGCCCTGGATAGGACACTTTTCCACTAGCGTAAAAAGAAAACAGCTCAAAATTCAGTCAAACCACCTAATTCCCTTGAGGAATTTATCTCACACAGTTTACAAGAGATTTGTGTTGGCATACCCTTCCCAGGTGGAAAATATTGATGTTGTGAATTTGGTTCCCACTTGGGAGGAATCCTTGATCAATTTGGATTATTTGTTGGCTTGGTTTTGTCTCCATCTAAAACAGTTAAGAGTTAATTAATCAGGATGTGCTTCTGTTAATTTAACAGAATACATCCAGACTGGAATTAATGGCCTCCTGAAGTGTATTTTAGGCATAAGCCAATTAGAGGTTAAGCCAGAAATTAATGAGAAACCATTCAAGCTCCCTGAAATTACTGGTAAAATTCTACTTTGCCCAATCAAATGACTTTCTGAGGTCAGGTGACCTTCAAATTTAAACTGGTTACCTTAAAGCAAGACATGGGACTTTTAATCCCCTGCTTGCTCATCCTATTCATTTAAGTTTTAGACTTTTTAAATCCTTCCTTGAGCTTTTAAAATTTAGTTTTTGAGGCCCCTTTTTTGGTCCTCTGTTTTCTAAAGTTTGTTAGTAAAGGTGGCTTTTATCCATTACCTTAGCTGTTGTTGTCTCAATCCTGTTTTCCCTGTCAATCTTTGCTGCTTTTGCTTTTGGGTTTTAATTCAAAAATTAAAAATTAGTTTAGTATTTAATCTAATTATCTATTTTAATTTTCTTTTGCTTTTGCTTTTGCTTTCAACTTGCTTCCAGCCCTACTATACACCCTTAGATGCTTACGCCTTAAAATATACCTTATTTCCAAAGGTTTTTGACCACTCTCCTAGCTCCTTAGACTCAGAAAATTCTCCTCTTTTTATTGGTGTGGTTTTTTTCCTTATCTATTGATTCTGGAATATATCTCTATGTTTGTTCCCTGTCAAATATTGCTCCCTATTTGCAAGTTTGTTGTGTTTATATTGTCTCCAGTGTTGTTTTTCATCTGGTCCACTTCTCCTGATCTCTGGGGATGGATTTTCTCCTCTGTTCTCAGAGTGAGCAGCAATCCCTCTTAGCTCCTGCATCTTGTGGAAGATCTTTCCAGTCAGGCACAAGATCTCCTCATCTCTGATGAACACTTAGTGAAGATTCTCACTTATGACAACTTGGAGCTGTCTCTCCTTGACTTGACGCCTGCATGCTTGCATGAAGAGCCCCCCTTATCTGCACTTCTAAGGGAAGACCCCCAACCTATTATTTTTGGCCTAAAACCAGTCCTCAGGGCCAAAGCATTCAATGTACCCCCTGGTTGCTTGCCAGAATGGCTTTGATGGGCTTCAACTCTTACTTCCCTCAACTGTCCTCCATGTCCTCTCTTTGGACTCCTGTTTGAGCGACCATTCCAGTGTTGCACTGGATGGTATCCTGGTGGATCTTTTCTCTGGGATGAGAGCCAAACTTAGTTAGTTTGGCACCCCTCTCTTACACCTGCAGCCTCTGCCAGTTTGGTCATTCTTGGCGCAAGGAGTTGGGCAGGCAATTCTGTATTCTCTGTTCTTGCTTGCTTGGCAGGTTTGAGGTGGACATACATCTCAGGGTTGTTGACCTAGATAGACAGTGCGGAAAGGACAAAGGAATTGAACTGGAGGCCTTCTACAACAGTCTTCTAGACGTTTAGAAGACAGTCAATTGTCTTCTCTGACATGTTGGGTATTTTGGCCATCAAGGCCTTTGCGGAAACCTTGTCTATTTTGTCCCCTTCAAGGACAGTGGACTTCACTCTGGCTTTGACCTTGCAGTCAATTTCTTTGATCTTGGCAATTGCTGAGTTGAGGTCTTTGAGTAGGTTTTCAAGTTCTCTCATATGATTTTTTACTAACCTTCACATTTTTTATAGCTTTTACCCCAATAAACTATATGTTCTTCTAATACTATTACCTCTTTTTTATCCCTGTTTGTTTTCCTATTTACTATAATATCACATCTTTTTACCCATTGTGTATATGTTTTACGCTTATCTCAGTATTTGTTGTTTGCTTTGTGTTGGTATTGTTTCCTTAATTACCATAATATTTTTGGCACTCAAACACAGCCCCTTGTAAAAATATTAACAACAATTAGAGATCAGCTAAATTTAAATTAGAAAGTTATAAGTTTATTGTGTTTAGATAAAGTTGTTGCTGATCCAAATTCAAAACCTTAATGATAAACTTTAAACCAATCAGGAGCCGAGTGATAAAGTGATTATTGTGACATAAAGGGTCATTCAATAATTCTTTGATTCATGTGTGCTAATTAATCTGATTGGCTGGATGTTTTTCCATTGAGTGCCATTGCCGCTGTGGCAAGTTGTTGGTAGACTAGTGCTAATACAACAGCTGATTGGGCACTAGTCCACCAATGACTTGCCACAGCGGCAATGGCGCTCAATGGAAAAACATACAGCCAATCAGATTAATTAGCACACATGCATCAAAAAATTCTTGAATGACCCTTTATGTCACAACAGTCAGTTTTACATACAGCTCCTGATTGGCTTAAAGTTTATCATTAAGGTTTTGAATTTAGATCAGCAACAACTTTATCTAAACATAATAAACTTATAATTTTCTAATTTAAATTTTGCTGATCTCCAAATTGTTGTTAATATTTTCACAAGGGGTTGTGTTTGGGTGCTAAAAATAACTGTGTTCTGGATCTAGATACATAGCATAGTAAATATACAATTTCATAGAAATAAACTGAACATAAAGAATAAAACCAACTATAAACAAAGAGAAAATGAACAATTGAAATTCAGAATAAAGATAATATAAATAGAAAATGTTTGGCAAAAGGGAGTTTATGGGCAAGTTCCTTAGGTTAAAGTTCCTAAGATCAAAAGTGCAAAAATTAAAAATGGGACCCCCAAAAAGTGCAAAAATCAAAACACTATGTAGGGTGCAAAAATCAAAAAAATCAAAGATCAAAGTGCAAAAATTGATTTTTAGAGGTTAACTTTGAAGCAGAATAAATGCAGTTTAAATTATAAAACTATATATTTTAAAATCTATTATAGACTAAAATGACCCCAAGAAATTCATTTCTGCAATAAAAAATATATGCTATATAATAAAAATATTCTTAAATTAGCTATTTTTAAAAGAAATTTATTTTAGTTTCAAAAGCAAAATTAGACTAGAACTTATATGTAACTGTATTCAATTGAATATAAGATATGAAAATATACAAAAAAACTGCTTTATAAACTATAAGTTTAATAAAAAAGAGTTAATTTAATTTCCAGCTTATGTAAAGCTATAATAATACTTCAGTATAAGCAAAATAAAGGATTTTTCCTGCAAGATACAAGCACATGATTTTAAGTATTTTGGTTTATTAGTGATCTCATTTCAATGATAAAAGTTATAGAAGTTTATCATTAAAATAATATAAAATCCATTACTTTCTTATTAAAGCTATACTATACAATTTTATACTTAATAAAAGATATAGTCTTATATCTTATTTATAAGTCACAATATTCAAAGATATCAAGAATCTGCCACTTACATATCATAAAATGAAGACTTGAATATTTTTATGTTAAAAGCACTGTACTTCCACTAAAAATGATATAGATAGATCAAGGTTGTATATCAAAAAGAAACATTTTATTCATCTTATTTTACTCTAATACATATAGTAAAAAGATATAGTAGAAGGTAATTGAGGGTAATAATGAAGAGAGGATAATAGAAGATAATCAAGGGTAATAATGAAGAGAGGATAATAGAAGATAATCAAGGGTAATAATGAAGAGAGGATAATAGAAGATAATCAAGGGTAATAATGAAGAGAGGATAATAGAAGATAATCAAGGGTAAAGATGGAGAGAGGATAATACAAGATAAGATAGGGTAATAATGGAAAGAGGAAAGTAGAAGATAATTGAGGGTAAGAAAGGAGAAGAGAAGAGAAGAAAAAAGAAAATTTTCTACTTGGTATCATATTTTATATAATTCACCCTCTTGAAAACGTAGAAATTTTTAAAAGTTTTTTGGCCCCCGGCGCAGCCAAGGGGCCAAACAAACTTCTTTTTGAGGAGGAATGAGAGGTGTAAAGGAGAAACCTTCAAAAAAACCAAGATCTTATTGCACTTTGATTTAGGCACTTCAATTTCTGCACTTTGTTTTGTGCACTTTGATTTGGGCACTTCAATTTTGTCCCCTGAAATAACATTGGGAAACATAGTATAATATTATATTAATTTAATATTTTTTGAATTTGCCTCCAAAACACACTAATTTATTAATATTGCAATAAAATAAAAACCTACCAAAAAAACTTTGTTTCTTTTTATATTTAAATATCAGGTCTTAAAAAATCTACATTAGGAATTTCAAAAGTTTTTAATAATTATTTAAATTTTTATAAGCTTATAAAAAGTATGACTAAATCAAAAAAGCCAATTTTTGATTTCCTCACTTTTGATTTGAGGAACTTAGTAAAACATAATGAATAAAATATTAATGTTTTGCAAAAATTTAATATTAAGTGGTCCTAGTTTTTTGGTACCTTTTTGGGTATGACACGTGATTTCAAAAATGGCATTTTGAAAAACGGTATCTTGAAATAAGCCATCTCAATTTTTAGCTATCTTGATTTTATAGTAAAAACGCCATTTTGATTTACGGCATTTTGACTAAGAAAAAACAGGTTTAAAATTTTAGATTTTTTGAACTCCAAAAATTACCCAAAAAATTCTTAAAAAATAAAATTCAAAAAATATTTCTAGGCTTAAAAAAGCCTCAGAATTTCAAATCTGTAATAAAAAATGGGGTCAATTAGTAGCAACATAGTTGCGTAAAGCCCAAAAGTTAAAATATACCCAAAAATAACTATTTTCATCTATTATAACTTTAATCCATACTTTAAAATAAGCATAAAATTGTACCAAATACCAAAAAAGTTAAAGAATGATAAAACCAAAGGAAATAAGAGAGAAGATAAAGAATAGTTTATTGAGGAAGGATCATACATTGGTAGAAAGAGCAACTGAGATAGCTTGGAGATGCTCAAGATTTCTATCCTTAGGATAGTAGGCAAGGACCACCTTGCTGATTTCAGTATAATTTTTCACTGCCTTGGTCATCTTAGGGGTATCACCCTTGGCCTTCATGCTAGTATTAAAGAGGCAGACAGAGATGGCTTGTTGGGTCTTGAGATGCACCATTATTTTGTTGAATTTGGGCTTATGAACCCTGACCCTTGTAGCAAACTGGCTATGCCACCCTTCAAGGGAAGAGGTGGTCCTGATTAAACCATCTTTTACCTTCTTAAAGCAGTTCCAGGTGATTGAGTCACTGCCCTTTCTTATATGGCATGCTCCTTGAAACACTCCAACCCATTGAGTTTCAAAACACTCAATAAAGGGCGCAAAGGCTGCCTGGTTGGCAATAATATATGGGTGATAGAGTAGGGCGTTGTAGAAGGCATTTGTCTCCTCCTTTCTAACCAGAGCAAGGGCAGCAAAGCAATTGAAGACGTCCTTGGCTTCTTTGATGCCTTCAGAGTTGAGCAGCTCATGAAGGTCAGAGCACTTTTGGAGGCAGCGGCAGAGTGTCTGCCAGAAGTGGAAGTAGCATCCCTGAGAGGAGCTCTTAAAGACTAAAATGAAGGCATTTGCCTGAGCCTGTTCAAAATCCACTACCAGATATTTGTGATAGGGAAGGCTTTTGGGCTGCTTCCTGGTTGGAGTGGCTTCCTCTTCCTGTGACTGGGCCTTCTTCTTGCGCCCTCTGGTCTCCTTGGGCTCCTCTTTGATGGTTGGGAGGATTTTATCCAACTTGGCCTTTAGGATTGTGAGTGCACAGACATATGTTTCCTGCTTCTTGTTGGGAAGGAAAAGGAAGACCAGAGGAAGAACTATATTACCAACCTGCCAATGGATATTCTAAAGCTGGCTGAAGAGCTTTGGGCAGGTTGAGAAAGTGCCATCTGCAATCCAGGTCTTGCATTTCAGCAGGTTGAGTAGATCCTGGCTTGTGGCAAAGCAGATAATACGCCAAGGGGATGTTGACCATCATTGTAAAAAAGGAATCTCTCCTCATGACAGGATAATTTTTGTTCCTCTGTAAGGATCAATTGGTCAATGGAGCTTGCACTGACGCCTTCAGTGCTCAGAGCATATATCTGATAAGTGAGATATCTCTGTAATTTTGAGACGCCACCAACAGTAGCAAGTTGGGTATCATTTAAATTAAGGAGGGCATCATTGACAACCTTGGTTGTGGTTTGATCCTTGGTGGTTGGGATCACCTGGCAAAGAAACCAGTGGATAAGTTGGTAAAGGGGGCTAAAAGGCTCAGCGCAGTCATGGTTGACAGTTAGGGCTTTAAATCTAGTGAACCCACAAGTAGTGAGTCTAGCTGGGCAGTAAACATTATCACATTTAAAGTGATGTTGATAAATGGCTTTTTTATTGTCATTACAGCTGAAGCTTTAGCCCTTGTAGACAAAGCCGGCACCCCCTTTCTTTGTCATGATGGGGTAGCTGGCTGGATAAGTGGCAGGCACAGCAAAGGTACCATTTTAATTGCATATATTATGGATGGTATTAAGATCCCAGAGCTCAATTTGGTCATCTGCAGGAGCACCAGGCTCAGGCTCCTGATCTTCTTCCTCCTCTGGCTCTGATGTGAGATCAGAGTGGCAATTGAAGTTGAATAACTTCTCTTGGGGGTCTGAGAGGGAGTACACAAATGGAGAGTGGGGAGGGGTAGGACTGTTTCCCTCTGGCTCAGGTGATAGAGTTGGGGTCTTGGGGGAGCTTTGGCCTTAGAGGGCTGCTTCTTTGGGGTAGTCTTGGCCTTTTTGGCCTTTGGAGAAGTGATCTTGGACTTTGAGGCCTTGGGCGCAGCTTTGGTAATTGACTTGGGAGGCATCTAAAAGTGAATTAGTTTAAAAATATGAGCAATTTGGGGGTTTTTTAAAGAGAAAAATGAGAATGTTTTTAATATAAAATTATCAATTTTTTTAAATAGAATTGTAGAGAAGATCAAAAATATATATACTATCAAAATTTCAATGTTTTTTATTTTGTAAAAATAATTCTTTTATTAGTAACGCAAGTAGGCAAAACTTTGAGTTTTGACTGAAAACTTGCTTTCAAAATGGCGTTTTCAAAGTGACATAATTGAGGTGACGTAGCTCAAAAACATAGTGTTTTTGACCATTTTTTATATTAAATTAACAAATCTAAGATGGAGCTACCTCAACCAGGCCAAAGAGTAAAACTTGAATTTCTCAAAAACTAGCTTATACAACTGGGGTTAAAAAGCACCCAGTTGTTTAGAGGAGATCAAAAAAATATATATGCAAAGTTTCAGTTATTTCTTACATTCTTTATTAACATGGTTTTTTATGTAAAATGATACTTTTGAAAAGTGAAAAGCAGGAATTGCAATGGGGGTTTGATATAGCATAGCCTGGCATCATAGGTGATTTCCCCTTATTTTCCCCTATCCATTGTGCGCACTAAATCAATTGGGTTATATGAAACTTGGTGGAATTTTAAGTGATATAAATCAAAATGGCGTAATCACCCCCTTCCATATTAAAATCACTATTAAAATATTTTATTAAGAGAACCCTTATCAATGTATTCATGTATAATAAAGTTATAAATTACATATAACACAACTGGTTTTTTATCCAGCAATGACAATCACTAGAAGGACTATTATAGTGGCGTCTATTTAGGTTGTTCTTAGTATAAGTGTCTTGGATTAATACTATAGGAACATCTTCTGGCACTATACAGCAGGCTTTGTTTTAGTTTGGGTATGATCTTATTTTAGTTAAAGATAAATAGTGTGATTTGAAATGAGGTAAAGTCAAGATGGCGTAAACATGCCCCACACTAAGTGATTTCATATGTAAATAAAGTTAGTGAAATAAGATTTAATTAATCTGACTCAAAGTGACGGAATTGAGATGGCGTAAATTTGAGATGCTGCATTAATAGAGTATATGTAAATTTTAACTACTTTAATTTTTTTTAATTTTCTGTGATTCAAAATCACTAACGCAAAAAACGCCATCTCAAATTAAATTTGAGATGGCGTAAATTGAAGTGGTGTTTTTGAGATGGCGTGTCCTACCCCTTTTTGGATTTTGATTTGACTACTTTTCAATTTCTGCACCCATTAAGAAACTATATGTAAATTTTTAATTAATTTTTATGAGACAAAAAAATTTTTAAAAAAGAAAGAGCTTATAATAGTATTTTATATTAAGATTTGAAAAAAATTTAAAAATTTGCCTAAAGTTAAGAAAGCTTTTTTAGCTCTTGATTTCTTTTTTAATATAGAAAAAAATTTAAATTTTTTTAATTTTGATGTATCAAATATTAAATTGAAGATTCTTTTGCACTTTTGATTTTGTCCCCTCTATTCAAAGGGGTAAATAAATTTTATTTTAAAAGCAAAATTAAATTAAGGTGTGTTTTAAATTGCATCAATTTGGGCACTTTGAACTTGGCTTTTCAATTTTAGCTACTAGTAAAAACATTTTAAAAAAGTCAAATTTAAGAAAAATATTAAATTTTTTGGGAAAAATTTTTATGAAAAAAAGTATGGAGATCAAAAAATCCATTGATTTGGAGATTTTGATCTCCACACTTTGACTTTAGGCACTTGCCCGGAGTTTATTGGGGGACGGGAAAAAGTGATGCCTAGTAGGCAGACTAGCGCAGGAAGGAAGGCGTAAAGGCGGTGCTGGCCTGGGGGGTCTGGGATTGGGTGGGTGAGGCTGGCATGTGATGGTGATGGGGGGGTAGAGGCAGGAGGATTGACTTTTATGGTTACTATATACCGCTCATTGTACTCCTCATTGGTCATTGCCGTGATTGGCTGGTAGGTGGCTGTGGCACGAGGTGGGAGGCACTTATTCTTACGTGATTGGTTGCCCATGTTCATGTGAAAAACCATTTGAGCAAACAATTCAGCCATCATTTGGCAACCAAAGAGAGCCTCGTGGTTGAGAACACCAAGATATAGCTCATTGAATGCCTGTAGGCGGTGCTGCTGGACTGTTTCTCCAATATTAAAGAACACAACATTGGCCAGATAGATGTCTGTGTGGCCGGCTGGGTGCACTGAGGCCTGGTTCCTGCGTCCTTGGATTGACTCAAGGGCAGTGGAGCTACCCTCCATCTGGTGGCTCAAGAAAACCTGATAGGTTGAATTTGTTCTATCCCAGGAGTCCAGGAATTCACTGAGGATATGGCTATACTCATAGCCATTGGTGTAATCAGGGTTTTTTCAATAATAAATAAACCCCTTTGCCAAAACAGCCAGAAACGCACAAATGAATGTCTCCCTCTTGACCTTCTTTCTTTTTTCTTGGTGGATTTCCCTTGCTCACCAAAATTGTCAAAAGCAATTGATAATTTGTAATAGGAGATGAACATGACGTCATCTGACAAACTTGTCAAGCATCAGACCATAGTAGATTCAATGGCATAATCATACAGAGAATTCTCAGCGCCATCCCATTGGTTGCCGGCAACATTGGTCAAGACACGGACTGACGTCACTTTGCCATACATCCAGAGCTACACCATGCACTCAGACACCCAAATGACATGGTGTGCAAGTTGTTTCTGGACCTGGGTCAAGGGAAGCTTGGGGTCCCGCCGCAAGAGAGCAAGCATGATTAGGTAGGCCTCACTGATTTGAGACTTGGGGGCCTTCTTGGGCTTCTTGGCTGTCCCAATCAGATTCCTCTTGTTCATCAGGTTGTTGAATTCCCATGTGATAGTGGCTCAGGTAAACTTTAATTGGTTGGCAATCTGATCCCAGGTCATGCCACACTGATTGAGTACCACAATTTCTTGAAGAATTTGGATAGTAATGATTCAGCACTTGGTACGCTGGGCCGCAGGAGCTGTAGCCTGATTGGCTGTGGGGGGCAGGTTGGGTGTTGTTAGGCAGTTGTTCTAAACCAGGGTTGCCATCTTGATTGGCTGTTTAGTTGGCGCCTTGAATGGGGTTGGGAAAAGGGGCAGGGGCAGAGCTGGAGGCTAAGTGACTCTCAAACAAGTCAAACCCATATGGGTTGGGGGTCAAGTAAAGGTCAGCTTCCTTGTTACCCACATCAAAGGCCTGGGTGTAAACAGGTGCCTTCACACTTTGAGCCTCACCTTTAAGTAAGCTGCCTTGGCTGCTGCTGTATTGTTCACTGGTGCCAACAAAAATGTTGCTAGTAAAAATCATTGTAAAAAATCTAGGAAAAAATCACTAAAAGTAGAAGTTTGAAAAATTTTGATGTGATTTTTATTGTAATCATGAGTCCAGATTTGGAAAGTTCTTGAAACCATTATACACAAATAAGGAGCCATGAAAATGAATAAAATGCCCTTATTCATAAATTGGATAGCTGTTGATTGGCTGTTAAACTGTTACTTTTCTATTTTAGGCTGCTCATACTACACACCTTGTGCGACTTCACTTTGTTTTGTGTTTGTGAAATCTCGCTTCTAGGTTACTCTATTTTTGTTTCATTGTAGTCCTTCTATTGGTGCCTCGTCTGAATCCAGATAGGATTATAATATATTCCAGGACAGCATCAATCCATCTCACTTGCTGTGCCAGTTCATTTCATTTGTAGTTTGAGCTACACCGCTTGATGTTTGATATAATTTCATATTTTGTGTTAGTGATATTTCATTTATTGTTTGCCATTCTGCCTGTTCACCAAAAATACTTAAATTATTTGATTCCTGAATCTCACCTGACTTGGGGTTTGCTTTAATCTGAAATCATTTTGTTTAAATCTGAAGTATTTTCGGTTGTCACCATAGCTTTTAAAGCTACTGTAATCATCACGTTTTTAATCTGCCACAGCCCTAGTTACAACACTTTAATAAAATATATTTTCATAAATCCTTCCTCTTCTCAGTGCCTTATCTTTATTGGCTGCAACAAGTGCAGCCAACCAGACTCTTGGCATTTTCTTGCTAAAATCGATACAGTAGGTGTTTTTGAGAAATTTTAAAAACGAGAGTTTTATTAGGGAATTCGCTTGGTTTTGGGTCGAGTTCGCATTCAAAATCGAGCCGGTTACAGCCTTAAGCTTTCGCCTAAAATTATTTAGCCCATCTAACTACTTGATCATAAATTAAATTGGAGGCAAGGATCCATTCGAGAACAGTTTTGTAAAAAAACACTACTTCACATCAGCTAAGTATTGATAGCTTTTATAACCATGGGTCCAAAGAAATTCAAAAAAGGCAAACCATCTAACTTAGATGTTCTTACATCTGGAACTAAAACGTATGCCAAAAAAAGAAAAACAAAGGAGCTTCAACTTGAAGAAATTAAGTTTGATGAAGATAATAGAAGGTTAACTAATGATCGTTTCTTGTTTACTAATGAGAATTTAGAGAATACTTGACTGGGTTTCAAAAAAGAAATAAAGAAAGGAAGAAGGAAGCTATTGCTAAAGCTAAAGAGAGAGAGAGAGTTGAGCGCCTCGCAATGAGAAAAGAGGTACTTGGTAGAAATATTTTCATAAGCATTTGAAACTAAACGTGTTTTAAAAATAATATATCTTTTTTGTAGCAACGTATTGAAAGGATGTCGCGAATTCAGCCAATGCTAGGCTTGCTCGAAGAAGGTACAAACATAGGTTTTCTATTGGTTGTTTTCGTTTTCTGTATTCTTATTTTTATCTATAGTTAGGAAAGAAAGAGAAGAAAAAGATGAGAAGAAAGAGCAGGATAAAACACTAGAATTCAGTGATAAAGCTGCCACAACAACTGTTACTGTGGTCACAGAGCTAGATGAAGATAATCAAGAGGAGGACGATCCTCTTTCGATGCTTAAAAGAATTCAGGCTAGAGCTCAGGTTGGGCTCAAATACACTATCAAAGTATTTATATAGAATTTTAAGGGTATGGATGAAGAAATCGAGACTGAAAAACCTGACACGAAAGAACAGCCACAAAAGTAAGATAGTTTTATTTTTTAAATTAATCTCTATGTTTCATTAGAGTGAAACCCCGCGTCAAAAAATTTCGCTACGAAACTAAATCTGAGCGCAATAAGACTAACCGGTTGAATACCAAACGGAGTAAAAGCTCCCAAATTCTTGCTAAAAGAGGGAAGCGTGAAAAGAATTGAGGCTGGCATGGGGAGTTTTGATTGGTACTTACACTATAGACAAAATTTAGTTATTATATTTTGTTTACAACTTAGTCCCAGTTCTTAAAAATTCGTTCATATGGAAATACAGCCCTGTAGATTACACATCGTTATTTTTTTTGAAAAAGAGCTAACAAAAAATTGTTATTTGCTGTTTGTTCTGGGGTTTCAAAAAATTTAAGATCTGCACGCTGAGTCTTTTTGGGAATTTTAAAGTTTAAATTCCCAATATATATCTTACTTCCTCAAGGTTTGGTCATACGATCAGCAATTTATAAAAAAAGTTTCTTGCAGCAGATTATATATATTTACATCTTATTGCTACAATACAATCAACAAGAGCTTAAGCCTTCCTAAATTTTAGGTCAATGATAAGAATCACTCTTTGTTAAAGGACCGCCTTTGGTACATTCATTAAATCACATGTTAGAAAGCTTAAAAGCAAAGTTTTAACAAGATACATTTTCTAGGAAAATCACAGGGCAATTAAGTATTTGCAGCACTATAAAGAATTCTTTTTGAAATAAACATTTTAGGTATGTCAAGTTTTTTTAGGTTTACTGAATATTGACATCTGCTGCTGAGGTACAAACTTTTTAACAAAGGGGTAGCTTAGCATGTAGGTTTCACCTTAAGATCATTTACACTGATATTTAAATTTAATATACATGCATTTTGGATTTGTAAACAATTAGAACTGTCAAATCAGTAGTATTAGTTAGCCTGTTTCAGGAATTTCTTAGTGACAGAACTAAGAAGTGAATTTAAAAGGTAGACTTTAGGATGATGAAAGAAGAAGAGTTTTTATTTGGCAAATTATATTCCTATTATGGTTAAGCATGGAGCCTAAAGTATAAATGAATATGACTGATTCTTCCTCAAGTGCAGTGAGCTAAACAAAGTGATGCTTCTGATTGGCTCTGTTTTCTAGGCACGTGATTGTAACAGCTTAAACTTGATACAATGTTTGAAAGTTGTTATCATATTTTTGGGGTAATGCAATGATCTGATCTAGATGGATATTGTGTAGTATGCACATAGTCTATCACAAAACCAATATATCTAAAAGCAAAATTTATAAACTTTAAAGGACAAACAACTTCTGAAGATAGTGTAAAAGTAGTTATTGCCTTAAATATTGTATGATTATGAAATCTGCCATCTAATAGTTCTAGTAGGACTAAAATCAATTCAGCCAAGTTTTTATTAAAGTGTCAATCATAGTTTTGTCAATTATTTTACATGTTTTGATTTAATTAAAAGTTGTACCTTGAATGCTGTAAATGCCTGTATCATCACTTATCTCCAGCCTGGGTTACCAACATTTGAGCTGATGATAAATCAGAGTCCCAAAGCTTGTCTTTTATAGTTTGTGTAGTACAACTTACTAAATGTATACACAAACTCTATCCTTCAGATATTGCAGCTGGATTACTAGCAATCAAAGTTCAAATCTGTTATGCATCAGCTAGGCAAAATTTATACAGTGTTTTCAAAGCTATGGTGCTAAGCAAAAAAATTCATCTGTAAGCAAAATCAACTCATCTTTTAAAAAAAATCAATGTATCTCAGAACAAAATAGAAGTGAACCCAAATCTACTGTTAATCAATATAAATTCATTTTTCTAAATTTTGTTTGCATCTGAAATGATTTCATTTAAAGATGAGTTGATTTCATTTACAGACAAGTTTTTTAGCGCCATACCTTTGAAAACTACTGCATTTTTCTTTAAGCACAAAAAGAAGAGTAATGATCTAGCTTTAGCTTGCCCATAATATTTTAAAAATACTTATGTTTTATCTGAACTCTTTTTCACATTGCAGACAGACATATTTCTTTGTGAATACCCTATTAACTAATGTGCACTAATCTTATCAATAATTATTCAAACCATTTATTTATAGCAATTGGTACAACATCTATGATTTCTCTCTCTTGAGAAATCATTCACATGAGACTTGACCTAACTAACAAGTAATTGGTGGCATTAATGGCACACTATCAAGTTGTACAGGACTCAAACATTTTGAATCCTAAAAGGAACACTACCTGTAAAAGCCCATGACAGCTGTTGTGTACATGGATAGTATGTGACTTCCCATGATACTGTATAACATCATATTTTCATATCAAATGAAGTATTATTTTCTTTTTAATTTTCTCCTTTATCTCATTTTATATACTTTCAAGAAGTATATACTTGATATAAGCTTAACTTTAATTAAGAATTATTAGTTCCAGCAACAAAAATTATCCAGTGTCATGATCATGGGCGTTTTCTGGGTGTGGCTAGGCCTAAGCATCACCATCTGTTGTGCCCTGCCCCAAAGGGCAGGCTTCAGAGCAACTTTAGAATTTGAAGTTTGAATTAATATTTGAATTAGATTTTATTAGTTGTTTTAAATCAAAACTTA
Source organism: Entomophthora muscae (assembly GCA_014839935.2). Classification (NCBI taxonomy): domain Eukaryota; kingdom Fungi; phylum Entomophthoromycota; class Entomophthoromycetes; order Entomophthorales; family Entomophthoraceae; genus Entomophthora; species Entomophthora muscae. The sequence continues at coordinate 80,893 of QTSX02005770.1, forward strand.
CCTTGATTTTTCTTGCTTTTGGTCTGTTTTTGCTTTTGCTGCTGGATTTGCTTTTGCTTTTGCTCTTGCATTTGAGTGGTTCTATTCAGTTTCTTTTTAAATTCCTATTTTAAAATAGGTTTTCTTTCTTTATTTTCATCTTGATTACGCAATCACTGTTCTTCTCTGCTATGCAGATCTCCAACTTGTAACCAGCAGCTTCCCCACCACCATGTGTTTCCCCCTGGTTTATCAAACCTAGCTGCCAAGAAACTCTCTCCTTTCCACTGAAGATCTTCCCCATGGCTTGGCTTTCTATACCATATAAATAAAGACACCTGAAAAGTAAGCTCTTAAGCTGAAATTCTAAGTGGTTTTCCCCAATCACTGTTTACAGGTTTTTTACTTCAATTTATATTTTCATTCTCCAATTCTAACTTTGAAATCTGCTTAGGTTATCATCTTTAAAATTAAAAGAAGCTTAGGTTTAGATTAGATACCTTGTTAGTTCTTAATTTGCCTCCCGGGCTCAAACCGCTAACATAATTAGAATGGAGATAGTTAGACAACAGGCATTTAGCTTGTTGTCACCATTTTTTACTTTAGGGATAATTTGACTAGTTTTATGTTGAGATATTCCCACAGGGAATGTCCTGACGTAGACATACCTTTGGTTGCAAACAAATCCTTATTTAACACTTTATTTTATATAGTTTGTTTAGGATTAGTAAACTCTATGACACCTTTTGTGTCTAATCATAAGTTTTTGGCAGGCTTTTTAAAGGTACCCCTACAAACTGTGCCTACTTTTTTATATCTTTTAAACTTAAATCCAAATGCTTTACACAGTAGAGTTTATAATCTTGCGCCTTATTGGGCAAGACCTTACACTATCTAAAAATTGGGCCTAAAACACCCCCTGCTTGTGAAAATCAACAATTTATATCTTATAATCAATTGCAAGTGAGTGATGAAACAAAAATTGAGTCCAAGTGAAGAGCATTTTCCCCACACTCCATTTTCTGCCAGCAATTGCTTGGGTTTTCAACCATGACCTCCTAGGAGATCAGATAACAGCTTATAAAACCATCATTGGTAGTGTTTTTAAGCTGACCCAGTACAAAACACAAGAAGACCACCTAATCAAGATGCACACAAAGACTTTAAGTAACAAAAATTTCTAACAAACTACCTTGGCAGTGATAAGGAGCGCCTTTTGGGAAAGCTTCAAATATGAAATTAGGAAATAAGAGAAGTATCTTTTATTGGATAATATTTTAGACTTATATAGATTTGGCTGTGGCAGAGATTTTGTTGGATCAAACCTAGGGGTTGGTCATGTGCAGGATGGGTTCAAGCCACTGGATACTTGGACAGTCATGTGATATTGCTTGGTTGCCATTCTTGGTATGTTGAACTGTATATTGGAAGGGCACCAAATCGGGCAATGGCTGGATGTTAAGTAAGTTGGCAGTAGCCAGAATGCTTGTACATCCAGACCCTTGACAGTAGTTTGATATTTTCAATTCAAATAAAATATCTTCCCTTGTGATTCACTTATTTTAATACCTTATCATAAGATTTTTTAATTACAAGATTATTAGACTCAGCAGTTTTGCCACTCTTAAGCCCAGAAAATCTATCACCCCCTCTTAAATGATTCCTGTAATTTTCAAAATTGAGTGTGAACCCATTTATGCTGCTGGCCCCTTGATGCTGAATCAAATCAAAGCCTTTCTCTTTTACATATGCATTTTAATATACTTTACTTTGCAATATTCTATTTTTAAAGGCTATTACCTGCAAGTAAATAAATACTTTCTCATCTTGTTTAGTAATGATACCCTTATTTGGGTATATATTGCCCATTTGATCAATTACAATAAGCTCTCTCTACTTCACCATGAAATCAAGCTCCTGTAAGTTTACCCAGGTATATTTTTTGGTCAAGACTATATGAGAACTTGCTCTAATGAATATATTTATTATTAATCCTTATAAATAATGGCAACAAGGCAACCTACTGAGAGGAAGCAAGAAGAAAATGAGAGAATTATATTTTTACTGGATAATAGATTTGGTTTTTAAGCTAAAGTTACTGTGACTTAATATTAATAATTTTGAAAGATCACATATGAGCGGGAATGATAGTGTGACCTATTTTCTTATAATTGAGCTATAATTTCAACTAGGGGGTGTGAATTATCAAAATAAAAGGTTATAAAGTTCATATCTTCTCTCTCAGCACAATCTACACTTAAGGAGTTATTATGGTATGATAAGGAATCAGGGGGATTTCTGGTCTTGATAGCTGTTGTCTAATAGCCCTGTAGCTACCTGACATTAGGCACTAAGGTTCTGTAATAGTCTTTTTGGCTAGGACAAAGGCATAATTTTTTGGTACTTCTTGATGAAAATATTCTTTAGTGCTATGAAATTCCACAAGGTATGTGGTGTGTTCTGTGTGTTTTTTGATAACTATTCATGATTTTATGTATACTGAGGTTAGCTTCTTATAGTTTTTAGCCAGGATCTAGGTTGTGATGCTAAGTAAAAAGGGTTACTCTTTAGAGGTGACTTTTTTAGGGCAATTGTTTTAGTGGCTGCCAAATTGGCTTTGATCCCAATACTTTTGAGTGTAGAGCTCTGTGTCTCTGGATGTATTTTTCTTTGGTGATTGTAGCTTGAGGTTGATTTTTATGAGTGACTATTTATGGTTTATATCTGTAGCTGTGCTCAAATATAAATTAACTGGTTCTCTGGTTGACCCTGAATCTAGATAATAGTAGTTTATGTTTGATATACTGTGGCTATGTGTACTTTTATTTGGCATACATAATCTTTTCCTAGGGACTATGAGACTCTCATTTAGTCTTTCCACTTTTTCATTTACCTGTGGGTGATGGACAAGATTGTGGAGCATTTTATTGCTTTATGTAAGAAACTTAGTTCCTTTATCTTGTAGCAATAATCAAACCACTGGGAAAGTTGTCAAAAATTTATTCCTCAATGCAGCTCCAATCTATCTTGACAATATCAGTGATATGAAAACAGAAACAGAAACATAACTTACACCTGGATTCACATTTTTACATGTACAAATTTTGGTCCATGAAATTAATTTAAATTTGAAAATCAAAGGTGATCATCTTAAATTGATTATAGCAATAGTTTCACATTTAAATTTCAGCTTTAAGTCAAATAGCAAGCACAAAAGCACATGAATCAATATAAATACTAGTTTAAATTTAATTCCAGGCATAATCAAGAGTAAAAACAGTTCAGCCAATCAGATTGCAAGCAATCAAAATCACAAACAGCAAATAAACTAATTCATAAGCCCGTAGCCAATCAGAGCAAAACTAAATGCATTACAGAACTCTCAAAACACATGATACTCAAAATTGACAAATTGAGTGCTACAGCCAAAACCAAATATATAAGACCAAGCATGCCAAGCCTGAAATCCATGCACTCCAATTAAAGCAATGGATTGAAGGGCAGATCTAATACAACAGTCTTTTTTTCCTGTCTGATTGAAGGTTAAATCTCTTGCAAGACAATCCAATGACCAATAAGACTTGCAACCTGTCATTGCAAATCAAATATGCACCTCAATTTCATTGATTAGTATATAATATACTGCTACTTTTGAGAGCAAATTCTCCAATAAATTTCTTCTTCTATTTTCAACAATAAACTCTATATTTTATTAAGAATTGATATTTTTCTTATTGTGAATTATTCTGTAACCATGAAGCCTCCTAATATTACCTGAATTTTTTACTTTGCTTCCTGTTAATCTCTGCTGATGCAAATGTGGGTTTTGACAATTCTGGCCCTACTCTCACTGAATCATATATAGACTCTTATTATATAAACTTGGCCTGTGAAATTTGCATTATCACTATGTTGAGCTCACCCAAACCTTTTCTATAGTACATCCTAATTCTTCATGGTACATCTTGGCCTACACAAGTTTTTATTAGCTCATCAACCAATTATCTTTTTTAGAGATATTCAGCCTGTTTGAGCACCAGGTCAATATTTTGATGATAGGAATACCAGTATAATTTTTGCTGGTAAAATTTAACCTGAGAGCCTTTTTACATTTCATTTTGGAAAGGATCTCTAACCAGTGGATCCCAGATACTATGCTTTGAAAGTTGTTGTTCACTGTGTTTTATGTTAGCTCTGGGCTTCATCTGGGATGATGTAATATGGTGTGCCATAGTCAGAAAAAGTTTCTTTGTTTATGAAACAGCTTATTGTTTATTCTTTGTAGTAGGTTTTTCTGCCAAGAACACTGGCCAGTGTGTGGCAAGACAATGACTTCAATTAAGAAGTGTTTTTTTTGCTTTTTCTTATGGAAAGGGTCCTATACATTCAAGCCCCAAACTGTAAAGGGGTCTGGATCAGGTACTGGGTTGGCTGTAGTTTTGGGTGATGTTATGATAGTGAATTTTTTATATACTATGCACTGTTTTAGTAAACTCATTATTTCTTATTTAAGGTTGGGTCATCATACTATTTTCTTTAGTGTAAGGTATATATGATTGAATTTGGTGTACCAAATCAGTATACAATGCTTTAAGATGTTATGAATCCTTTGAGCAAGAAGAACTTATGAAATTTTTATCATTTACAATGTGGTAGAATTTTTCATTTGATACATATAAGTGTTTTTAATTTCTGATTAATTTATCATAGGTATATTGATAGATTTCATGGTCTTTCCCTTGGTATTTTAGCCTGTTGAGTATAGGTTGCCAGTAAAGGTCTAAATGTTCTGGATAATTCCCTCTAGGCCAATAAAATCTAGAGAGGGTATCAGCTGTGACAAGCTCTGCCCTCTCTTATATTGCATGTCCAGGTTTTTTTGTTCTAGGAACACATTCATTTAGTTTGATGCTGAGAAAAAGCATCTTTTGCTCTGAAGTAAATATGTGACTTGTTATTGGTGATTAATTTAATCTTTATGTGCCCTTCTGGGTATCATATTTACCTCTTGCATTGATAGTAAATTGAAAGTAGTTTTTTATGATGTATTGGGTTTTTTTACTTAATGTTAGTTAGTTTTCTACTTTATAACATACTAACAGAAAGTCTTGTTGCCCTGGATAGAATATGCACAACACTATTATATGAGAGTGTTGCTTGTATAAAACTCAACCTTGTAGCAATCTTATTATTTGGGTATTACAAGACTGGTTTCTTAACCAGGTGTTGTTTGAGAAGTTGGAAGGGTTTGTCCCATTATGGGGTCCAAATAAGTTTAATTTCATCACTTTCTTTGATAAGATCATTGATTGGTGCACTTAGTTTTCTGCAGTATTTGATATAATTTCTAAGATATGCTATCATTTGAATAAATCATTTAACTTGTTTCAAAGGAGTGGGTCTTTGCATGTTATTAATAGCTTTCACTTTGCTGGGGTATTCTTTAATGCTGCAATTTAGGGCAATGTGGCCTAGAAACAAAAGTTACTTTTGTATAAATTGATATTTTGTGAGTTTTACATACAGTTTCTGTTTAGCAAGTTGGTTAAGTGTCTTGAACACATACCTTGTGTGTTTTTATTTGGTATGTGAAATGATCTTAATATTGCCCAGGTTTATATTCAACTAGCCAAGCTATTTTTTTTGGGGGGGAACAGTTTCCTAGAAGAAAGTAACCAAAGATTTTACAGCCCATAAATTATTATTTTTTTAATTAGGATTAATACAATAGTTTTAAAAGCTATGGCGACAAGCGAAAACAATTCAGATTTAAACGAAATGAACTCAGATTTAAATGAAATTGAAATGAATCCAAATCTATTGTAAATCAATATAAATTCATTTAAAATTAATTTCGTTTAAATCTGAGTTCATTTTGTTTAAATCTGAATTGTTTTCGCTTGTCGCCATAGCTTTTAAAACTACTGTACCGCTCTTTTATTGTCTTGAAATGCTGAAATTGATTCTATTTCAATTGTTAACTTTCATTATTTCTTAAAAGCTGTTAAATCTAGGCTTATTTTTGTATGACATCCTTAGAATTATTGGCATTGAAATTTTATAACAGAATTGGTTTATTTTAAGTTGCCTTTTAATAACATGCTAGGAAATCATTCTTTTTTTGGTTGACAGAAAATAAATGACGTGATTTCACCCTACCCCTATTTCCATGGCTGTTATGTTATGCAAGCTATTCTACCACAGCTATTTAGTTATTTGTGGGTTATACAGCCTTTCTTTATAAAGATGCATATATGGTGCCCAAAGACCTAAATATTTCTATTACAACTGATGGGACAATATGTAGTAAACTTCTTTTTACACTCAAAAGCTTAGAAATAAAAGTAATTTTTATTGTTATTGGTCAGTATGGTTTAATACTCCATATCTGCATAATTTGCTTATGTATAGCATAATTCTGTTCTCTAAGCTGCTCACAATATTTAAGAGATCATACACTTAAATATTTTTTTAAAAGTCTAAGGCGTTCGTTTAAACTAGGACTGCTGAAAAACTCACCTCATAATTCAAATGGGATTTTAATTTAATGTTTATAACACTGAGGTGACTTTCCAACCATCCTAATTCAAATGTTTCAAACGGGCTACCTGATTTTGATCGCATTCGCTCAAAAAAGTGAATTTTACTTTAGTGTTTATATTGGATGTGGTAAAAATAGAGAGCCCTATTCAAGCACATGATCAACTCAATTTTCTCTCAATAGATTGAGGGGCTTTTGCTTGATTAACAAAGGTTTGGACAGTCATTTCGAACCATGTGAGGAAATTGATATCAGTTTACCAAAACAACGTTTTGGCTTGAAGCCTTTGAAATTTATCAACACTATTAGCTTTTCCTCGATAGCAAGAAGTCAACATGGGTAACTTAAGTAATTCACTCCCCCCTTTTTTAAAAAAGAAAACATCTCAATTTTTCCTAGGGTGCTAAAGCTGCCTCGCGTCGTGACCGCCAGCTTAAAGAAGCTGGCAAGCAACCTAAAAGTCAGCTAAAAGTGGTAAGTCAATTGCGCTAATTTTTTAGAGTGGCCTCCTAATCATTTGTGTAGAATGAACAAGCGAAAAATATTATCTGTGCAGTTTGCCGCAGTACTTTCCTTTGTACAAGTCGTGCCAAAGCGTAAACGACATATTAGTTTCTATTACTTATTGTGTATTTTAGTCTTACAGAGCATGCTGAAAATAAGCACAGCAAAACCTTAGAACAGTGCTTCCCTGGATTTCAGGGTGCTTAGCATGAAGTCTAACTTCTGTGTAACTTTATCAAATAAACCTTTACCACCGTAGTAAGTTTTTTACTTGTCATGACTTTCAAAACTTCCCAGGCCTGTACTTTGCATAAAATTTTGCTTCTGATGATTACGGAAAATGGTTTATTTGTGAATTATTGTCAAACGCCTACTAATAATTCTGTTTGATGGCTGCAAGCAACCTAAATAGCCTTCATTAATAGGAGTAGTTTCAAAATAGTCTAGCACGTCTTTGCAATCGCTAACTGAAATGTAAAAACTCTTTTCAGGTGCAGGTCTGTCAGCATTTCATTAAATCGCAAGAACAAAATCAGAGTTGAAGTTTAGCTAAAATTTTAGTTTCTATTTCTTCAGAAAAAACATTGTAGCTTCGCGGATTAAAAGCAGCTTTTCTCCAACTCTTAATTCCAGAAAGCTTTAAACGGGTAATTCTTTTTGACGCTTATCTTTTCTAGGACCTTTAATATCAATTCCCAATTCAAGTATCCCATTTTTAGATTTTAATTTCACGATTTTGGTACCTTGGCTTAGATTTCAATCTTATTTATTTTTTAGCATATGGCTTCCTCTATAATATGCAAGCTGTGGATATCATGGGTTTCTTAGGCAAATTAATTTTCTCAAGTTGTTTTTGCTTTCGATTTTTTTACCTAAATTTCAATATTAAGGTTGGTCTATTATTTTAAAGATGTACAGTATTTTTTAAAGCTATGGCAATAAGCGAAATCCACTCAGCTGCAAACGAAATCAACTCATTTCAGAAAGAAATAGAAGGTAGCTCAAAGCTATTGTTAGTCAATATAAATTCATTGGTTTTTAAATACGTTCTGAGCTGAGTTGATTTCGCTTAGCGCCACACTCCGAAAACTACTGCACTTATTACTATTTCAACTTCTGAAACTGATGACAAACTATAACGAACTGTTCATCACATAAATAATATTCTTTCTGAGTTAAGCAACCAGATACAAAGAGAAATGAACCAAGTGTTTTAGAGGAAACTGCCCTTAGATTCAGAAAAGGAAGAACAAAAGAACCAGCTACTATATTCTAATTCATCATGAGCCATAGGTCAAACTGCAAGAACAAAATCTACCTCCTATTAAACTGAATAACCAGTATATTCTTTATTTTGCCTCATTCAATGGACACAAGGTTATTTCTCTAAAAATTTCCAAGGTTTTTAAAACAAGGGTTTTAAATCTAAATATGTTTTCTAATCTCAACTTTTACTGATATGTGCTCCAAGGTCAATATAATGCAAGCAATCCAACTAGCAAAAAAGAATAACATTCCTTAAATTAGGGTAGAAATGGGCACAGCAATTGTGTGAACACAGAGTCACTAAACTGTTTTTTTGGATGTTTTGGATTGGGTCACAAAACAATCTAGATGGATTTTTGCCACAACTTTTTTGAATAGGTCACAATTTGTGCCTCACTCCATTGTGTAGGTCATAAAATATAAAATGAAGCCGGTTTTCAAATATGAAACAGATGATTTCATTTTGTGCAAGGCACAGGATGTAAAATTAAAACAGTTTTTAAAGATGAAACAGATGATTTCATTTTGTGCAAGGCACAGGATGTAAAATTGGAGCAGGTTCAGCTATCAGATTTTATTTTTCAACTAAAATTTATTGCAAACTTTATCTGTCATTATCTCACAATGATGGTTTTGATTGTACAGTAGTTTTAAAAGCTATGGTGACAACCAAAAATACTTCATATTTGAATAAAATGAGCTCAGATTTAAGCAAATTCCAACCATCAGGTTAAAATATACACTCTGTTAACAGGGATTTCAGGTGTTAATGGACTAAATGGGTCAACACAGCAAAGAAGTGCTCATGCACAAAGCAAAACTATTCAAACTACAATTCAAAATACATTGATTCACAAACAATATGGTGTGAGTTGAATTTTGGTGTACATATGTTTACTATGTGAATTGGTGACAAAATACACCCAAGCACAGTGAGTCAAAACTCAATCCAAAAGCAAAGCAGAATAGCAACTCAACATGTAAACGGAACCACTTAATCATTGTGTGAAATGGATTGTAAACAAGAATGATACCAAGGTATTTAAAATAAGGCACAGGATCTGAAAAATAAATTATAAAAAATTTGGGCTGGATATTAGAATATGGTGTAAAATCTGGGAAAAAGGGTAGAAATTATTTTGGATATTCTAAAATGGGTGTTGTAAAACCAAGAACAAATATTTAATAAATAAAAAAATCTATAATTGTATAGTTGGGTGGTATAGATTCTAATTAAATAACCATATTCAGATAAAAAGAAAAAATCAAAACCAGGGAATCACTTAATTGAATTTAAAATGGAAGTGTCAGGGATCCAGCCTGTGGGTGGTTCCTGGGAACTTGCGGGCGGACGGCCTGTGGGCCCGGCAGGGAGGGCCCATCACAAGATTGGGGCCAACTTTACAATATAAGATAACAATTTGCCCAAGAGAGCTCATGGTCTGCTGGCAGGTACCATAGAATCTATCAAGCCAGTAAGAGTGATGTACACCACTCCAAATATCTGAGTGGAAGTGGATTCATTGGCAGCAACAGATTCTTGTGGGTGGTTGGCCGCAGGGTGAGAGGCGGAGTCATTGGGACCAAATACACAGGCAGATGGTTGTACTTGTCGTGGAATAGCAGGGGAGGTATAGTAATTTTGTGGCCTTCCCTGTAAACAGTCTTGGTCTCTCTAGTTCTTGCCTCAGGGTTGTAGATTAGGATTTTCTCTAGGGTGAACTCCAAATACGCAGGGTTGGGAGGGTACTTGGTGAAATGTACTGGACCGTAGGGAGCTCTTGGTGGACAATAAAGGTTGGGCGGCTGGTCCGCGGTTTCTTGGGGTTGATGAGTGTGAAGTGCAGAACTGCAGAAGGTATACTGTAAATTAAATAGAACTAATATAAAATATGGAATAACCTGGCTGAACCAAAGGTTCATGTCACTTTATTGCAAGAATGGCAATGGGCAACAGGCAACTTCCTGGTGGTCCAGGGTATAAGTACGCCCATCTGTCATGGGTAAACTTTTACAAATTTCTTTGGCCCGGGTGTTACTGTCTACCAGGTCTTTTCAATCCTTGGTGGCATCCATTAGGGGAGTTAATTCATTGGCTGGTTTGAACTGAGAATACTTTAATTCCCTTGTTGGGTTGTGGGGTTGGTCATCTCTGGGCGGCCTGTGTTCTATAGGAAGTTTCTTTGTTTTCCCTTCTGTGGTGGCCCAAGTTATTTTGGGTTCTATGGCTAGACCCTCCCGCTGATTGGTTGAGTTAACAGGAACCTTTAAGGTGGGGAGTGTCAATGTAGGTGATTTTGACTCATCAAGCTTTAAAGGATTTTCTGAATTTAAATCCTGTTCTGGTTCCTGCCCAAAAATCTGCGGGCTGGTGGCCTGCAGGGTGTCAGGGTTCAAATCCTGTAGTTGAGGTTTTCCAGTAAGCATGATCAATAGGATTTTATCACTTGTGACAGGAAGAAACACAATAACAGAGTAGCAATGCAGCCGCTGTGCGCTGTGGTTGGGGACGTCCCCAGGTCAAAAATTGGGTTAGTTTAACACAAGCGCCAACTCAGGAAGGAGACAAGAGAGGAGAGAATCATAGTGAGGTCTCAAATACACAACAACCAGTTCAAGCATAACAGGTTGGGAGGGTGTAGAAAAATAAATTCAAGGGTGCATAGCTACCCAGGAAGTTCAGGAAAAGGTCACCACAATCAAGAAAGTTAGAAACAAGGAAATTGAGCTGACTTCTTTTGTGTTTGACCCTGTTTACTGCCATGAAGCCACCCTATCAGCCATGATGGAGAAGGTTAAGCCTGTGCTTGACACTAGCTATAAGCCTTAAATGAGTGACAGTGACCAGGAAGACGCCAAAGAGATCAAGTTTTATAGAACTAAGGAGGGTCAGGAGGTGTTAAACAATGTTGGGGCCTTCTACAACATGGTGCCTGTGCCTTGTGTGCCAGTCTCTGAGCAGGATACTAATTCAACTGCACCAAAAAAGGCCACCCAGAGGGCCATCCATGAAATAAAGCAAATCATCCTTCTCAAACTGATGCAGGAATCTGATGACTACAAGAGGGCCACAGCCATTGTTGGGGTGAATCCTAAATATTCAAGTAAAATATTCAATAATCACATCAATACCGGGTAAGTTCTGAAAGCAGAAAAATCCTTGCACACATTGACCCTGCTCAACAAGGAGCACAAATGTGCAATACATCAGTGGATTAACCAATACTGTCATATTCAGCTAGAAAATATACAGTCAATGATCAAGTCCACTTTTTCAATCAAGGCTTTGATTTCCTTTTACTACCATGTGGTTAAGGCTATGTGGTTCTTGTGGAAAAAACTTGGGATATCTCCCTATAACAAAAACAGCCTTTCAGCACTGAGACCTGGAAAAATACGCAGAGGTGTACACTGCACTCAAAAACAAGGGGACAGTCAAATTCTACTATGTTGACAAATTGGCATTTGCCTCATCTATGCAAAACAAATATGGCTATGTCCCCAAAGGTTCAAATGATGAAGTAGATATTTAATACCCAAGGATAGTGTGTACTATCTGAAACAAGTATGAAAGGAGGTTGGCAATTTGGAACCCTTCCAAGGCTGTGACAATGAGGTAAATGGTCATCATCCATTAAAACACCTTAGCAGGGGTGTTGTATTAACTGAAGCTGTCAACAAAGTACGTCAAGATGTAGTATGTGGAGGTGTACAAGGCAACAGACAGTTTGTAGTAGAGTGAAATTAGGAAGTGGGATACACTATTTAGAAAGATACCATTTCGAAAATGTGTCCAAAAACACCATCTAGAAATACGCCACCTCAAAACCCTATCTTGAATTTCTGGCTAACCTGCACCAGATAACTTGAAATATTAATAAAAGCCCAAAAACGTTTCAAAAACTATAAAGAACATATTGCTATACTCAAAACCATCCAAGAATTCTAAATCTGCAATAATAATGTGGAACCAGCTAATACTGACTATATTGTGCAAAGCTCCAAAGTCCATACATCCCAAAACAATGATATTTTTGTATTAAAAGTTGACCCTATATTAAACATATATATACTAAAAATAAAGTAAAAATCAAATATTTAGAAGAAAATAATTTATTGGTAAAGAAAGTGGATTATAAATTAGATCCAAGGGCCGCGGCAATGCCTTTGAGATGGGTAAGGAAGCCTTCTCTGGTATAATAGGCCAAAACCTCCTTGGTAACACTTGTAAACTTGACCTGCTGGCCAGCATGCTTGGATACAACAGCTTTGCCTTTGACAGCCTGGGAGTATAGCTGATCTCCATGAGCATGCTAAATCTTCAGCTTGTTGATGATCACATTAAACATGGGCTTTTTTACCTTAACCAGGAGGGAAAATTGATTGTGCCAACCTTAAAATGATGAGGTGGTCTTGGTGATACCTTCTTTAACCTGCTTATAGCAGTTCCAATTAATTGGGTTGCCGCCCTTGCAGATACGGCAATGCCCCTGGAATACACTCAAACACTGGTGCTCAAAGCACTAGATGAAAGGAGAAAATGCTTTTTGGTTCTCAATAATGTAATTGTCATTGAGAATCTTGTCATAAAAAAGGTTAACCTCTTCCTTTCTGACCATGGCCAGAGCAGCAAAGCAATTGAAGATTTTTCTGGCCTCCTTTGTGCCATCCTTGAATTCCAGCTTATTAAGGGCTGGGTTTTTCATCAGATTATTGCGCAGAGCCTGGCAGTAGTGGAAGAAGCAGCCTTGGGGCCTGCTTCTAAATACCTTGATAAATGTGTTAGCCTGTGCTGCCTCAAAGTCAATCATCAGAGTTTAATAATAGAGAAGAGACTCTGGTGCCTTTTTGGTTATGGTCTGTTGCTCCTGGGTGGCCTCTGGGATGACCTTCTTCTTCTTTTGGCCCCTCTTCTCAGTTGGCTCTTCATCAAGCGTGGGCAAGATGGCATCCAAATTTTGCTTGAGGATGGTAAGAGTGTGGATATAAATATCTTCCTTTTATTAGACAGGAAGAAGAAGACAAAGAGAACAGTATGCTTGTTCACTTGGCCTTAGATGGCCCAAAGCTGATAAAAAGGCTTTGGAAAAGAGGCAAAATGTGATAGAGGGGGGGCTAAACTAACTAAGTTTGGCTCCCATTCTGGAGGGAGAATCCACCAGACGCCATCCAGTATAGGACTGGCATGGCCACTTGATGGGGTGTCCATAGGGAGGACGCAACAGACACCCAGGGAAAGTAAGAATCCAAACCCATTAAGATCATTCCACTAAGCAACCAGGATGCACACTTAGGAGTGAGCTCTGGGGTGCCCAAGCCTTCCTCTGAAACCAGGATAGGTGGATCCTCAGAGAAGAAGCGTGGGGTGGCCCAGACTGAGGGGTGTAGCAGAGACTGTTTGGGCGGTAAAGAGGTTGAGGTCATTGCAGGTCAGGCTCCTCACCACATTCTCACTAGTGGTGCATATAACCTGAGCGCGTGCGGGGATATCTTTGAACATATTCAAGAGCTGATCAGGGGTTGTACCAACACAGAGGAAAGAATCAGAAATATGTCCCCAAATATCTGGAGAGGTAGACCAAATCATCACTAGAGCTGGTGCCAAGGTAAAAGCCACAAACTTGGCCAGAGGGACTAACATATTTAGAATCTGGAAGAGAAGCCCAGCAAAATGCAGATAATTTCATTGTTTTAACCCTTAAATTTAAAACAGAAGGCTCATGAGCAAGCAGAAGGACTTTTAAACACCAGTGAAGAATAGAGAACGGCAACCACAGTTTAAATGATTTCAAAAGCGTATATGAAAACTTTACAAAGCGTATATAAAGCCCAAGTGCAAGCAAAAGCAATTTGAGCAAAAAATCAAACTTAAAATAGGTAAATATATTTAATTCAATACTAATTTTTAAAATCAAATTGTTCTCTTCAAAGCAGAAGAGGAAAGCTTCAACCTTGACGTTGACGACACAGATAAGCACTTTGGGAAGAGGCAGAAGGGGCCAGGAGGCAAGGTGAAGATAAGGAAAGGAGAAGCTTTTATTAAAAATCTTAGAGAATTGTAGGGCCAGATAGGAGATCCAAAAAAACCAAAATTCTAATAGAGAAAGCTTTAAACTTTAATTTGAAAAGAATGAGCAAGCAGGGGACCAAAAGTCCCCTGTCTTGCTTTAAGGGACAGACTTCAAATTTGAAAGGTCACCTGACCCAGGAAATGGGTCTGATTGGCCAGAAGAGAAATTTTTTGTGAGGGCTTATCCATTGAGTTGGAGGGTTTTGCAATAATTTATGGCTTCAACTCTGATTGGCTGGCATTACTGGAATGATTTAAATCAGCATTCAATCCAGTTGGATTGGAATTTGATGGTTTAGCAGTAGCACAACCTGGTTGTTTGGACTTAATTAATTTTAAATGTGGTCAAGCCCAAACCAGAAGGTAATCCAAATTAATTAGGGATTCCTCCCAAGTGAGGACAGAGTCCAAAGCGCTATTATTTACCACTTGAGAAGGGTATGTCAACACAAAACTCTCATTGATTGTGTGGGCTAAATCTTCAAGGGAATTGAGGGGTTTGGCTGGCTTCTGAGCAGATTTTTTTGTGTGGCGCGGGAAGATTGTCCTATCCAGGGCTAAAGAGGGAAGTGACTTTACACAAAAGTCCCATTGGCAAACCAGGCATCATATTTTAGGAGGTGTGTAAGATCCTCTTTAGTTGAAAAGCAAAAAATACAGTTTGGTGCTCCTTGCCCATCATTATGTAGCAGATAGGGCTTTCTGAGCATGGTAGTCTTCTGGACTTCTGAAAGTACAAGCTCATTAATACTTCTAGGGCTGAAACCAATATTGGCATCAATTGACCGTTGATCAGTCACATACCATTGGAGTCTGGTCTTTTCTCCAACCTCCTCTCTCTGATCCTCATTCAAGTAAAGGAGAGCATGCGTTATCAGCTCAGTTGAAGTCAAGTTCTTGTTGAAAGGAATGGCTTGGCAAAGGTACAAGCACATAAGATAATAGAGGATCATATCAGAGCCTAAACAGTCATGCTCAATGGTGAGCTCCTTGACTTGGGTAAACCCAATTGTAGTTAATTGTGTGGGGCAGCCTGGACTATCATAGCAGTAGTGATGGTGTGCCAGATTTTCTCTCTGGTCATTGCAGATGAAAAGGAAGCCGTCCTTGACAAAGCTAGCACCTCCCTTCTTGGTCATAATAGGAAAAGAGTTGGGGAAAACAGCCAGAACTTTAAATTGCCCATTACCATTGCAGATATTGGCAGCTGTATGTAAGTCCCACTCCAGGATGGGCTCCTACTCTGAGGCTGCGGAACCATGGTCACCAGAGTTGTTTTTGGAGTCTCTTTAATTCTCATCTTCATTATTAAAGTGGATGCGCTTCTCCTGGGGATTAGAGCGGGAGTACACAAAGGGAGAGAGGGAGGGATGGGGCTATCAGCCTCAGGTTTGGGGGAAGGCGTGGGGGTCTTTTCAGGCGTTGTTTCTTTAGGAGGCTGCTTGGAGAGGGTAGCCTTGGTCTTTCTTGCCTGGGCAGGAGTAGCTGTTCTCTTGGGAGCCTTGGGGGTAGTGTTGGTAGTAGGCTTGGGAGGCATCTAAGAGTGAATTCACATCAGAAAAGTTCAAATTTGGGGACAATTTTCAAAGTAAAAATGAGAATGTTTGCATTATAAAAAGTAAATTTTCTTTACATATTCTTGTAGAAAAACCCTCAAATTATACTATCAAAATTATTAGGTTTTTTAATATGTAAAAATTAAAATTTTGTTAATAGCGCAAGTATGCAAAACTTTGAGTTTTGACTGAAAACTTTCAAGTGAAATGGCATTTTCAAGATGATGTAATTGAGATGCTGTAGCTTAAAAATATAGTGATCTTAACCATTTTTATATTAAATGAAGAAATCTACAGTGCAGCTACCTCAATCAGACCAAAGAGTAAACCTTGAATATCTTTAAAACTAGCTTATACAACTGGGGTTGAAAAGTACCCAGTTGTTTAAAGGAGATCAAAATATATATATGCAAATTTTCTGACGTTTTCTTATATTTTTTATTTAAGTGAGATTTGGCGCTGAATTTTACTTTTTAAAAGTGGAAACAGTCTATTTATGATGGTGTGTGTTTTATAGCATCCTATGACACCATATGTTAAAACAGGTTAATTCTTAGTGCTGCATTAATGGGCGCCACTTTTATTGGACACTTAGAAGCTTAGTAGATTTTGTAATGGGTGCATTTTGAACAACAGAAACACCCTTATTACTATATAAAATCACTATTAAAACATTGTATTGTTAAAACCCAAATAACAAAGTTCATAATATGATAAGGAATAAAGCTATCATATGAAACATGGCTTTTTGAATGGCTGTATTGTAGGGGGTAGTACTATCAAAGTGGCATCAATTTGGGCTAATCTATTATGTAGGGTCATAAATTAATACAGTAGCTTTCAAACCTGTTGAGATAAACACATATTAGTCAGTTTAAAACGCATGAACTCATTCTAAAAACAAAATCAAAGTGGATCCAAATCTATTATAATTTAATATAAATTACTTAATTTTTTATTTTGTTTTTAGACTGAGTTCATGTGTTCTAAACTGAATAATATGTGTTTATCTCAACAGGTTTGAAAACTACTGTGCCATAATTTATTCCCAATTAAAAGGGAAATGCTTGGATTTATCACATAAAAGTGTGATTGTATAAGACAAACAAAATCAAAGATAGTGCCGCCACATCATTTTGGTTAAAGCCTAGGTGCTGCAGCGCCAACTGAAAATTATTCCAAGCACCACAGCGCCAACTAATAAAAACTCCAGGTGCTGTCTTGCAAATATTTTAGTTGCTGTGATACTGCTTTTTATTGGGTTGTATTTTGTCATTACAATAATAAATCTGCTACTTATCCAAAATATATTTTTTTGATTATCCTATTGAGGCTAATGCTTAAAATATGATTAATTATTAGATTAAAATTTTGGGGATTTGAACATGGCGCTGCAGCGGCGCTTGATGTAAAAGTAAGGTGGCGCCTTGGCATTTCAAATATTTGCAAGGCAGCGCTAAATGTATGATTAGGACAGTGTGGCAGCGCCTTTCATTGGGTATTTTGCAGTGATGATCCAAAATCTACTGCTAATTGAATATATATAAATTTTTATATTATTAATTTATGACAATGAGGTTGCAGTAATTCTATTCCATGAGCTCTGTCATGATTGGCATCATTGATTTTATACTGCTAATTCATGAAGTTGGCTGCTGAAATCCTAATCTGTGAGCTCTGTCATAATTGGCATAATTGCTTGGTCAAAATTTCCAACATATACCCCCACTTAACCAAACACTACTTTCTTTCTTCAACAGATGAATTCCAACAACAGCAACAACAATATGCACCAAGCCTACAATGCAATGATGGCTTCAATGGACAAAGAAGAGCATAACACCTTTTAAAAAATGCTGCACTCAGTATGTATTGGCTTCTTGAATTGAATTTGGGCTAGTAACTCCCATTTTTGAAAACAGGACTGTGCAACTACTGTGGCTGGCTCTGAGCGTAGCACTTCCCCACTCTACAGCGCTGGGGATTTCCCTGATGAGGACTCCATGTTTGAGGAGCCTCTTCCTGTCAGCAGTGCACTCCCCCAGTGGCAATCATTCTGGTGCTCAGTACCCCTTTCCTTGACGCTGTCTTTCCACTGGCGCACCTCCCCCTACCCCATCTGCCATGCTTTGCGCCTGTTGCAACTTGGATGAGATCCCCATAGATTATCCCAACCTGTTGAGAAAGTTTGGTGTCTATCATCATGAGAAGACAATGTATAGCTTTGTCCAGGCCATGCACTCTGATGAAGATGCAATGACTCCCATCTGCGCTGGAGAGCTCTACCATGGCTGCTATGATGCATCCTGTTGGGCCTCAGAGGTGCACTTAGGACTAAAGTCAACTTACTTGGCTCCCAGCAAGATCTCTGCCCAGAATGCTCACACCATTGCCATTTTCAATTAGTACATTGATGAGGTAGTTCAGGTTTGAGCTCTTGAACTTGCTGCAGACCCTAGTTTCCTCTTGACTTTAGACCTTCCAGTCCAAGTTAACACCAACTGCTGCTTCTTTGCCACGTTTAAGGCATTCCTGTAGGCAGTGGGTACAGGTGACGCCAGTTTGTATCTTCCCTTGGCTGCCGCAACTTGCCACTTCACGTGGTATCCCCCAAAAGCTGTCATCCTGGGTACTCTGGTTATTTCTTGGAGCACTATTGTGCTCTAGCCTACCAGCTCTGCACCCCCTGCCAATGGCCTACTCTTACATGAAGGACGCCCTGATGAACTGTCTCTCAATTGGAGCTGCATTTTCTGCTTGTGGTGATTGAGGTTGTTTGGTGCCAGCCATTCAGATCTGCCTCCCCCTTTGTATTTGGTTGTCTATGCCTCCCAACTTGCAGTTGACCTGGGCCCAAATATTAGTGATCTTGGCCCATGTGCACCTGCGCCTGGACAAAAACTGCTACATGATGCCCACTCACAAGCGCCCGGTAATTAAAATTCAGCGCCCTGACAAGCATCCCCACCCCGCCAACTGTCAGGCCTCTCCTCCTGCTACGTCTTCTTCTCAGCAGTGTAGAGGCACCCCCAACACAAGAGGTAACTCTCACTGAACCTGTGTCTTCAATAAGCTTGCTATGCTCTTCCTTCTTTTTATTGTTTATAGTTATTTTATTTTTTCTTTCTTATATTAAGTTTTTAATTATTTTATTTTCTTCTGAATTTAGTGCTTATAAAATATGATTGATTAGTGGAGCTCATATGTTGGGGATTCAAATCTGGCGCTACCGCGGCACTTAACTATAAAGTAAGGCACCACCTGAGACTTTTAGTAGTTGGCGCCACAGCGCTTTTTGTTTATTCAAGGCAGCGCAGCAACCCTTAAAAATGGGGAATTCTTTAGTTGAATTCACCAAGCTTTAATAACTTTATTTTGATAACACACTTTTTATTTTGATTTGAGATAGCGCTTTTGTGATGCAGTTTTTTAGATGCTTTATTAGAAACCAATATGTAAAAATTAACTATTTAATAATTTTTATTAAGCTTTTTTTAATTTTGCTTATGTAAACCCCGGCACCATCTCAAATTTTTTTCAAGATGGCGTCTTTTGAGATGGTGTTTTCAAGATGATGTATCCCACCCTTTTAGATAAGCCATAAATTATAGAAATATCTTGATGAAGGTTTTTGACACCATTAAATCATGTTCCTTTGTTTTTATATAAATGATCTTTTTCAAGGTACATATGAAGCTACCATTTATTCTTTCCACTTTTTTATTTGAATGTGGGCATTGGAAATATGTTGTTGATTGTTTTATTGTTTTTTTGTATGTTTATTTACACTACATTTGCTTCTAATTGGAGGGCTCTATCAGTGAGACTATTCTAGTATTCCATAGTCAGAGACAATTGTGTTATTGATAAAGTGGTTTATTGTTTCTGCTATTTGATATTTGACTGTTCATTATATCAGCCAATGTTTGGAAAACTTTATAGCTATAATTAAGAAGTGCTGTCCTGCTTTGGTTCTGGGAAGGCTCTACTATGTCCAAGATCAAAACTTTAAAGGGTTCTGGATCTGATAAGGGCTGACTGTAGATTTAGGTGCTTTTTTACTAGTATATTTTTCACATACTGTGTACTTCTTTTGTACATCAATGATGTCTATTTTTAGGTTAGGTCACCATATTATTTCTTTCAGTGTGAGATATAAGTTATTGGCTTTAGCGTGTCCCAATAGTTGGTGGTGTCTTAGGATAGTATCAATCCTTTATGAAAGGAGAATTTATGAAATATTTTTATCAGTTGTTAGAGTTTATACTGTTTCATTTAATAAATTAAAGTGATTTTTGTTTCTTATTAATGCATGTTGGGTGTATTAGTAAGTGACAGGGTTCCCCCTTGGTCTTATTATCTGATGTGTATATATTAGGTCATTCAGGGTCCAGGTGGTCTTGGTGATCCTCTTGAGAATGACAAAGCCTAGTGAGGGAATCAGTTGTGATAATCTCTGCTCTCCTTTAATTTGGATGTCCAGGTTCAACTATTTCAGTAGAGAAATCCAATTTTCTTTATTTTGAGCAAGTGCTTTATGTGTTAAAGTAAATGAGCAACTGGTGATTAGTGAGTAATTTGATATTGGAATTCACTTATAAGAAACCTCTTCACTTTTTTGATATTAGATATATTACAGAGAGTTTAGTCATGAATTTAGTATCTTTTCCTGTTGCTAGTCAGTTTATAGTATCTTAAAATATTGAAAATAAGTTTTTCAACTGGTTAGCAAAAGTACAACACTGTGCCTATGGCAGTGTTGCTTACACCTGACCCAAGGTTTCATAAACTCTTATTATTTAGGTATTTCAAGAATGGTGCCTTGACCAGGTGCTTTTTTTACATCTTCAATCTTTTATATCACTCCAGGGCTCAATTAAGTTTTTTTAGAACTATCTTTGATAATATTATTAATTAGTGTGGTTAGTGCCAGGAATCTCCCTTATATTAGCAAAGAAACCACCAACATGTGTTTTATTCCAGGAAACACAAAAATATATTCTGATTATTAGCAGTATTTTCCCCTGATTGGGGAAACTGCCGCTAAAAACAAAGGGCTTAAAATACTTATGAAATTAAAAAAGGTCCATTTTATACTCCCTAAGTCCTTCTGCCTGCCTACATTCTGGTCACCTGCCAGCTGCCAGCCACAAGTAACCCCCACTTGTATGCACCTGCTCTCACCAGTCCACCCACCCCCATCCCTGACATCCTGGGCCCTACTGCCCAGCCACCAGCACCCAGGACAGCCCAGGATTCTGAAATTGGGAATCCCAAAATGAGAATTATGCAAGGTTTCTGCTTGGTAGAATATGAGGCCAAATCTGGCACCAACCCATATTCCAGTACCCAGACCTCACATTCAATGCTCTTAGCCCCTCCTAATATTGGAATAACAGGTGATCCAAGTTCACCAACTGAATTTGGGTACACAAAAAAGGCCTATCCCAAGCCAAATTATGACAATATAGATGCTAGCTAATTCTTTGGGCATACCAACTCTCTGAACCATCCCAGAGAGGGAATTTATCCTGTTTTCAACTTTTTGAGGACCATAGTGCAATGCTTTAAGCTTCTCATGACCCACATCAAGCTTTCTTTATATAAAAGATCCATTCCTTAGTGATAAATTGAGCTATCATTGAGAGAGTTCACCCTCAATTTATATTGCATAAAAATAAAGCACTTCAGAACACTAGAAGCAAGACTCTAAGCTTAGTCACCCCTTCCCAGGACAGAAGATGCATTATCTCATCTTCACTGCTGTTATTACATCCTGGATAGGGATTTGGGGCCACCAAACAGCTTTTGGACAGTTTGGGCCTATACCAGATGATACAGAGAATACATACTATAAGGAGCCCACATGAATTAACTCCACCAACATGTATTCCTGTCCTCTTTGGTGTCCCTTTGATCCATCATGTCCATAGAAGCCTACACTGTCATATTTTATCTCCTGATGTACTTCTATGGTAACTTCAGGAGATTTAATTTACACACAAAGGTATTTCATTGGTTTATGACTATATATATAATAATTCTCTCTCTTACAGGATTTCAATTTTCCAACCTAATCCCTTAACTTGTAAAAGTAATCTCATACATTTTTTGATTGTTAAATCAGGTTTCTAAAGTACCTGGTATATTTTCCAAGATAGGAGATTTTTCATGGATGACAATTCTTACCATTCAATAAACCAAAGCCCTGACCTTAGGTCAACCTCTGGTCAGCCCAACATGGGGGCTGCCTTCCTAGAGGACCAGGCGCCCAGCTGTATATTGTTTTTGTGGCTCACATTCCTCCACAATTTTCCTAGAAGACCTCTGAAAAAGTAAAGCCCCTCCTGAGCCTGGTAAATAATATCACCAAGTCAGCATGTGATCATTAAGCCTACACTGAAGCAACAACCTCATGGATTGTCTCTTTAGTAGATTTCCTAGCAGAAGCCACCAATAAAAATAATCTAGAATAATTCCAGCTGTCTGTCACTTGTTTGAATACCACCAGCCCACTCACTCTCATGAATAACACCAAATAGCAGAAGGGATATTTTTTCTATTTTTCTGAGCCCACACATAAGCAGCCTCCTTGTACTAGTACTATTACTATGCCCCAGACTACAGCCAGCATAGCCACCTGACCTTCAGATGCCCAAACTCCTAATTTCCAATACCTGGCTTTAAATCCTGGTAAAGGAAGGCATATGAGCCCACAGACCTCATACCAGGCTTTATTGTCATTCTTGAATAAAAGTTTTATGAACCACTGGCTCACAAAACTCTTACCATATTTCATTCTGGTTTTCTATTATTTGAGATCTTTCCCCACTTGCTTGGCTGTCCAACCAACCCAACAGCTGTCTTCCCAACCCAAAATCTATATACCACATGGCTCCTATTTTGACCTGGTACATTTCACAGAGTATCCCCTCAATCTGGATTACCAAGGATTTGCCTATGTAATATCCTGCTATATGACCTTATGGCCCAAACTGAGAAACCCAATATCATCAAAAGAAAAGAAATCTGGTTACCCTTCAGCCCAAGCTGTTTGATAAGAGATAAAAAATAAAGCCCAGCC
Source organism: Entomophthora muscae (assembly GCA_014839935.2). Classification (NCBI taxonomy): domain Eukaryota; kingdom Fungi; phylum Entomophthoromycota; class Entomophthoromycetes; order Entomophthorales; family Entomophthoraceae; genus Entomophthora; species Entomophthora muscae. The sequence goes on from QTSX02005770.1 coordinate 103,893, forward strand.
TATCAGGTGCTCATAGATTCCCCTATCACACCAAAGTCATTCTTAATTTCAGAAAATCCTGGTAGATAACTCCTCCAATCAGTTGTTTGGAATCTTTTACATCACTTTCATCAGGGTGGCAGATCGATGATGACTGCAGCTGGCCTGTGATCCTGGTTAAGATGCTTTAAATCTACGTGTTTAATTTAGCACTCATCTTCTGTGAGCTCTGCCAACAAGCCTGTTGGCCTGCCCTATTCTTATAGATGAGGGCCAGCTGTCATGGTGAATTAGGAATAACCCATCATAATCAAATGAGGAATGTACCCCCAAATAATGATGGTATTACTAATGTGGAAAAGATGGTGTGTATTCATTAAAAAATGATAGCCATTGGAAAGAGAATATGGCAGATTACAACATGGAAAAATTTCCAGATACAGGAGGAAGGCTATGATTTGATCCAATGCCAAGGAGCCAGCAGCAGAAATTAGCTCACCCTCAATTCTTTGACTTTTTGGAATCATTTAAGAAGGGGCATCAGATCCCCAGAATTTCAGAGTGTCAGAGATGCTGAGCCTAATGAATGTTTTATTAAAATTCTGATGACAAGGTATCAGAATATGGGAGTCACAAAGAGCAATATCTTATCAAATTGAAAGTATTAATCTGCCAAGGTAGTTTGTAACATTTTCTTATACTTGAGGCATTTGGGAACAATCTTGATCAGGGGGAACCCTTGCATTCAGTATTTAGAAAGCTTAAAACATAACCAATGGTGGTTCTGTAAAACTTTACCTCTTCCCTCAGGGGCTTTGGTTGGAAATCCAAACAGCCAGCTTTATCACTACTGAGCGCAGGGTATCCATGCCACAACCCACTTGCAGTCAGTGATAAGATTTTAATCTTTAATTGATGCAAGTGGGCAGCGCTTGGGAGTCTGTTTTTCTGGGTGGCAGCACTTAGGCTAGCCACACCTGGAAAAACAGAAATGGCTGTGACATCAGCTCCCTCTGGATGATACTCTGAAACGGTGGTTCATTGCCTTAGGGCAGATCTTATTAGTTTTTAAGCATAGTTGCAAGCACCCTAAAAGTATAGGGACTGCTCCTGATACATGGGATAGCAAGTTGGAGATCCAGAGCCTGTCCAGGCCACCAGAATTGGATAAGTTGCCATGAGCCAGCAGAAGGCTTTAGCCTGGACATTTAAATGACTGAAATTCCCAGCAAAGCATGTCAGAATTCAATACCCAGTGGGGTATAGAGCCAGAGTGGTAGTAGATCTGGGAAAGACCAATGAGGTCAGGTGCACACATTTGGGGAGTTCAGCTACAGTAGCTCCTCAAACTATAGGTTGCTGGCATCATTAGGCACAGGCCCAAACTGGGAAACCTTTTGCAGATGCCCCCTAATCCCAAGGCAGGCTGTGAGAAACCAGAGAAGATGATATGGTTCACCTTTGATCTTGGTTAGGAGATTCTATCTGAAAAGTTCTTTACTTTTTCTGGTAAAGTAAGGATTGATCCAGGTGGTATAGAATGGTGGGAGTTTCTCTCAATGGTAGTGTAACCTATCACTGAAGGATATAAGTTTAACATATACCTGTCTTGAGATGGGAAGATTCAGGGGCAAAACAAGGGGCTGGGGTAATCAATATTCTGGGTTGGGCTTGAATTGCCTTTCCTGGTTGATCCTGGACTGGTTCCTCTATTGTTGTTTAGCCAGGTGATGAATTTAGGCCAACTGAAAGGATAGGGTTTTTTGCATGGATTTCATTCATATTCTGGCTTCAGGGATTGGTTTCCCTTATTGGGACAGGCTGAAAAGGTGGGATTTGAGTCCTGGGTACCAGGAAATCCAGGTTTCTTTTTTAGGGCTCAACTTTAACTTGTAGCTTCCCATGCAAAATTTTAACTTCTGGGGCCCCAATTGAGAATTCCCCTCAATTTTGAAGACGGCCCTGGACTGGACCTGGAGCAGCTGGCTGGGTTGGGGGGCTGAGCTAGAGATCAGATTGGCAGGTGGCAGAGCCCCAGGGAGGGTTCAGGTTATAGCTTTAGATTTGATTTTAGATTTTGATCCAAAATTTGGTCCACATTTGGGACTTTACATTTGGGCAGCATTTTCTCCAATCAGGGGAAACTGCTGCTGGCATCTTGATTTGTGTGTTTTGCCCAGGTTGGCGTGGGAAGATGTTGGAGGATTTTTTGTTTCTCATATTGAAGACATAATTGTTGGTTTCCCCTTAGTGTCTGGAATATTCCTGAAGTTATTCAATAATACCATTCCCTCATCATCAGAAAAGTTCTAGCCTCCTAGCCCTGGGTTGCAGACCATAAAGGCACCTGTCTTTTCTGGTTAAAGGGAGAAGCAGTTGGGAGCTGGCGTGATATTGTCAGGAATATTCCTGACAACACCTTGGTTCAGGACAATATTTTGTGCCCAATCAAACTTGATAAACAAAATAAAAAATGGCAGCAGTTCCCCCTTATTGGGGAAGCTGCTGCAAAAAGTTGAGGCAAGGAAATAGAAATTAAAAATAAAATTTTTAATTTGGACAGGTTTTATACCCCGCCCGCCGGCCGCACACCGAGCCTGGTGGCTTGCCCGCGCGCGCCCGCCCCCAGCCAGCCCCCACCCGCTCCTGCCAGTCAGTCCCCTTCCCAGGCCAACAAATGGGGAAATTTCCAAATGGGGAAACCAAAAAAGGCAATTTCCCCAAACCCAAATGGAGGGGGAACTGCTGCCCAAATTTGGGAGGGGCTGATAAGCTGCTCAACCCACCCATTCCTGCATTAACTGCAGAATCCAAAATTGAATACATGAAAACATCCAATGATACACCAAGCCAATGCAAGCCCAGAAATAACAATTCATTGCCTGCACACCACTCCAAATTCCCCTCCCAAAAGGGAATTCCAGACAACACCAAGTGTTTGGGATTCCCTGTCCAGTGTTTTACTCTATTCATGCCACCACAAGGATGATAGTATATAATAAATCCAATTCACTTGATGATAGTTTGTGCTATCATTGAGTGAAATTACCCCTCAATAGTATCACATAAATCAATCAGAACTTTACCCTAGAAGAAAGTTAAGGACACTAAGCTTTGTCTGTCCTTTCCCAGGATCAGAAGATGAACCATTTAATCTTCTCAGCTGTACTCACAGCCTGCCTAGGGATTGGGGGCCACCAATACAATCACCAGCATGGGCCATTCAATAAACCACCTGGTGAGTATATCTACAAGGAGCCAGTGCAGCTAAACTCCTCCAAGCAGTACTCCTGGCCCACACTGGTGTTGCCCCACTCCACCCAGTTTGTAGCTATATATACCTGTGTATACTATGTACTTACGTATTTTGCCAGTAATTTTGGACAATATAACGTACACACCAAGGTCTTCATATGGATGATGACGGTCTACCCCATTGTGACGGCACTCAAAGGATTCCAAGTTGCTAATTTGGTACCTTATTTTACTAAAATACTCCCCCAATTGTTGGGTCTTTACAGATATAGACTTTGTTGTGAATGCCGCCATTCACCATGTTTTGATTTTGCCTTTGATGGATTATTTCAAGGATGAATCTCTCTCTTTTGCTTTTGCCTCTCAAAATGAGTCTATATCCAAACTGGGAAATACAATTGTTTGGTTTCCTGACTCTGCGTAACTCACTTGCCCCACTCATGCTTGTGGTGATTGATCCTACCGTCTATATACTGTTTTGTGGTAAAGCTAAACAGTATATATTCCCAATTTTTATACCCAATAAAATTTAAGTTCTATTCACATTTTTGTCTTTGTGTCTTCCAGTACTTTGGCGCCTCTCTCTAGCCACAACTAGTAGAGATTATTCATCCAGGGCCACAAGGTAATTGCATAGCCTTCCCTGCCATCTAACTGAGACTTAGTACAAATCCAATCCTAAGGTTAGGATTCCCCTTTGTGTGTCTCTGCTGCGCCTCAGAACACAACAAAAATGGTGCTCACTACAGGGGCTGTAAGCCCCTTGGTTATCCCTTTTACATCCACGTTTTCAGGTCCTTTGCCTCCTTCTATACAAGAGCCAACTTCACCTGAAATTACCGGTCCTTCTATTGAGGAAGACATCACAGACCCACCTATTGTCCCCACTGTACTGAACCTCAGGAATGGTCCCTGCCTAGTGGCCTACCCTTTGGGCACCCCTGACTTGGAAAAAGTCATGGCATTAGCCCTTGGGATAGCCCGTGAAGGTGCCATCCCTTGCCTCTAATTACAGTTCAGTCAAGCAGAATACTACAAATTGATTGTGGCTCCACAATTTCCACAACATCTCCTCTCATTGGCTGGTTCTGCTGAGCATCTATTGTCTACCTTTGTACAACCTGCCTTGGCCCACCATCAAATGGTGTTAGGGCTCTATGTTCAGGAGATTTCATCTCTAAAAGCAGCCGTCACTCATCACTGGGATCAGTCTGCTGCCTATCAACAGTGGATCCACTCTCTGTTTTCCTTGGTATCAGACAATCAGCGCAACTCTGTCACCTCCCAGACCTGCTTGGTTAAACCCATTGAACAAATGCGCCATCCATCCCCAAATATGTCAGGGAGCATCTACATGAGTTTCACCAGTTGAAACAGCCCTGGGAGAGCCCAAGTAGATTCCACCTTGGACGCCTACCTCACCAGTTTTTAACAACTTGTACAGCAGCTTAATGCATTCAGTGCTTATTCCTTTGACCAACTGCAACAAGTAGCAGACCTCACTGCTAAAGGCTGTTGTGATCTGAGGTGTGGCACAGACACACAACAGGGAATCCTAACCTTAGGATTGGATTTGTACTAAGTCTCAGTTAGATGGCAGGGAAGGCTATGCAATTACCTTGTGGCCCTGGATGAATAATCTCTACTAGTTGTGGCTATAGAGAGGCGCCAAAGTACTGGAAGACACAAAGACAAAAATTTGAATAGAACTTAAATTTTATTGGGTATAAAAATTGGGAATATATACTGTGTAGCTTTACCACAAAACAGTACATGGACAGTAGGATCAATTGCCACAAGCATGAGTGGGGCAAGTGAGTTGCGCAGAGTCAGAAAATCAAACAATTGTATTTCCCAGTTTGGCTATAGACTCATTTTGAGAGGCAAAAGCAAAAGAGAGAGATTTGTCCTCAAAACAACCCATTGAAGGCAAAATCAAAACATGGTGAGTGGTGATGTTAACAACAAAGGCCTTTGTGAGCTCAGTGAAAAATTTGATCAAGAAAGGGTTGCCTCCACTGCTGTCATTGCCAAGCTCCAGACTCAAGTGAATGAGTTGGCTACAGCCAAGCCTGATGTTCCCCCTTCTCCTCCATCTGATGACTTGATGGATATAGAACAAAGACTATGGGACACCATTTGAGAGCTGCAAGCATCTACCTGCAGTCAAGGTTGCCCTATCAAGGATCCTCAGCCAGATCCCCAAGTGCTTGCTTTGACAACTCAGGCTACAGAACTACAGCAAGAAGTTGCTACCCTACGTGAAATGGTGGCAACTGCTGCTAGTTGAACTGGGGTTATTGATGAGGATGGCTTCTGCCCTGGCCTGCCAGGAGCCCCCCAAATCCAATGTGCTAGAGAGTTGATTGATCTAGCCAATGAAGTGGACCACCTGAAACAGAACTACTCCAATCTTGACAGGGACGTGCAAGAAATGAGTGAACTGATTGACTCGGTAAATGGCAGGCTTGTCCCTTGCCTTTTGGTGGGTCTGTCTCTTGCATTCTGGCTGGCTGAACTGTCCTTGGTAGTAACTGCACAGGGATAACGCCTAGACGTTACTGAGCAACAGACCACCTTAGCTAATAATATGGGTGCCCGCACTGCTGAGACCTTGACTACCCTTGAAGAGAGTGTTTGTCAACTGTGGGCCAGAAAGCCCCCCTCTAAATATGAAGCAGATTTCTCCCCACGCATAAATGTACTCAATAGCAACAATGGGGGTCCAACTCCCAAAGAACATTTCAGGCCTACCTTTAAGCAAGTCTTTGACCCCAAAACATCAACCATTGCAGCTTTCTTAACTATCTATGAAACTGCCATGAGAAGGGCCTCTGATGAGTTCAATAAGGAACACATTCTAACCTGTCTGTACCCAACCTGCCAAGAAGTGGTACTTCCAGAGCTTCCCACCATTGAGACTTGGGAAGATATGAAGCAGCTTCTAATTGATGAGTTTGGTGGCAACCTTAGTTTGGAAGTGAAGAAGTACGCCTTCATGCACTTGCTTTCAAACCTAAGGAGACTATAGCTGGATTTTCAGATAGATTCTACATGGAAGGACAACAACTAATAAAAAGCAGACAATTAACGGCCCATGAAGCTGGCATGGCTTGCGCTCAAGCCCTCAAGTTTAACCAGCTTCTGTGTCTCCACTTTAAGGCTCATAAGGCCATGTTTTCCTCTACAAAGAGCATAAAGACGCTGCTGCACAATATGCACCTTACCCATTCTGGAGAGGTTGTGCGGGAGAATTGTGCTGCCTCTAATTCTGGTTTGTCCTCCTGTGGCCCTCACATCCTCACAATGAACTCACAAAATCCTCCTAGACGTCAAAGTTGCCACACTGTGGCCAGATAGGTCATCATTCTTGAGTCTGCACCAATCCTTGGGTGGAAGGAGCTGATCCCAAGGAACAAGCGGGAAAAGAAAAGTCAACCTAGAGACAAAGACCTATTGGTTGACAATACTTCCCAGTCTCCTTCCATTCCCCCTTCTATAGCCAACTCTGATCCTGCTGACACCAAGGCCCCTCCCATTTTGATGCTGTTCCACAATATCTCTGATGACTCTGACTTGGATGATTATGATGTTGATAATCCTGATGCTTACAGGTATTCAGTCCTTGTTGTCCCTAAAACCATTGTGGTCTCCTATAAGTTGTGCCCTGGGAAAACTACAAAAACTTCCAAGCCTTTTTCTGATGCCAAAGAGGTTGTATCTTGCCCATACCTAACTCAAGCAAAGAGGTTTCCTGTGCTAGTAGAGTCATTTGAAGAAGCCGCTAAAATTGCCAACACTGGATTCAAGAATGATTCAGTTTTGCTTCCTCTCTGGACTGTCTATAAGGAGTTTCCATGCTTGCAATTCATGATTAAAAAGTGGGACAAAGAGCTAGTAGAAGATCAAGACATCCTGGCTGTCCTTCCACCCTTTGGTTATACTATCACTTGTGTGGAAATATCTATCCAGAAGGTGCAAATCAAGGCCATCTTGGATACTGGATCTCCTGTTAATGTTGTATCCTCAAAGCTTGTCAAGAAGCTCAAGCTTTCCCCTGACCTTAACTATCATCAGTTGTATGATACAACTGGGCTATCCATGACTCACGCCATAGGGGCATATTCTGCTCTTCCCATGCGGTTTGGCAAGCTACTCTTAGCTGCGCCTGTTGTTGTCTTGGAGAATGAGAGCTATAATCTCCTAGTTGGTACCTAATTCCTTAGGGAATACAATGTGATCATCAATCTAAAGGATGGCTACCTCTCTATATTGGGGTATGAGGTTCCTCTGATCTTTGAGGAGCCAGTCAAAGTTCCCGGGAAGCACCTCAAGACGTGTGCCTTGGAATATTCCACTGGTGTTCTCACTCTAAAATACTGTACTCACTCCTCCAACATAAAGTGTCTACCTATGGCTTGTCCTGCGTCTGAGAGGATCCCTCTCCTGGCTACTTCTGCTGCAACCATTCCCCCTGGATCTCAAGCCATCCTGGACTCCCAAATATTGTATGAGCTACCTGATTGCACCTTCCTGGAGTTGTACTCCCCTCCCTTGCTAGGCCGTAACAAACCTTAGCTCTGCCCTAGAATCCTATATGTCTCCCATAAAGACCCTTTTCAATTGCTGGTAGCCAACCTAACTGCTCTCCCCATACATGTGTCTAGGGAAGTTTGTTGGTTATGGCAATTTTTGAATGCTCCTTATGTCCTGTCACTTCATTCCTTTGGTACGTTCCAGGATTTTAACCTACTTGAAGACAAGCCCCAAGTCATATCCTTGTTTACTGCGCAAGATTTCCCACAGCTATCTCTGGTCCAACAGAAGGAGGTGCTTGACTTTTTAGATCAATTATCAGACATCTTTGCTAAAAACAGCACTGATTATGGTTTAGCCAAAGGCATTATCCACCAGATTGATACTGGAGACGCTCCCCCCTTCTGTACTAAACCATATTGCCGCAGCTGTGTGGAGGACGCTCAAGTGTCTAAAGAGCTCAAACAACTGTTAGACACTGGGCTACTGGCCTCTTCCCAAAGTCCTTGGGCTTCCCCCTTTCACATCTTGAAGAAGAAGGATGTGGGTCATTGTATTATAATGGACTATTGACAATTAATTTTCTTTAACCAAGAAGGATTCCTACCCCTTGCTGTGTATTGATGATGCTCTCTGACGCCTTGGAGGCTCTAAGTTCTTCTCTGCAATGGATCTAGAATCTGGATACTGGCAAGTTGACCTTTTGCCTGAAGATCAACAAAAGGCCACACTCATCACATCCAAAAGACTGTTTGACCCTACCTGTATGCCTCAAGGGCTGTGTAATGCCCCCACTACCTTCCAACAAGCCATGGACTCCATCCTCTGTGACTTGAAACTTTCATGTGTCCTAGTATACTTAGATGATATAACAGTTTTCAGCGCTACCTTTACTGATCACTTGGCTCATCTCAATAAAGTGTTCATAAAGATCCAATAGGCTGGCCTTAAACTGAAACCATCTAAGTGTGCTTTCTTCAAAGAGCGTCTTGGATTCTTGTGCCATGAATTAACCCAGACAGGGATTTGCCCAATGACCAAGAAAGTTGAAGCCATTGACAAAATTTTTCCACCCATCAACCTGCAAGAAGTACAAGTCTTTCTGGACATGATGGGTTACTACAGACAGTTCATCCTTGACTTTTCCAATACAAGCAAACCTTTGGTCCAGCTGTTATGTAATGTCCCTTTCAAATGGACCACTAGCCAGCAGCAAGCCTTTGAGACCCTTAAACAGAAACTCAAAGAGGCTCCCATCCTAGTGTATCCTGACTACAATAAGGAGTTTATCCTATACACTGATGCTAGCAACCTAGCTATTGGGGCCATCTTGGCTCAACTAGACAATGAGGGTGTGGATCATCCTGTAGCTTATACTTCTTGTGTCCTGAACAAGCATGAGAAGAATTCCAGCGTCACAGAGAAAGAGTGCCTTGCTGTGTTGCTGTAAAAGAGGGGGGCTAGACTAACAAAGTCTGGCTCCCATCCTGGTGGGACCAATCACCAGGATGCCATCCAGTGCAAGACTGGGATAGTTGCTCAAAGGGGCCTCCCAAAGTAGACCTGCTGAGAAAGGGGAGGGGAATATGCATCCAAGGCCATGACCTGGGCCCCAGTAAGCAACCACAGAGAGTGATCCTGGGTGGGAGGGCATCTGGATTTAACACGGGGATTTGGTGCAAGGAGGGTAGGGAGGGAGCTGAGACTGCTGTGGGGAGAGGATCAGCCAAGTCAGAAAAAGGTTGTTCAGTAGTTCTGGATTCTGGAGGGGGTGACAATCTCTCAAGGTAATAGGTTGACCAAGGGAACAAAACATAGGATGCTAAGTTGGTGGGGACCTGGTTGAAATGGCTGATGGTATTAGAAAGCAGACCAGGAGCAAAACAAGGAGTTTGAGAAATCAGGTAAGTTTGTTCCAAAAGCCAGGGCTGGAGGACCAGAACAGTAGTGAGATAGGCACCAATATCCACATAGCCAACTTGTACCAAGGAGACAACATGATATCAGAGGGGTCCTTTCAACTATAACTTCCAGGCAGACGGTCCAAGCGCTCTGGGAAAGTAACAAGGGCACCTATCAGGTTCAGATTTCCTTGGGTCAATTTCCAACAAAAACTACTGGCAGGCAGACAGACAGACAGGCGGACCAGGGGAAAGCGGGTGGGGGGACAGCAGCGGGAGTCAGGACAATTACTTTTATTATTAAATAAAACTTTTAAAATACAAAGAGATTTACAAATTCAGGAGTTTTATTCAACAATTGGAATTGGTAAGCAAGGGACCTGATGGCCCATGCTTCCATTATATGCAGAGGGGGGTGATAGGGCCGGGATTTTTGGAAGGGGCTATTGGAAAGCAATTTAAAGGGGAGCCTGTTAAAAGCCACTGGCCAATCTTTCCCTGGGTTGTGACCAAGAGAATAGGAGCAGTGGGCCCAGATGTAGGGCTCAGTTCCCCAATTAGCTAGGAGCCTTCTGGAGACTCAGGGTGTGCATTTCCCCTAATGCCTTCCTCTGATGTCCCAACTGGAGGGCTCCTGAACCCAATTATTTTGGGCTGAGGGACTTCCAGGCCAGAGGAATTGGTTGCCTGGGATATCACTAATTGTGGGATTTGATACCCAATTTTTCCAGGCTGCAGGTTAAGCCTACCCTGCGCTATGTGGCCCACATTTTTCCGTTGATCTGCCAGTTGTCTCAGAACAGGGTAACACCAGGACAGCAAGAAATCTAGCTGGATTAGAGTCTCCTCCACAGTTGGAGGGGACTCCAAAGAAAGGATTAGGGCTTTGACCGGGAAGGCCAACACAAAGCATTCATCTACCGTGTGGGCCAGGTCCTCCAGGTTTTGGAGGGGTTTTGCCTGCACGCAGGCCACTCTTTTTGACAGTCTGGGGAAAACATCCCAATTAATGGCTAAAGGTGAGCCACAGAACTTTACAGTTGCATGCAGTCAAACAGTTCTGCCATTATGTGTGTGGCACCCATTTCACTCTGGTCACTGACCACGCTTTGCTTAAGTGGTTACAACAGCTTAAGAAGCCAGATGGATAGCTAGCTAGGTGGGCTCTCTGTCTGCAAGGTTATGACTTCACTGTGCTGCATTGTCCCAGGATTCAACATCAAAACACTGATGGGTTATCCAGAATGCTCATCCTTGCTCTACATCCTTGTTGCAACTGAACCAATGAGAGTTCAGTATTTGAATTGGGGAAGACAACAGTCTAATAGAAAGGACAAGAATGAATAAAATAAGGCATTGTTTATTGTAGAATATTGTGATTAATATACTATATGAGGAAAGCCACAAGGCTACAAGGGGGTGGCATAGTGGGATGTTCTATGTAAGGTTTGAAGCCAAGGAATAACTTGTGCAGGGATCAGCAGGATGAATTGGTAGTGCTCCTAATTAGGATGAAGTGCCCGTAATTCATATTGCCATCAGATTGATTCATGTTGTTAGATATGTCAAGGGATGACTCATTGTGGCCCCCTGTGTATTGTAAGATATGTTAGCAGGCAAGTCTGGAAAATCAGTTGCAACATCCTGCTGAGGCTGATCAACTGTATGAACTAATTGGATATCCTTCCTCTTGGAAGAGCAAGACAGAAAAAGTCTGATTAACCCTGTCCAAACTATCTGAGGACACGCTCATTTGCAACAATCAGCAATTAAAGAAAGTACAAGACCATTATCTGCCTTATGTATGGCCTAGTATTTGCCTTTTGTTGGTGCTTCAAGCTCATAAAGAGACTGGGAATTGAGGCATTGCCAAGACTTATGAATGGCTCCAGAAAAATTATTTCTGGGAAAACCTTTGTCTGCTGATTCCAGACATCATAGCTAGTTGCCACAACTGCCAGCTCCAGCGACCTTGAGCCGCCTCTCACGGGTTCAAGCTAGTTCCCCCCTCAACATGCCTTTCACAATATCAGCATTGACGCTGTAGGGTCTCTCCCCCGCTCCCGCTCTGATTTTTGCTTTATCCCAATTGCTGTTGATCATTTCAGCAAGTGGGTAGAAGCTTGTCCTACTAAGGACATCATCACCAAGATAACTGCCGCCTTCCTGTTGCAAGATGTTTTCTACTGCCATGGCTGCCCTCAAGTGTTGTTGTCTGACAATGGGGCTAACCTCAATGCCAAGTTGGTAACCTCTGTTGTCAAATCCTTGGGGACTCACCAGTCTTTCTCTTCCCCCTATAATCCTTCTACCAATGGGGAAGTTAAGCGTGCAAATTTGACACTGGTTTCTATCATGAGGAAACTCACTTACTCTGACGCTGCAAACTGGGATCTATACTTACCCGCTGCTCTCTTTGCTTATTGCCTTAGTAAACATTGTATCCCCGGGTATTCCCCCTTTGCTATGCTGTATGGGCGTGAGGCCACCACTCTGTTGCTCCTGGGGGCCCCCTACTCTCCTCTGATAAGACCATGAATCCTGATGACCATATCAAAGATCTAGTCAACCGCATAATTGACATACAGGCCACTGTTTATACCTCTGTGTATAAGACCAAGGTGCTTGAGCTCTTCCCAACAATGCTGGATGCTCTCCCTTGCCTGAGTTCAACATTGGGGACCATGTTCTCTACTATCAGGATAGATTAGGAGGACACGCTCACAAGCTAGATACGTTGTGGGTTGGCCCTCTAGAAGTGACCTTCAAACAAGGGTCAGAGTACACTGTGAAACTCTTCTCTAGTGGTTGTCCATTTGCCTGAGTGCATTCCAAGTTCTCCGCAAGTACTACCCCCCTAAGGCCAATCTAGAGGGGGGCAATGTTGTGAATGCTGCCATTCACCATGTTTCAATTTTGCCTTTGATGGGCTATTTTGAGGACAAATCTATATCTTTTGCTTTCAACCCTCAAAATGAGTCTATATCCAAACTGGGAAATACAATTATTTGGTTTTCTGACTCTGCACAACTCACTTTCCCCACTCATGCTTGTGGTGAGTGATCCTGCTGTCCATTTACTGTTTTGTGGTAAAGCTACACAGTATATATTCCTTTTCATATTCACCAATAAAAATTAAGTTCTATTCACATTTTTGTCTTTGTGTCTTCCAGTACTTTGGCACCTCTCTCTAGCCACAACTAGTAGAGATTATTCATCCAGGGCCACAAGGTAATTAAATAGCCTTCCCTGCCATCTAACTGAGACTTATTATGAATCCAATCCTAAGGTTAAGATTCCCTGTTGTGTATCTGTGCCGCGCCTCAGAACACAACAGACTTGGATGAGGTCCTGAGATAATCACCTTTGATACCATGGGCGGCCTTACAGCTCCCCTGTACAGCCAGCCCTTGGATGGGCCATCTACTGCCCCTCCCTAATTCCACTTCAATCTCTTTCTTAGCAGGACATGTAGGATTTATGAAATACCCTGGCCAGGTGGTCCAGGACATGTTTCCAGTCAATTATGAATAGAGCTTACTACTGACTATCCCAACTTCTATTGGACTTAGAAATGGTTATAATCCCTTCTACTTATTCCTGTTTCACTCCCAATTACATCATAAGCTAGGGCATAAAATGGTTCTGCTGTCATACTGCATAGCTCTTTTTATGCCAGTATGGATATGAATAGACCATTACCATATGTATGGAAGGACACCCCACTTCCTTCCAGGCCAACGGCCCAGTTTGATTTCTTGCATATGTTGGCTGTATGAGCCAAGGTCTACACAAAAGCCACAGAGTTCCCTGGAGATCTCTAATGCTAGAGTGCTTAGGGTTTCAACCAATGGATAAAACATAACCTTATCCTCAGTTTTCCAACAATGTTTAATAGGGGAGTGGATCACTTACAGAGAGTCTTAATATTGAGTTTGGCTTGGTTGCAGCTGCATACTCCATATTGGAACATTTTTGGCATGCTTGAACTCAGAAATGGGTTCCGGCATAAAGGTGCTTGCTTAATAAAGATGTATGCATCAGCTATGAGGTTCATGTGATTGATGAAAGAAGCTTAGCTGTACATGCTGTCAGCTTATAGATGGCTTTGGATCTTGGGGTGTATACCTTGAAACCTATTGGGTCTGCAGCAATGTTTACCTTTTTGTGAAATTTTCAGGTCAGATGGCAATAGCAGGAGGTGGTCTAATGGCTGCTGGAAATTTCTTGTCAGAATTCTTTTCAGTTTTCAAGCTGGGCATCGGTTTGAGAGCTTATCTAGGTTTCAACCCGGTTAGCAGCAGCCTCAAAGAACTGCTTGGTGATTTACTGGACCCTGGATTTGTGAGGGATGCAGCTAATGCAGAGTTTGAATGACATGCAATTGATCTAGTTGAGGATGCTGCCTTTGATCTTGATAAAGAATTTTTAAGTTTAAATGTGTTATAAGGAAGTGAGTTCACCTGTATGAGGTGCAGTGATAAGACTTAGGGTACAGCTGTACTTAATGATCTTGGCCAATTTTTGAACATGATATATCCTTCACATATGATGTGCCTGGTGAGGATGCCTTAATCAAAGTTATGATAATGAAATATATTCTTCCAGGTCTCTGCAGATGTGAACTGGTTGAGGACTTGTACAATGTTAGAATTTCTAAACAGGTTTGTCATTTTATCTAGGTGCAATAAAAAATGAGATGCTATCAGTGATTATGAGGCAACCTACAGAGGGGAAGAAAGAAGAATATTTTTATTAAATGATAGGCTTGGCTTTTAAGCAAAGTTATCTTAGCATGATCCTACTAATGTTGAAGGAGTGAGTATGATTGAGCAAGAAAGTATGGCTGATTGCTACATGGCTGAACTATTGTTTTGCAAAGGTGAAGCTGAGGATTATCAAAATAGAAGTTTGAAGGGTTAAATATGCTCCCTCGACAATGAGACTTTCCTTTGGGTCTCGTGTGTCCTTGATTCACTGCAGCTTATCTACCGATATTAATCCTGTTGTGGTATGGACCCTCTAGCATCATCCCTACTCTTCTCCAGAAACGATCTGTAAGGAGACAGCTCAGGTCATAGTATAAAAGGGTTAATCAATAAATTGCATGAGATATTTCTGTCCATACCTTTATATTTTTGCTTTGGAGTATTTAAACAATTCTATGCAAAATGACCTTGGGGTTTGATTAATAAGTACCATCGTCAGTGAAGGTGACCGTTTACCAATGTAAAGCTTCAAATTTAACTTTCCCATCTTGCTACAGGTATCTGTTACTAGCCAGCCTTATTTCTTATTTTTCGATCGAGGTTTTGTTAAATTTACCTCCAGAAAGGCAAATAAAAATTCATCCAAATGTTTCCAGAGTAAGGTATCTTAACACAGAAGGATTGGGCTACTTGACAATGGTATGTTAATCATCTCTACATCCTCATTGGCTGGCACTTGAGCTGAGCTTTTCATCGGGGGGTTGCCAAATAAGGTATCCCATCAATTTAGATGTGGATCATCACCCATTGATGAAATGGTCAGTTATGTTTCCTACATTTATTTTTCCTGGTGGCTTTGCTAATGGGATGTATGCGGTTTATTATAGGATAATGTGGTATTCTGGCAGGATTGATTGAATATGTGGTTAACATGCAAATATAGGATGGAACTCGGTTTCCCATACATAGAAGTGAGAGAGGGCATCGCAGCGAAGCGGGGAGATGGCATTGCTGCAGGCTGGGTCCTCTAGCACGGTGTCGTCGCAGTAGCGGGTGGTGATGTTAGGCTGGCTGCGGTCGACAAAGAGCTGGTGCTGGATGTGGACGTATTTGGCTGCGGTGGGGAAGTGGGGGACGAGGTCGCTGTAATTGACGATGCGTGTGGCAGTCATTGGCTTTGAGTTGAACAGGCGTGCAAAGGCCAAGTTTCCCGTGCGAGGCGGGGCAAAGGCATAGAGGTTGATGCGGGACCAGTCCACCCCCAGCTGGTGATGAATCCTCATTGTGGCTAGTGTGGCCTCACATGCACCAAGGGAGATGCCCAGGAGAGTTACGGTGTAAGCTCTTGACTTGGGATCACGGAGCGCCTTCTTCAGGGGTGGCATGTAGTATGAGTCGAGTGAGGTGAGAGAAGTGAGGAATCCACTGTGGACAAGCACTTCTGGATCTTCAGCATCTTCGAATGGCACTTGGTCGTATGTTAAGTCGTGTATAGCATTGTCTATATTGTTGGTGCCTCGGAACGCCACCAAGATAGTCTTGCGGGCGTGGTCAACTCCAACATACCCCGAGGCCCCCGAAGTCATGTTTTTAAATGGCACAACATCACTCACAGGAGTATTTGACGCTATCTTGCACGACTTGCACGACCATGCCCTGAGTGTATCAGGAGGACACGCCACTGAGGCCGTGTACCACGCGAACTGCTTGGCGGAGTCAATAGCCGGGCGCTTCAGCAGAGTCTTCATTGGTATCATCTCCGGCTTGCGGAAGATATTGCCCGCCTCCTCTACCAGGCCAATAATATTTCCTAAACTCAAAGCCATAAGGGATCGCTAGCCATCACTGGCTATTTATACACCCCAGATATATCCGCAGCGAGCAAGCCTTTGCGCTTAAGTTAAGCTACAATCCAAGGAATTCTTAGTCCAAGTGGATTAAAGCATTCAACATAAAATTTAAACCAAACCATGGCCTGCTCTACTAGCTGAACAGAATAAGCTCACGTTTCAACTCAACAGCCATAGATAATACCTACCTATACTAGTATACCGTCCAAAGGTAAATTATATGATAGGCTAACGGCGAAATTAAATTAAGCGCGGAGTGATCACCAAAACAGCAGCCAGCAACTGCCTTGGCATCTTATTGCCCGAATAAAACACACCAATGGAGTTTCCAAATCTTCCGCCAGGCTCCTTGGAGTTCAGCAGCTACAACCGTTTTTTTAGAAAACGCCATAAATAATCAGGGCTTCACAATTTCAATCGCATCTGGAGAAATCTGGATGCTAAATGCTTCAGGATCGAATCGCCACCTAGTCGCTCCGACTCGGATGTTGGTGATTGTACCGTTCTGCATAGATTTTGGTGCATCCCCACCTAAAAGCTGGTAATGGATGTAACTCAACGCCCAGTAATTATGGAATAATAAGTAATTTATTTAAGCTCAATTAAAATAACTATGAAAGAGTTACAACACATTAAATTTACAAACTTTGTAAAAGTTCTATAATTTGAATGGATGCTACCTTTAAGCTGTTTTAAATACACATCAGAAGGAAAGACTACAACCATGAAAATTAAAAGAGGATATATAAGCATAAAAGCTTTATTTTTGTAGAGCTCCAAAAGACTTAATACGTTCTTCTAAAATTAAAGAGTTGGTACTGCTATACATATACTTCCTGGAAGTATATAATGCAAAAGGGGGGAAGATTGAGAAGAAATTG
Source organism: Entomophthora muscae (assembly GCA_014839935.2). Classification (NCBI taxonomy): domain Eukaryota; kingdom Fungi; phylum Entomophthoromycota; class Entomophthoromycetes; order Entomophthorales; family Entomophthoraceae; genus Entomophthora; species Entomophthora muscae. The sequence goes on from QTSX02005770.1 coordinate 121,004, forward strand.
ATATCTTTACTGTAAATTCAGAACCTAAATGTAAAAATGCAGGATTGTCAAATCCTTGGTCCAACTTTCAAATCATTTTTGCAGGCAACTCAGCTGAGTGAAAATTAAAATATTTGTTAAAATCAACCATTTAATTTGACTTTTTAATTTATTTAAATTGGCAAATTTTGATTCTCTTGAGCAGATAACTCAACTAACAAAAGACTAAACACAGCAAGCAAATGCGGGATACATGAATCATAAATGCAGGATTCTAATGTACAATTTGAGATTTCCTGTATTTCAAACAAATCATAGACATCATGTAAAACTTAACAAATCTGAAATTGCAGGATTGTCAAATCCAAGAACCAAGTTTCAAATCATAATTGCAAGGAATTTGAAATAAATATAATTTATGGGCATCTCAAAAAAGATGTCAAAGGATCTAGAGTAGATTTGCGCTAATTCTTTTAGGAATCATAGGCATTCTAAAAAATCACCCTATTTCATTCTAGGACAGTAAAATTTATATTGTAATATCCATCAACTTAACATACTTAACAATAAATTTGACTAAAACGCACACTTCTCTTTTTGAGTTTAATTTTTTAATAAAATTTTAGTATGCCTTCTTTTAATAACAACCAAATAAACAAGCTGTTCCCTGGCCTTGAAGAAATTATGCAGGACTACGCTGGGTCTTCCAATAGTGAAGCCTCTGTCTATGGTCACTCCCAACCTGCAGGCCCCTCTGCAAGCACTACCCAGGAGTGTAAATCCACTGTCACCTTTGGCCTTGGATTGAACCGTTTTTCCCTGCCGCACCAAAAAAGGCCCAAAAATAACAGCCAAGCCACTTAATTCTCTAGGAGATTTAGCTCATACTGTTGATGAGAGAATTTTTCTGACCTACCCTGCAGATCCCCTGGCTCTGATTGTTCCGGCCTAGGAAGAAACACTGATCAATTTGGACTGTTTGTTGTCATGGTGTCGCCCACTTTTGATAACCATCAGATCCAACCAATCAAGTGGCGCCACATCAACGCTTGAAACCCCAAGTGAATCCCAAATGCTTGGGACTCCCCCTAGCCAATCAGATGGGACCGCAGAAATTAAGATGAAACTTTCTGTTTCCCCTGGCCCTGGCTAGCAAAATTTCTCCACCAGCCAATTAGATCCAAGCCATTAGGTCATGTGGTCCAACTTTCCTGCAACACACTCCTTTTAACACTGCAAGGGGATCTTCAGTCCCCTGCTTGTCTATTCTCTACTCACATTAAAGTTTTAGACTTGGTTGCATCAATTTTATTGTTAACTTTGGAATACTGACTCTTGTTAGAGTTCTTTTCAATTTTAAAAGGTGTTAGTGATTTCTTATTTATCTCTTACCTTTGGCTGGTCTTCTTTGAACCTGGCTTTCCTTTCAAAACTGTTAAGGAGATTTTCAGTGTATATCTTTAGTTTAAAGAGTTCTTGCTCTCAAAACTCCTATTCAAAATTAAATTTTAAGTCAATTGTTAGTATAATTAACTACTCTTACTTCGATTTCTTCTTGCTTTTGTTCAAGCTCAATCCCGCTCTGGCCCCAGGCCCTGTTAAAGCCATTTGAGACCACCCCCAAGGCTGCTGGTTTATTTTTTAAAACTTAAAATTTTACTGGCTTGCAGCTCCTCTGGTTTAAGAATTTACTATTGCAATCAAGATAAAAATTACCACCTCCATAACCCAAATTTTCTGGTGTTCATTTATATGATACTCCCTGCTCTTAAATCTGTGGGTTTTTCCCTGGCCCTGTTGGTGTTACTTCTATGGTCCACTTCCCCGGCTCTGTGGCCCCGCATCACCTCCTCGGTCCACTTGGTGAGCGACGACCCCCACAGCCCATTGCAGTTGCCTAGCGGGTTTCTCAATTCCGGAGAGGCTCTCGTTAAGAGTCTCACCTGTGATAACTTGGAGCTTCACTTTCAGGACTCCACCTTGTTCATTCCGCTTGCTGAGGAGATATCCACGGTGTTTCCCTCCCCCCTGGAGAACAAGGTCTATGTGCCCCTGCAGACAGTTGAGGTTACGGCCCATGTCCCTTCTCGTACCCCATGGTTGCTTACTGGACTTGCGTTAATGGCACTAAACGCCTACTTCTCTCACCTGTCCCTGGTGTCCTCTCTGTGATCCCACCTTTGATCGGCTGTCCCAGCTCTCCACTGGGCGGCATCCTGGTGGTTTGGCAACAGTGGCAAAATTGACTGTAGGGATGTAAAAGTGAGAATTCAAAAGTGAGAATCTAAAAGTGGCCATTTTGACACTTTTAAAATTTTAAATTAAATTTAAACAGCTCATCTGAAATTAAAATTTATTATGGTTATATAAAATACTTTTTATTCATTCTCTCAACTAAAAAAGTCAAGAAAAAGTAATTTCTTTTATTATAAAAAGCCATTTTGAAAATTTACAAAGTGTCAACATGGCCACTTTTAGATTCTCACTTTTGAATTCTCACTTTTACATCCCTACAGTTGATTTTGCCACTGTTGCTGGTGGTTTTTTTTGCCGGGATGGGAGCTGAACTTAGTTAGTTTAGCCCCCCTCTCTTACCAGGAGTGTGTTCTTTCTCCCGCGTCCTCAAGTATGGCCCTGTTTGCCCATCACACACAGGCAGCTGCTAACCCAGATTACATATAAACACTATCATCCAGAATTGGCCAAGTGAGCCATGGGGTCACTGTGATAGTCCACATGGAAGCAGTTTTGCAGGTGAGGGTTGATTTGGCTTCAAATAAAGACAATATTATGAAGATTGACAATGTGTTGCTGGTTTTTTACAGGTATAGGCCTAGTAGAGAATGATGGCTACTAGGGGAGGTAAGGCCTAGCTAGTGGATGAAAAGACTACTTGAGGCAAATATTGTCTCCACCCAGCAGGAGATATTTGCTGATGTGGGCTAGAGGTCCTCACCCAGTAGGGAACTGTGGCTGTTAGGGGTGAGGAATGAGATAGCTCAGCAGGGAACTTTAGCTGCTTGGGGTGGGGAGTGATCCAGCCTGATGGGTAGTGTGTGCTGCTGAGGCTGGAAGATGTTTAGACCCTAGTGGGTAACGTGGGCTGCCAGGGTAGAAGTGTATGCCAGCATGGTAGGGGACTAGCCTACCAGGACTGTGAGTTTTGGACCCCTGGCAGGTAGTGCGGGCTGCCAGGGAGGGGAAGAGCTCTGAGGGCTCTACATACCCTGATATGCTTATAGGAGGTCTGTGAGCAATCATCCTACCTAAAAGACTGGTAGGGTGTCTGTGGGGTTCCTGTCCACCAGTCCCCAAAGTGTGTCCTGGTTCATAGCCAGGGACCAGCTGGAAGGGGTTGTCATTCTCTAGTAAGGGAAATGTATCTTAGAAATATGTATAAGGGTCAAAATGGGCTTTTATTTACTCTCAGAAGGAAGATCCCCTTAGAAACCTTCTGGTATATGGCCTGGGGGGTCAGGGAAACAATATTATTTGACAATACTTGGAGTCCTCCAAAAATCTATTGGACTCCTTGTACTTGGTCTTAGGCTCCTGCACTTTGGTCTTGGGCTCCTGAAGTCTGTTCCAGCTCAGGCTCTTTATCTTTAGCCCTGGCTGCTGTATATTGGGCTTCTGCACCTTTAGCTTGGTCTTCAGCTCCTTCTGTAGTCTCTGTGGCCTTTGTAATCCACCTGATCCAGTCCCTAATAAGCCTCAGATAGCTCACCTTTTTATAGCTCCTTGTTTCAGTCCAAAATCTCTCTCAGAACTCTTGTTTTTCAAAGCTTAAACTATCCAGTTTTTCTCTCTCAACAATATATTAAACTTAATAACTTACTTCAGCTATCACCACCCATACAAGAGTCTGACTGGGCTCCCACAGGGGAGGCAGGCTGGGCCTGGAAGGCCATGTACACAATATGCGCAATACAGACCAGGTAGTTAACTACAGTAGCAAGGGGCACCAACTCCCAGTATGAGGCACAACCTGGTTGGCCAGCCCCAATACTGTGATATAGACAAAACCCAACTTACTGAAGTCCTGGGCAGGAGGTGCGTTGGGGAGGGGAGGAGTAGTAGGAATCTCCTTCATAGCAGGCGGAAGATCCAGATGGTGGGGGTGGAAATACTCCAAGTCAAGGGCGCGGGGTGGGTTGACTGGAGTAGCAGGAGTGTAACCAGGAGGATGTGGATATGCAAGTTTATATTGTGTTGTGGATTCCCAAATAGATGCAAAGAGAATAATTAAATTTGAGCAAAAATAGACAATTACTGCAATAAGATAATAATTTCTAGGCATAAACTTGCTTTATTAAGATGTCAACAGTGAGGAGGGCTTCTCCCCCTCACTACTTATACTTACTGAAGATCCTGTGGTCTTTTGTGCCACCAGGGAACTGATGGCATCATTTTGAGTTGGATTTATGATTTAACCAGAATTTGCGTGCTTGGGCAAGAGGGTGAGATCTCATTGGTTGCTATAACATGAACCTTTTGAAATTTGCAGCATGCTAAGATGCCACAGTTATTTATAGAACCCGCGAGTGATCAAGTGCCCAGTTGTGCAATCAAACAATTGTGTTCATGATGTATCATTTCCCAATAGTTGAGAGGCCCAAATTTTTTAATAGAATTGAAGCCAGGTATTTTAGGCTTGTGTGCCTCTCAAATCCTGGGCCATTTGTTAATCAAAAGGGGGGTTTTCTTGCTCTGAGAGATACTTGGTAGGGGTTCCCAAGCTGTGGGGGTTTTTGCCTCTAGGTAGGCCAGCTGTTTATCCAGGGCATTCTGGGCCCTGACATAAGCCAATGAAAGCCCTCAATTTTCTGCTTCTGCTCCTCATTTTTTAGGCTTTAACTCTCAAGTTAAAACCCTCAAAACACTGATTAACTAAACCTTGTCTTACAGCCAATCAGACGCCCCAATTCAACTGTTTCACCAAACAGTTTAACTAAATGGCTTGTTCCTGACTCTGGTTCAAACTCAAAGCTGTCTCGCTCTGGTTAAACAACTGCTCTGCATTCTGAACGGTTTTGCTGTGATTCCTGTCACGTTTCTCTGGCAAATCTCAAGCACTTTTTTCTATATTTTACATAGGGGATTTTTGTACCCTTGATTCTTTAATGTTTCTCTGCATTTTCCCGCATTTTCTTCAACATTTTGCGCCTTTGAACCCGCCTGTTGCTTGCCTCTCAACTCTCCTAGTCGTTCTCAGCAAAATTTGCTTATTTGCCCCTACAGTTTCTCTGTCCTGTTTCTGGCTTCTTTCTGGCTTCTTTCCACTCAACTCAAACTTAATAAATTTAAAGTTTAAATAATGTTAAGATTTTTTCTCTCTTTCTTTCTATTAATATGATATTTTTATTCTTTTATATCATATCTTTTGAAGCTTAAAATCCTTATTTAACTGCTTTTTATATCAATATTTCCTCTCCTAAGACACCAAAATCAGCATTCCAGCCTCTATATCCAGTCTGGCTAGTCCTTCTAAGACATCTTCTAGCTCTGTAGCTAGTCCTGCACTATCATATTCTGTTCCTTCAACCAGCTCTTCAACCACATCTTCCAGCTCTTCAGCTCAACCAGCAATCAGTTCATCTTAGTCCACAAACAGCTCCTTTCAGTCTTCAAACAGCTTCTTTCATCACCATTCCTCCAGCTACTTCTTCATCATGATCAGCTACTCCTGCATCATGATCTTTTAGTCCTTCAGCTTATCCTCACTAGGAACCACCTTGGTTCCACCTGCACAATGAACCCTTTTGGTTCCAAACTTCATCATGAACCAACAGTCCCTCAATTAGTCTTCACTGTGATCATACAGTCCTTCTTACTAGTCTTCTCTGCTGATCCCATGAACCACCTTGATTCCTTATCTCAGTTCCTGTTACCAGAACCTGTAGACCCAGGCATGATTCTACATTGAACTGGCGTTTGACTGGGCCCTCACAAGTGGCAATCCACTTAGGCTATCCAACCATAGATCAATAAAGTCTATGCTGTTGTTTTTACTCACCCAGGTGATTAAGTCTGGGCTTTCAGTCCCAAAGTAATCAGCTGTACTTCACAGAGGCCTGATCACACCAAGCTCTGCAGCTGCTTCCCCAAGCAACCACCCTGGTGAAACCTCTAAGCAAATCCATGCCCTCCAATTCTCACTTTGGGTTCTCCCCAAAGCTCCCATAGGGACATAAAAAAGGACACTCTACCAGTCTGTTAGGTAGAATGCTTGCTCACAGACCTCCTGTAAGCACATCAGGGTACGTAGAGCCCTTGGAGCTCTTCCCCTCCCTGGTAGCCTGCGCTACCTGCCAGGGGTCCAAAACTCACAGTCCTGGTAGGCTAGTCCCCTACCATGCTGGCATACACTTCTACCCTGGCAGCCCACATTACCCACTAGGGTCTAAACAACATCTAGCCTGAGCAGCACACGCTACCCATCAGGCTGGACACTCCCCACCCCAAGCAGCTAAAGTTCCCTGCTGAGCTATCTCATTCCTCACCCCTAACAGCCACAGTTCCCTGCTAGGTGAGGACCTCTAGCCCACATCAGCCAATATCTCCTTCTGGTTGAGAACAACATTTGCCTCTAGTAGTTTTTTGTTACCTACTAGCCAGGCCTTACCTTCCCTAGTAGCCATTATTCCCTACTAGGCCTCTACCTGCAACAAACAACCAAACTTTTACTTGGCCAACATTAGCCCCACATGCAAAACCACTAAACATGTGGACCATCACAGTGTCCTTGTCTATGTCCCTATGGAAGCTTTGGGGAGAACCCAAAGTGAGCATTGGAGGGCATGGATTTGCTCAGAGGTGTTACCAGGGCAGTTGCTCGGGGAAGCAGCTACAGAACTTGGTGTGATCAGGCCTCTGGGAAGTAAGGCCAATTACTTTGCAACTGAAAGCCCAGACTTAATCACCTGGGTGATTAAAGACAACAGCATAGACTTTGATGATCTATGGTTGAATGGCCTAAGTAGATTGCCACTTGCAAGGGCCCAGTCAAACGCCAGTTCAATGTAGACTCATGCCTGGGTCTACATGTTCTGGTAGCGGGGACTGGGATAAAGAACCAAGGTGGTTCATAGTATGGGATCAGCAGAGAAGACTATTAAGAAGGACTGTATGATCACAGTGAAGACTAGTTGAGAGACTGTTGGTTCATGATGAAGTTTTGAGACAATATCATGATACAAGAATAGCTAATCATGATACAAGAAAGCTAGAGGATTGGAAGATCATGATGCAGGAGTAGCTGATCATGGTGCAGGAGTATCTAGAGGATCAAAAGGATCAGGATGAAGGAGTGACTGAAGGAATGATGATTGGAATGAGCTGTTTAGAGACTGGAATGAGCTATTTGATGACTAAGATGGACTGTTGGCTGGCTAGGCTGAAGAGCTGGAAGATGTGGTTGAAGGACTGGCTGAAGGACCAGAAGATGATAGTGCAGGACTATATATGAAGCTGAAAGATGACTTAGAAGGACTAGCCAGATTGAATACAGAAGATAGAATGCTGATTTTGGTTTCTTAAAAGAGGAAATGTTAAGAGAAGAAGCAGTTAAATAATGATTTATTCTGCCAAAGATATGATAAAAAGAATGTATTAATTATCATATGGTTAAAAGAAAGGAAATAGAAAATTATTTATAGTGCTTAAACTGTAGATTTATTAAGATTTGATTAAGTAAGAGAATCTGAGAAGAGGCCAGAAACAGAACAAAGAAACTGTGAGGGCAAATAAGCAAAGTTTGCCAAGAACAACTAAGAGAGATGAAAGGCGAGCAACGGGCAAGTTTGAAGTTGTGAAAATTTTAAGAAAATGCAGAGAAACTTGGAGAAACGTTGAAAAATTGATGGTTGAAAATTCTCCTATGTAAAACATAGGCGGAAGCGCTCAAGATTTTCCAGAGAAATGTGACAGGAATCACAGAAAACCTGTTCAAGACATGGAGCAGTTGTTTACCTGGAGAGAGACAGCTTCAAGTTTGAGCCACAGTCAAGAGCAAGTCATTTGGGTAAACTGTTTGGCAAAACAGTTGAATCAAGGTGTATGATTGGCTGCAAGCCAAAGTTTATTTAATCAGTGTTTTGAGGGCTTTAACCTGAGAGTTAAAGCCTAAAAAATGAGGAGCAGAAGCAGAAAATTGAAGGCTTTTATTGGCTGAAGTAAGTTGTTAAGTTTAATATATTTTAAAGAGAGAAAAACTGGTCAGTTTAAGCTTTGGAAAACAAGAGTTCTGAGAGAGATTTTTGACTGAAAAAAGGAGCTATAAAAGGGGGAGCTATCTGAGACTCTTCAGGGACTGGATCAAGTGGATTACCAAGGCCACAAGGACTAAAAAAGAAGCTGAAGACCAAGCTAAAGGTGCAGAGGTCCAAGTTAAAGAATCCAGAGCTGGAACAGAACACAAGTGCCAAAGATAAAGGTGAAGGAGCCCAGGATCAAAGCGCAGGAGCCCAAGACCAAGTACAAGGAGTCCAAGAGATTGTTGGAGGACTCCAAGTATTGGCAAAACCATATTGTTTCCATACCCAGGCATTATGTCAGAAGACTTCTAAGGAATCTTCCTTCTGACCGTGAATAAAAGCCTATTACAACCCCTGCTCAAATTTTCCAGTGATCCAAATACAAGCCCTATGAGTGAACTACCCCATATCTTTTACCCTAATCAGGGGAGGAAGATACCTATTGTTAGAGTTGTAGAAGATTTGCCTCCATTAAGTCTTTCCAGGAGGAGTGGGAGAGATTGACTAGGCATCTTGAGATGACAGATAGGAGAAGGGAGTTTATAGGGAAGGAATTTACTAGGTTGTTAAAGGACTGGTACAGGCCCACAGAGGGGTTAGCGCCCGCTGAAGTACAGGTGCATGGTGGGGATGTCCGCCTAGTAATTGGAAAAGTGATGGAAGAGTTTGCAGTCATGCAGGCTAAGTACAAGCTTCTAGCACACCATTCACCACTGCTGGGAAATGACGGCTCCTTCAAGCCAATCCCTGGCTATGACCCAGGACACACACTGGGAACTGATGGACAGTAACCTCACAGGCCTTTTATTTGAAAAATATTACCATCAGAAGATGAGTAAAATCATGTTTCTGGTCTTCTTATCCTCTAAATAAAAGATCCTGCCTCCACAGACTCTGGTCACTACCAGGCTGGGCCAGACCTAAAATATGGCCAATTTTATAATTCACATCTAGGGAAAGTTTACTTTCAAGAACCTAGGCTCAACCTAATTCTCTGCTCCTGTGTTGCTCTCATTTACTGGCATATACTATCTTTTAGGCTAAATGATGTTCCTTTGGGTGCCTCAATTCTGTAGCTAAATTTCCCTGGCTAATTGTCACATTTCAGAATGAATTGGCCAAGCATACATCCACTTATGTTAAGAGTGTAAGGAGCGCCTTTTGGGGAAGCTTCAAATATGGAATTAAGAAAGAAGAGAAGTATATTTTATTGGATAATACTTTAGACTTATATAGATTTGGCTGTGACAGGGATTTAGTTGGATCAAACCTAGGGGTTGGTCATGTGCAAGATGGGTTCAAGCCACTGGATACTTGGACAGTCAGGTGATATTGCTTGGTTACCATTCTTGGTATGTCAAACGGTATATTGGAAGGGGATTAAATTGGGCAATGGCTGGATGTTAAGTAGGTTGGCGGTAGCCAGAATGCTTGTACATCCAGACCCTCAACACCTCCCCCTTAAGGGGTTACTCTAGTGCATCAGGAGGGGGCTTTGTTTTCATGGCTTCCGCCTGATGCTCCTGGAGCTGTTTACTAGTTGGAACCAGTCTGGTCAAGTGTTCTCCTTTACTGAGGCGGAGACAGGTTCTGTGGTGTTTTCTTGATAATTGGGGTTTTGGCACCTTGGAATTTTACTAGGTAGGTGTTGTGATCTGGTCTGTGTTTGATGATTCTTCCTGGTCCCCTGTGTACTGAGTCTAGTTTCTTTCTGTTGCCAGCTAGAACCCAGACGGGGAAATTTGATGGGAAGTGGTTCCTCTGTGGAGGTTACCTTTTGTGTTTTGAGCCTTTTTATTTCTGCTATTTTAGCTTTGAGGCAGATGTGTTGTAGTTTTGGTGCTTGTTCTACTGTGGGGGTTTCTCTGGGGGGATCTTTATGTATGGCTGTTTGTTACAGGTGATTATTTCTGGTTTGTACCTGTAGGCTAGCTCAAACAGTGAATAGCCTGTTCCTTGATTGGTGCAGACTTGGGATACTAATAATGCATGTTTCACATATAGTGGCCATGTGTCTTTGGCTTTGCCATCCATTATTTTCTCCAGGGTTCTGATAATGCTGCCATTCAGGCGTTCAACTCTGCTGTTGGCCTGTGGCCAGTATGGAGAGGTTTTAGAGTGTTTAATGTTTTTGGATTTTAAGTTTTCATTTACTACGTGACCTGATAACTTGGTTGCTCCATCAGTTATGATGTAGTCTGGAATGCTGTAGTTGGCTATGATTGCTTTGTTAATGAAACAGTTGATGGTTTCTGCTTTATGGTCCTTTGTTGCTCAGCAGATGAGCCAGTGTGTGGCAAAGTCAATAGCTACAATTAAGAAGTTTTGGTTTGTTTTTGTTTCTGGGAAAGGGCCCACTACGTCCAGTCCCCAAACCTTTAATGGTTCAGGGTCTGGTACTGGGTTGACTGTTGGCTGGGGAGCCTTTGTACTGGTGTATTTCTTGCACACTGTGCACTTTTTCAGAACATCAACTATATCCTGTTTGAGGTTGGGCCACCATACTATCTCTTTTAATGTGAGGTATAAGTGGTTAGCCTTTGTATGTCCTAGTAGGCGGTGATGTCTGAGTATGGTGACAACTCTTTGTACAAGTGGGATGTATGGGACATGTTTGTCATTAATAATTTGGTATAAAGTGCCATTTTATACATGGAAATACTTTTTGTTTCTTACTAATACATTGTGGGTCAGTTGATGTGTTGCAGGGTCTTTCCTTTGGTTTTATACTCAGTGCTGTACAGGTTTGGCCATTCAGGGTCCAGGTGGTCAGGGTGATCCTCTCTAGGCTGGCATAGTCTAGAGAGAGCATCAGCTGTGACCAGCTCTTCCCCCTTTTTGTATTTGATGTCAAAATTGAGCTGCTCTAGCAGGGACATCCATTTGGCTTGTTGCCATGCAAGTGTGTTCTGAGTTTTGAAATAGATTAAGGATTTATGGTCAGTTAGTATCAGATGTTCAAATTTCCTTCTATATAACATCTCCATTTCTTGCATGTGTGGTATATTGCTAGCAATTCCTTATTGTGTATTGGTTATCTCTACTCAGTATTAGTTAGTTTTCTGCTTTCATAACATACTGACAGGAATTCTTGCTGCCCTGGCTGGCAGATGCGCAGGACTGCGCCAATGGCAGTGTCACTGGCATCTGACTCAAGCTTGTAGCACCTGTTATTATTAGGGTATTGCAAGATTGGTGCTTCAATCAAAGCTTGTTTTAATAATTGAAAATTCTTGTCACATTCAGGTGTCCAGATGAATTTCTTTTTGGCATTACACTTGGTTAAGTCATTGATTGGTGCGGTTAGTTTTCTGCAGTCTTTGATGTATTTCCTTAGGTAAGCTACCATACCAAGAAAGCATCTAACTTGTTTAACAGAGGTGGGGTGTTGCATGTTATTTATGGCTTTAATTTTGTCTGTATCTTCTTTGATGCCACCGTCAGAGACAATGTGGCCCAAGAACAGGGGTTCCTTTTCCATAAATTGGCACTTACTTGGTTTTGCATAAAGTTTGTGCTTTGCAAGTCAATTGAGTGTCTTGCAGACATGCGTGAGGTATTTCTCTTTTTTTGAGAATATGATGATATTGTCAAGGTAGCATAATGTATTTGAGAGACCATTTAGTGCTTGGTTCATCATGGTGACAAACGTTGTGGGGGCATTGGTCATCCCAAAGTTCATTACCCCACACTCAAAGGATCCAAATTGTGTACGGAACGCAGTCTTTGGTATGTCCTTTTCCTTTACTTCAACTTGGTTATAACCTGAGGTGAGGTCAATTTTGGAGAAAAATTTGGCTCCTGAGAGTCTTGCAAACAGATCCTCTAAAAGTGGGAGAGGGTATTTATTCTTTACTGTGCTTGCGTTTAGTGCTCTGTAGTCAGCTACTAGATGCAGGGTGCCTTCCTTTTTCTTTACAAAGAACACTGCTGCCCCCAAGGGGATTCTGATGGGCAAATGAATCCTTTTGCTAGATTGTCCTCAATATGGGTTTTGAGGGTTTGTGTTTCCATGGGGGAGAGTCTGTAGAGGGGTGCAGGTTTGGGAATGGCTTTACATAGGTTGGTGCCATGTTTGACCTCCTGTTTTGGGGGTAGCTTGGTGAGTTCTTTCCTGAATACATGGGTGTATTCATTTAGGAGTGCCGTGAGTTCTGGGCATTGGATTTTGGCTGTTTATATGTTATTGAATTCAGTGTACCTCATTATGTAGAGGGTACTATCTTTGGTTAGAAGTTCTGAGTCATCTTGTTTTATGACCTGGACAAATACTGTTTCTCTTAGAATGAGGTCATTTGGTTCTTTGAGGATGTTGAAGTTGACTCCGTTGCGTTTGATAGTCATTGTCTTTGTTTTCCAACATAGGCTGGGGTTCACTTGGGTGAACCAGTCCATGCCTGCTACTATGTCATAGTTTATGTTGTTCATAACAAGTCCTTTGATGGACGTTTGTATGCCTTGGAGGTCAATTATGAAGGGAGTTGTTTCACCTTTGAGTAGAACCTTTGATTTATCTGTCATTCTGACGTATTTGAAGTTGGATTTGGCAACTGGTATTTTGTACTTGGTTAGAAATGGTTTGCTAACCATAGTGTGCTGTGCACCAGAGTCAAATAAATTTTATGTGTATGTGATTTGTAAGTGCATGTGTAGACAAGAAGTTGTGAGTGATCTTTAATTTTTACATTCATAAAAATGGAGGATTGTGGGACATGTGGGATTCAAGCAGCAAAGTTTGTGCCTTGGTACAGTTTCTTGTCAAGTTGGGGGGAGAAAGGGGCACTTAAGCCTTTTCCCCCTCCTCTTTTCCCTGTTTCTCTGTTTTGAGACCTTTGAGGTCAGAGAATGTGGGGTCAGATTCATAGCAGGTTGCTACTTCCGCATTGTTTACTTCAGTGGTGTCCTCTTTCTTGGGACAGGAGCGGTTTGCGCTTTAGCTGCAATTGCCATAATTGCAATTGGAGTTGCCCTTGTTATGGTTGGTATTTTGGCGTTTATTACCATTGGAGTTTTCTCTGCCATTGCCATTTGAGGAGCAATTGTTGTTGCATGCAGCATATTCCATGTTTGCGCGTTTTTCTGCGCGCTTGGCTTTTGCAATGAGTGTGGGCATGGAGGTATTAGCCTCTGGGCAGATGAGGACAGCAACAGAGGGTTTCATTCTGTTGATGAATGAGGCTCTGGTGTGTACATTGTCAACTTGTGCTGGGTTTTAGATTTTGTGATGTATTTCCTTGAATTCATTGGCGTAAGCTGCAATAGTGGTCTTTTGAGGAAGATCACTGAGCTGTATTGCAATGTCTTGGAGGGATTCAGTGGCGCGGAAGTTGTGGGTGATGTCCTCTTTGAACTCTTCCCAGTTGTCAAGCTGGTCATCAGTTTGTGAGCTGACCCAGGTGACAAATCAGTTAGCTGCGGCCTTGTACAGGCGCTTGCTGGCTTCCTGGACCCTTTTTAGTGGGGAATGCGGCTGGCGCGGAGTTTAATGGCTGAGTGGTCTAGCCAGTTGATGAATTTTTCTTTGTTTTTACCAAAGAACTTGTTTATACCAATGTATTTGGTGTTGGTCACTTCACCTGTGATAGGTGGTTGTGCGTTTGTTTGTGGTTGAAGAGAGTGACTGTATTGAATAATCTTGGTGCATGCTTTGGGCATAACCAGACCTTCAAGTACGGTGCATCCACTAGGTATATCTTTGTCAATGTTGTGGGCATGAAAGTACGTTTTCCAGGTCTCCTGGGATGTGGCCTGGTTGAGTATGTGAGCAAAGGTGGGCAGGTTTTGGTCAGTCATTTTCTCTCTCATGGGCGTGGTCAAAAAACTGTAGCTGCTACCAGTGATAAGGAGCGCCTTTTGGGAAAGCTTCAAATATGGAATTAAGAAAGAAGAGAAGTATATTTTATTGGATAATACTTTAGACTTATATAGATTTGGCTGTGGCAGAGATTTTGTTGGATCAAACCTAGGGGTTGGTCATGTGCAAGATGGGTTCAAGCCACTGGATACTTGGACAGTCAGGTGATATTGCTTGGTTACCATTCTCAGTATGTCAAATGGTATATTGGAAGGGGACCAAATCAAGCAATGGCTGGATGTTAATTAGGTTGGCGGTAGCCAGAATGCTTGTACATCCAGACCCTTGATAAGAGCAATAAAACAAATGTGCAATTTCCTGCCTGTTGTATTATGCTCTTTTATTTGCACCTCTAAACTTTACTATTGTCCCTCTAAAAGCAGTAGTCAAGTTATACTATAATTGTGCACATAACTTGACCTTCACTTTCATGAACTAAAATAAAATTATAGCTTTACAAAGCCTCCTTTCTATATTGAGTAAGCTACATGAAACCAGTTTTTTGCATCACTGGGATTTTCCTCTGCCCCTGTCCTCCTGCCTCCTTATGTCAATTCCTCCATATGGTGTCTCCACCAGCCTAGTAGTATTTGCCACCTTCTACCTATATAACCTTCTGCTTGTTAAATAAAATTTCAATTTTGTCTTAATATCCTATTTTCTTCTGTCCTCTCTAAAGGCTGTCACTCTATCATTAACAGAATTTCAGCACCCAAGATTCATCTCTTACAACACTAATGATGATTTCCTGACCTATGACTTTCCAGCTCACAGGATTATATTTCATTCATGCATCCCAACTACTTTTTTTCAAATCCCCCATAATGTATGCTGTTGCAACCAAGTTTCCAGACTCACCTGCTAACGTATCTTACAATACATAGGGGGTGCTTGATGAGTTGCCCCTTGACGTATCTAATGACATGAACCAATCTGGTGGCAATATCAAATGGCGGGTACTTCATCCTAATTAGGAGTGCTACCAATTTGACCTGCTGATCCCCGCACAAGTTATTCCTCGGCTTCAAACCTTACATGGAACTTCCCACTATGCCACCCCCTTGTGGCTTTCCCCATATGGTATATTAATCACAATATTTTACAATAAACAATACCTTACTCTTATTATTCTGTCCTTTCTATTGAACTGTTGTCTTTCCCAATTACAAATACTGAATCCTCATTGGTTCAGTTGCAACATTGGTAGCAGCAGTAGGTTGACAACCTACCTAAAACAAAATTCCCCTTAAGAAAAGAAGGAGTACGGGCCATATGGCTACTCCCCAACAAGAAACTTTCCTGCCAATCCCCAAAGGGGACATCCCTGATGTATATGTCATCTATCAAGATCAGCTAGTCCTCACGAGTGTGTATAATTGGCTCTGCCTCAGGCAGCTGATGCCAGTGTCACCCCTCCCCATTCAGACCTGTCACAACGCATGCTCAACCTTCAGCTAGAATCCTTTGCGAGTGGCGTCAAAGGGGCCAACATTGTCAGTTGGCTCAAATCTACCAAAACCCACCTCCATATCTACCAAGTTCCTGAGCCCATGTGGGTTGCCACTGTGTCTGGCCGCCTCACAGGGCCTGCCGCCGTGTGGTTCACCAACTGGGCCAGTCAGGAACTTGACATTACCTGGGCAGCATTCTGAGATACCGCAAAGTCCTGCTACAGCAAAACCTTCTCCCCCATTTTAGTGGGAACTCCTCCTCTGGCAATCAAACAGACTGGGTCCGTTCCTGAGTACCTTGCCACCTGGCAACAAGCTCTTGCTGCCGCCCCCAAAGCCGTGACTGACAGAAATGCAATGCTACTCACCCTCATTATCAATGGGTTAAAGCCCCATATCTGTAAGTGGGTCCCTGTAGGTTGCTGCACCTCCATTGATGACTGCTACAAGGCCATCATGAAGGCTAACAACCAGGCTTTAATGGGCTTCTGCTATACCAGTGACGCTCCATCCTAACCTTGTGCAACACCTGGCAATGGCCACAATCAAGTGGGCCGCTGCCAGCCCCATCAGAAGGATAATGGGACTAAACGCCCCTGCAAGGGGGAGCTCCAGCTAGCACAGATTAAGGATCAGACAAAAGCCTGAGGGTTGTAGCCACAAGAGGCCCTACGACCCCACCTGACCCTTCCTCTCAATCCCTGCTCGCAAAAAATCCCTGCAACTACAACATCCACAAAGTCAAAACCCTGGATGTCTTCCAAGTCCACAGTGACAACCCCGTACTACAAGTGAGTCACTCTTTAAATAAAGTAACCTGCTTAGCCTATCCCTTCTGTTTCCGTGAAAACACCCACAAATTACTGGTAGATACCGGGGACAACCACACTAAGGTGGACCAGGCGTTCACTGACTCCCAACAACTAGACTGAGTGCCTAGCAGGTTCAAGGCAGTACAAGTAGCTGACTCCTGTAGAGTTGCAATTAACCATGAGACAGTACTCTTCTCTGTGAGGATGGGGAACATTCAGGTTAAGCTCTCTGGGCCAATCATGGCAGGGCTCAGCCACAACGTAATTGCTGGCCTCAACTGGCTTTGGCACAACCGTCCCTACATCAACTGGGATACATCTGTTATCACCCTTAATATAAATGGGGTGGGCTTTCAGATCTACCCTGTGGAAATGAGCAAGTTAATCCACAATACTATGTTTGTTAGGATATCAGAGAGAGGCTTGTACAACTTCAAGGGGGGGAACTAGACTTCAACCAATGTTCAGTCAAATTTATTTGTGCTGAACCATCTGCGGTCCCTCCCTTGGTCACTTCACCCCCCAGCACTTGCTGCCCTCCTCGGGGAGTACAAAGACGTCTTCAGAAAAACACTGGACCAACTGCCTCCTCCCCGGGAGATTCAGCATGCTGTACAACTCCAAGGATTGTTACCTAAAGCACAACCATTATATTGTCTTACACCAAAAGAAGATGAGACCCTCCGCCAGCATCTTGTGGACGCGCTTGATAAGGGCTTCATTTGCCCCTCACTCTCTCCATATGGGATGGCTGTCTTCTTTGTAGCCAAGAAGGACAGGTCCCTTTGCCTGGGCACAGACTTCCGCGCCCTAAATGAGGTGACTGTTAAGAATAAGTACTCCCTGCCGCTGATTGACAACCTGTTTGATACACTTGCAGGTGTGAAGGTCTTTAGCAAAATTGATCTCACTGCAGGGTACAACCAGGTCCGCATTGCACCAGGGGATGAGGCAAAAACTGCCTTCTGCACATGCTAAGGGTTGTTTGAGTGTTGGGTCATGAACTTTGGAATGACCAACGCTCCTTCCACCTTTGCCATGTTAATGAACAAAGCATTTGAGGAACTGATTGGAAAATGTGTGGTTGTGTACCTTGACGACATTATTGTCTTCAGTCAAGATCAAATCACGCACCTCCAACACCTCCGTGCTGTCCTCAACACCCTTCAGAAAACCCAGCTAAAAGCTAAACCCTCCAAATGCAAGTTCCTCAAGTCAGAGCTGTTATTCCTTGGGCACACCATCTCTGCCCAAGGAATAAAGCCTGTCCCTGCCAAAATCAAGGCAATCACCAGCATGCTGCCCCCCACTGATGTGAGCCAGGTGCAGACATTCTTAGGCATGGTTGTATATGTATGCAAGTTCATTCCCAATTGCGGGGAACTAATTGCACCTCTCACTGAGCTCCTCAACACTAAACAGCGCTTCCATTGGACCCCTGCCAGAGATCAAGCCTTCAAGATGTTGAAGCAAAGACTCACAACAGCACCAGTACTGCAGTTTCCCAATCAAAACTGTCAGTACAAACTCGAGACTGATGCCTCTGACAGGGCCATAGGGGGCGTGCTAAGGGTAGAAACTGGAAATGGTGTCTTCCTCCCCGTGGCATATGAGTCCAGGAAACTTACCAAATTGGAACAATGCTATCCCATTCATGATAAAGAATTGGCAGCAATTGTGCACTGCGTTGAGAAGTGGCACTGTTACCTGGAGAGGGCCACCTTTCCACCCCGCGTCCTGACAGACCACAAGTTGCTCCAGTACTTTAACATGCAGTCCCACTTGACTCGCCGCCAAGCAGGTTGGGTTGAGCGTCTATCCCCTTACCAGTTGTACATTGAGTACAAGCCTGGGAAGGAACTTGTCACAGCTGACGCCCTCTCACAACTCTATGTAGCGTCCATCACTGGGGACAATGGTTTGGACCCAGACTGGCCCATGCTCTACCTCCACCCTGAGGCAACTCGCTATGAAGGCCTTAACTTGGTAGCCATCTCCAAGTTGAAGGACAACAAAAGTCAGTTCACCGCTGATGCTGATAACGTCTGCCGTCAGGAAGAGACAGGTGAGAAGACGCCTTACATTCCCACCACACAACAAGGTGACACAATATTGCACTACCACCAAACCCTGGGTCACATCAGAGGGCGTAACTTCTTTGAGATCATGAAATGAAAGGTTTGGTGGCTGTGCATGCATCAAGACATCTTGGATCTCCTCAAAATGTGTGTGCTGTGCAAAAAGAATACATCCAAACCTGCACCCCCCAAATCTGTCCTGCCCATCAAGGCCATGGAACCCTTCAAGCAGTGGGCTCTTGACATTCTGGGGCCACTCCCTAAAGACAGACTGGGGAAGAAGTACATTATCACTGCCATCAACTACTTCACTTGCTGGCCAGTGGCCTGGGCAACAACTAACCACACCACCATCACCCGCTTCATTGGCAAAGAAATTGTGGCCCGCTTTGGGCGACCCAAACATCTCATCACAGATGGCGGCCCCAAACTTGTTGGGCATGTCATGAAGGCATACTGCGCCAAGAACGCACTCTAACATATAGTTACGACCCCCTACCATCTGCAAGCCAATGGGCGCGTAGAACAGTTAAATAGCTCACTGGTTCAACTGATTGCCAAGCTCTCACAAGAGCACCCCAACACCGCATGGACTGAACACCTGTCTACCGCTCTACTTATCCTACAAGCAAGAATCAAAACAGGCACAGGGTTTAGCTCCAGCACCCTGGCCTTTGGGACGTCTGACAGTCTGACAGGAATTGAACAGGGAAAATTACGGTCCAGAATTCCCAAAAGCCTTCCCTAGTGACAACCCCATCCCTAGACCAATGGCGTGCCAAAGCCTGGGAAATTAAACACAGGCAAATTGAAGGAGGGACAAAGCACCTTAAAGCCAGGTACGCTGTAGGCAACCCCATCTACACTCTCAACCCCAATTCTGCCAAGTTGGAGCCCAACCACCTAGGGCCCTTCAAGATAGCCGTTGTCTATGACGATCATACCTATCAACTCAAAGATTCCCAAGGGAATACCAAGAAGCTTCACCACAATTGCTTGCGCCCCTGCCGCGCCATCCTCACACAAAGGCTGTTCGTGTGGACCTTCCCAGACCTTCCGCAGACTCTGGTCTTGGTGTCTTACAACAAGCAGGGGGCAAGGAGGGTGTTGCAACCAAGTTTCCAGACTTGCCTGCTAGCATATCTAACGACATGAACCAATCTGGTGACAATATCAAATGGTGGATACTTCATCCTAATTAGGAGCGCTACCAATTTGACCTGCTGATCCCCACACAAGTTATTCCTTGGCTTTGAACCTTACATGGAACTTCCCACTATGCCACCCCGTTGTGGCCTTGTGGCTTTCCCCATATGGTATATTAATCACAATACTCTACAATAAACAATACCTTATTCTTATTATTCTGTCCTTTCTATTGGACTGTTGTCTTCCCTAATTCCAAATACTGAATCCTCATTGGTTCAGTTGCAACAATGGGGTTTACACCTATAAATACAACCCATATGTGATCTCAAATAATAACCAACCCCATGTGACAATCCTCAAAGAAAATCACACACAGAAATGCAAAAACCTGCACTCAAAAACATCAGACTCAAAGTCAAGTTGGCTGTCACAAAAAGAATGACTCAACAGAAAATGATCTCCCAGGATAAACTACTTGCCCTTGGCATCCCAGTCTGAGTTCTTGCTGGAAAGCGCAACAAACTAGACTAAGTACACAGAGGACCAGAAAGGGTTATCAAACACCAACCCAACACAATACATATCTTGTGCAATTTTTCAACACCAAAGAAACCATCATCAAGGACTACTGTATAGCACATCTTGTCCCAAGAAAAGAAGATCATTCCAGCTTGAGTGTACACTGCCAGCCAATTACAGGATCATCAGGCATTTACTGTTAATAAGATACCTCCCCCTGATGTCACTGCTATAGCAGCCTAGTATCTTAAATGGGAAGTGTGTCATGGAGTGAATTTCAAACCTCTCAACTTCTATTTGGACATCCTGATCCTTTCCTTTACCAATGAGATAGTTCAGTTACATAATTAATAGCCACACTATCTTCCCCACTCATACCTGATCCTTGAATACTAACAGGATCATGTCACAATAACTTTAGCTTAAAAATCCAAATCTATCTCTCAAAAAAAATATTCTTTTCTCCTCTGCTTATTGCTTTCACCCGTTAGTCTGCCTTGTTGCCATTGTAGCAATTTGGTATGATCTAGACAGTGGTTTCAAACCTGTGGAGATGAGAAAAATTAAGCCATCCTAAAGTGAAATCCACTCAGCTTGAAACGAAATTAAAGGACAATGAGTTTATATTACATTCCAGTAGATTTGGGTTCCCTGCTTTTTTGTGCTGAGCTGAGTTGGTTTTGTTTATCCTCACGGCTCTGAAAACTACTGTACTGTTTTCAACCCAAGGTATAAAAAATACAAAAATTCGTAAATTCTGCTTGCTGGGGTGGGGCTGCTCTGGCCCGGCTAGCTTCAGGCTCCAGGCCACTCTAGTCAAGAAGTTATTTATAATGTTTAAATATAATGAAGTGTTTGTTTGGCTTATTCGGCCCGGAGTCAAGCCGAAGCTGCCCCAGTTAGGGTTGGCTCAAAGATACAACCTTTTGCGATCCCTAGATGTGTGCTTGGTTAGTGTTTTTCAATCTGTGGGGTTTGCTCGCTGGAAAGGGTTTCTATTGGTCAGAAAGTTAGCACACCAAACCAGCCCAATAAAAACATAAATTACCCCTTCGATATATTCCTTAATTAATTCTCTAAGATATTAAGCTGCTTTTGAAAGGCACTGCTTCCATTTAGAACTTAACTTCTTATGGACTAAAGCTAAAATACTCTTCTTCTGGCTATAAGTTGATTTCATATAGCTTCCAAAGCACTCGACCAGTTCCAAGTATTACAGCGGAGCAACCTTTAGACTGGTATTGGCTCCGAACTTTTTTGTAAGTTCAAAGCGGATAGCAACCGGAGATTGGGCTGCCGCTGCCCTAGTACCAAGTCCAGGTTCGCATCGGGCGGCTTCTGATTGGCTTGCCGAGGCAAATTAATTATCGAGCCATTGGTTCGCCAATAGATTCCCGTGCTCTCGTAAATTTAAGGCTCAGGTTCCACGACTCGGAATTTCGATTTTCATGAGCTTTGGATTTTGTATGCTGGTAGTGTATTGACATGATTAATTGCTCTGCGGGTTTATGATGTCATTTAATCATGTTAAGTTCCAATTAAGTCTCCTAGCGGACTATTCATCGATCGTTTTTAGCCTCATGCCATCTATTACTTGCTGTGACGTGCGAGTGACTTTTGAAAAATTGATGTAGAATTTAACTGAACTACTCGAAAAAAGGGGGCAGGGGGAGACAAATTAGGATGATCGGTAACTTAGAAACGCGGCTCAGCAAATATGCTTCCCTCGCCTCAAGTATCCAGCTTAGCCAGGGCCTAGCATAGAGATAACTATATTCATACACCTCACCAACTTTTCAACCCCACTTCAAATGGCAATTACCGCCAACTCCCCCTCCACCCCTACGTCGCTGAAGCCTTTGAAGCCCGAGGAGCTTTATTTTGACGAGAAGGACACCTCCGACTCTGGCAAATTCAAGTTTCTTCTCAGCATCCTCAAGAAGGTTATTGGTGTGGGAGATATCCTTAATCTGTAAGTTTTGTTTTATCCATCTACTTATCCTTAGGCGCATCTCTTTACCTTCTCAGGTCCTCGATCCCATCCCAAATTTAGAATACTTCCATTGGCTTGATCGCCCTGATTACTTTGCCTGTCTTAGTGAGCCTGACGATCCTGTTGAACGATTTATAGGAGTCCTTCGGTATTCTTTTTCACGATATGTCAAATATACGGTAGGGTTATACGTCGGCAAAGCTAACCCAGAAGAAAAAACTAGCTAAACCCTATAATTCAGTTTTGGGCGAGCATTTTTTGTGCCACTGGGAAGTTAATCTACCTAACACTGACCGTCAAGTGACAGTTAATATGGTTAATGAACAAACCTCTCACCATCCTCCTGTGTCTGCGTTTTGGTACGAGTGCCCCGAAACAGGGGTAACAGCTCAAGGACATGACCATCTCAGCGCTAAATTTACTGGAACATGTAAGCTACTGCAGTTAAATTTTTCTAAATGTCCAGCCGTCAAAGTAGTTCCTGGAAACTTGGCCAAAGGAGTTTACATAAACCTGTCCAAGCGTGATAACGAGGAGTACCATTTGACCCACGGCGCGGCTTACATTCATGGTTTTTTGACTGGAAACTTGGGAATGGGGCTATCTGACAAAGTAATTGTTTCATGCCCCCTTACCGGTATCCGTGCTGTATATGAGTTTAAATCCGAGGTAGCTTAAGCGTTAATCTTTCCTAACTATTTAGTCTTGGATTGGCAAAAACAAATATCTGTTTGAGGGCAAAGTATTTAGATTCA
Organism: Entomophthora muscae; assembly: GCA_014839935.2. Classification (NCBI taxonomy): domain Eukaryota; kingdom Fungi; phylum Entomophthoromycota; class Entomophthoromycetes; order Entomophthorales; family Entomophthoraceae; genus Entomophthora; species Entomophthora muscae. Next base: position 143,849 of record QTSX02005770.1, read on the forward strand.
AGCCCACCTTTGAAAACGGAACCACTGAGGCTGACTTACCTCCGGACTCCTTTAAGCTTAGTGATGTCAGTGATTCTGATTTGATAGCCAAAATGCATGGCAGCTGGAGGGGTAAAGTTTTCATTACTCGTAAGGACAGCAAGGAGAGTGAACTTCTAGTGGACCTGGAGTCACTGGAAGCGCTCCCTAAGATTGTCAAGCCTCAAGAAGAGATGGGACCATTAGAATCTCGTAATGTCTGGCAAGAGGTTACCACCAACATACTTTCGCGTGAGTTTAGTAAAGCAACCAAGGCTAAGCTTGCCATTGAAGAGCAGCAGCGCGAAAAGACGCGTCAGCGCACCGAGAATGGTGCTCCATGGTCCCCAACCTTCTTTTATACCAAAGCAGGAGAGGAACACCGCCCATACCTCAAACCAAATGTGACCCCTAAGTATTAATCAAGTCATTGTGAGATTTCATATTTTGGTGTATTAAATAGAGCTTTAAGCCAGTCCCTTGAGTTGGTAGGTATATTCAGTAAACTTCATAATTACACTAGCTGAAATAAACTATCTTAAATATACATCGTCATTGTAAATCCAAATATGTAACAATAGTCAGTTCACTTCTCGTTATTATCCTTCATACAAAGAGATCACATCTTATTTTCTGCTCTTAACTCTTCAAAATCCAAAACTTGAAGGATTTCCACTCCATGCTGCTATCAAGTCAGCATGTGGTATTCCTAAATCACCCAGCTTATAGCTACTATGATGCTTTTCTATGAATATTAAAGTGCTTTTAAGGTTTTTACAATCTGCTTGGCTTTAAGTATTATATTTCTAATGTGGTGTACTATGGATGCATAACACATACTCCCTAGTTTTTAAGAGCATAATATTTTACATTGCTACATCAGGTAGGCCTGTTTTACTAATTAAAATGGTATGGCATGAATACTAAAGGCATCATCTTTATCAAATTTTCAAACTAGCACTTGTTAGGCACAAAAGCTATAATTTGACATCCATTAAGCTTGCTGTGATTAAGTTAACTAATCAAAATCTCCAGATACTTTAAGCTTATTATACAACGTGAAAGCTCTAGCTGAATAAAGACACATTTCTTTTCTTCCCTAGAACATAATCTTAGTATATCTGATTACCCATCATTAAGATATATCGGGAAAAAATCTTCACTACAGTCATAAGGGGATTCCAAAATCAGGCTAAACAAATTCATCTTTTTTACTAGATTCTTGACAGGTCATGATTTACTATACAGTAAATTCAGGACCTAAAGGTAAAAATGCGGGATTGTCAAATCCTTGGTCTAACTTCAAATCGCATTTGTGGGCAACTCAGCTGAGTGAAAATTAAAATATTTGATAAAATCAACTATTTGATTTGACTATTTTTGATTTATTTAAATTTACAAGCCTCAAATCCCTACTACGGTTATTCAACTATCATACGACAAAACTTATCAAACAACTGTGGGATACATGGATCAGAAATGTGGGATTCTAATGTACAGTTTGATGTTTTCCTTAATCCAATCAAATCTAAAACAACCTGAAATAGTTAACAAATATGAAATTGTGGAATTTCATATCATGATTGAGGTGAAGTTGAAATTAGCTTAATTAATGAATTTCTTAAAAGAGGATATGAAAGGATCTAGAATGGAATTATACCAAGTCTTTTGAAAATCACAGGCATTCTCAAAATTCACACAATTTCATTCTAGGACATTTAAAATTTGGATAATTAATATTCACCAAAGTAGACACACTTGACAATAAACTTGATGTCAAAACAGCAGGCTCGACCCTCCAGCAAGGTCCCAAGTAAGCGGGTTTGTGACACGCACTCAATTATCCAGTCACTCGAAGCCAAACTAGGAAGTTGACTCAAATTTCAAATCCAACAACATGAACAAAAGATGATCCCTTACGGTGGATACCTTGTTTTGGCACTTGACTCATTACAGGAGTTTTAAAAGCTATGGCAACAACCAAAAATACCTCAGATTTAAACAAAATGATTTCAGATTTGAACAAAATCCAAGTTGCACGAGATTCAGGATTCAAATAATTTAAAAAATTTGGTTAATAAATGAACTGTCAAACAAAAACAAAATTTCACTACCCCAAAATATGAAATTATAGCAAATATCAAGCGGTGTAGTTCAAACCACAAACAAAATGAACTGACGCAGAAAGTGAGATGGATAGATGCTGTTCTGGAATATATTATAATCCAATCAGGATTCATATGAGGCACCAACAGAAGGACTAAAATCCAAAATTTGAGCAATCTAGAAGTGTGATCCCACAAACGCAAAACAAAATGAAGTCACACAATTTGTGTGGTATGAGCAGCCTAAAATAGAAAAATAATAGTATAACAGCCAATCAACAGCTATCCAATTTAGGAGCAGAGGCATCTTATTCATTTTCATGGCTCCTGATTTGTATGAAATTTTTTGAGAACCTTCCAAATATAGAATGATGATTACAATAAAAATAAATCATAAAATTTTAAAATTTCTACTTTTAATGATTTTATCCCAGGTTTTATTTTAAGATGGTTTTCAATAGCAACAACATTTTCAACAGTGCCAGCGACCAAGCCAGCAGCAGCCAATCCAGCTTCAATGAAGGCAAGGCTCAGAATGTGGAGGCACCCGTTTACACCCAAGCCTTTGAGGTGGGTAACAAGGAAGCTGAACTGTACCTGACCCCCAACTCCTATGGCTTTGACTTGTTTAATAGTCATGTAGTGTCTAGCTCTGCCCCCGCTCCTGTACCCACCCCCGCACAAGCTTCCTGTCAACCAACCAATCAGGATGACAACCCTGATTTGGAACATCTTCCTGCCACCAGCCAACCTGCCCCCCTACAGCCAATCAGGCTACAGCTCCCCCAGCCCAGCGCCCCAAATGCAGAATCATTACTGCCCAAATTCTCCAGGAAATTGTGGCCCTGAAACTGCAGGGTCTGTCCTGGGATCAGATTGCTGACCAATTGAAGTTTACCCGGGCCACCATAATGTGGGAGTTCAACAACCTAATGAACAAGGGGAATCTGATTGGGACAGCCAAAAAGCCCAAGAAGGCCCCCAAGTCCTAAATCATCAAGGTGTACCCAATTATGCTTGACCTCCTGCAGCAGGACCTCAAGCTTTCCTTGACCCAGGTCCAGAAGCAACTTACACATCATGGCATTTGGGTGTCTGAGTGCATGGTGAAGCCCTGGATGTATGGAAAGGTGGTGTCAGTCCGTGTGCTGACCAATGTTGCTGGCAACCAATGGGATGGCGCTGAGGATTCCCCATATGATCCCACCATAGAATCCACCCTAATCAAATGCCTGACAAGTTTGTCTGATGATGCCATGTTTATCTCCTACTATAAGCTATCAATAGCTTTTGATGATTTTGGCAAGCAAGGAAGAGCCACCACTCAAAAAGAAAGGAAGAAGGTCAAGAAGGGGACTTTCATTGGTGTGTTTCTGGATGTTTCAGCCAAGGGTTCTGTCTATTATCAGACAAACCCAGATTTCACCAATGGCTACAAGTACAGCCACATTCTCAGTGGATTACTCAACTCCTGGGATGGCTCAAATTCCAAGCACTGGGTTTTCTTGAGCCACCAGATGGAGGGTAGCTCCACTGCCCTTGAGGCCATCCAGCAACGCGGGCACCAGGCCTCGGTCTACCCTGCCAGCCACACAGACATCCATCTGGGTGATGTTGTCTTCTTCAATATTGGAGACACAGTATGGGAGCGCCACCCTCAGGCTTTCAACAACCTCTATCTTGGGGTCCTTGACCACAATTCTCTCTTTGGTCACCAAATGGTGGCTGACTTACTTGCGCAAATGGTTTTCCATGTGAACATGGGCAACCAATCACGTAAGGATAAGCACCTCCCACCCTATGCCACAGCCATCTACCAGCCAATCAAGCCAATGACAGAGGAATATGACAAGCGGTATATGTTGGCCATCATGCAAAATCCTCCTACCCCCGCCACCACCCCCCACCTTCCAGCCCCACCCACCCAATCCCAGACCCCTCAGGCCAGCACTGCCTCTACGTCTTCCTTCCTGCTCTATTCTTCCTACTAGACATCACTCTTCCCCGCTCCAATAAACCCCCTGTTGCCAAACATTTTCTATTTAATTTATCTTTATTTTGGATTTCAATTGTTCATGTCCTCTTTGTTTATAGTTGGTTTTATTCTTTATGTTCAGCTTATTTCTATAAAATCATATATTTACTATGTCATGTATCTAGATCCAGAACACGGTTATTTTTAGCACTTAAACATAGCCCCTTGTAAAAATATTAACAAAAAATTGGTGATCAACTAAATTTAAATTAGAAAATTATAGGTTAATTGTGTTTAGGTAAAGTTGTTAATGATCCAAATTCAAAACCTTAATGATAAACTTTAAGCCAATCAGGAGCCAAGTGATAAAGTGATTTTTGTGACATAAATGGTCACCTAATAATTCTTTGATACATGTACCCTAATTAATCTGATTGTCTGGTTGTTTTGCTATTGTGCGCCATTGCCGCTGTGGCAAGTTGTTGGTGAACTAGTGCCCAATCAGCTGCTGGGTTATCACTAGTTCATCAACAACTTGCCACAGCGGCAATGGTACACAATAGCAAAACAACCAGCCAATCATATTAATTAGCGCACATGCACCAAAGAATTATTGAATGACCCTTTATGTCACAACAATCACTTTATCACTTGGCTCCTGATTGGCTTAAAGTTTATCATTAAGGTTTTGAATTTGGATCATTAACAACTTTACCTAAACACAATTAACCTATAGTTTTCTAATTCAAATTTCAACGACCATCAAATTGTTGCTAAAAATATCACAAGGGGCTGTGCAAAGTGCCAAAAATAATATGGCAATTAAGGAAAAAATGCCAACTCAAAGCAAAAAACACATATTGAGTTAAGCGTAAAACATATACACAACAATAAAAATGGGATATTGGAGTAATGTGAAAACAAACAGGAATAAACAAAGAGGCAATAGTATCAGGATACTACAGATTTTATTGGGATGAAAGCTATAAAACATATGGAAAGGTTAGTAAAAAGTCAATGAGAGGATTGGAGAAGCTTTTGAAGGATCTCAACTCTGCAATTGCAGAGATCAAAGAAATTGGCCGCAAGGTCAAATCAAGAGTTAAGTCCGCTGTCCTTGAAGGAGACAAAATTGACAAAGTGTCTGAAAAGACCCTTATGACCAAAATACCAGACACCCCCAAGAAGACAATTGAGTGCTTACTAAACATTCAGAAGACGGTGGTTGAGGTCCTCCAGTTTAAGAGATACAACCTTTCTGCGTCGTCTGTCTGGGTTTACAACCCTGAAATGTATGCCCACTTGAAACCTGCAAAGTGCACAAGAACCAAGGCCACCAAATTGCTGGCACAATTGTTTGCGCCAAGAACGGCAAAGCCTGCTGAAGCCACAGGCAAGGAGGAAACCCGTGAAGGTAGCCTAAAAATAAAATTAATAAAAAAATTCCAAATACTTACCTTTTTTTAGAAAACGTAGACAGTGAACTCCGCCAGGTCCTGGTCTCCTTTGTCCCCCCACCTTCTATGCCAATTACGTCAATCATGTGGCAAAGCAGCTAATTCTGTCCCCTCCTGTTTTGAGCAAGCTAGAGGACTGTGTTCATGGTACCTTTCCAATGTCACGGGAGGCATTGGCTGAGCTAACGCATGTCAAGGGGGCATCTGAGTGGGCGGTTACTGCCTACAAGGATGCCCAACTGGTCCGCCTGGACTCAGTGATTCTCAGCAAAGTTTACTGTGTAAACTCCATTGAGCTTGTTTGGGACGTCCTGGCAACACTCCCATTCAATAATATACCGGAGATGGGCCAGGCACATGCGGCTGCTTGCTTTTGCTTCCCAGTGGAGCACACCCTGTCTTACCTGTTAGAGAATTTTGGATGTGTGGTGGGTAAATTGGCTGTTGCAGACACAACAGCCGTAAAGAAGACCAAGATCCTCCTGGCAGATTTTGGGCTGGCCTGGAGTTCCAACAAGACAGGGGTCCCTCTGGCAATGGATCTCACCTTTGCTAAAACAAACCATGAGAAAAAAATAAGTGCAGTGTTTAATAAATTGTGCAAGTTTACTGAAGCCTTTGCTGGAAAAAGGCTTCATCTGGTGGTTTACCTGGGGTTCCTGTTCTACTTTGGGATGGGGGCTAATGTTGAGGACCTAAATGGGGTTCTCCTAGGGATTGACAAGGCTAGGCTCTCCCTGGATGGGAAGAAGGTCCCCCCGGATACGGCTTGGTTGACCATGTGATCCAGGACGCCCTGGTCCTGGCTAGGATATATGGGTTTGCAGCCCCGCCTGAAAAGCTGCTGCTTCACTACCACCTGATCCTACTTCCTTTCACCAGCAGGCAGGAATATTTCAATAAGGGTGTATCCACCGTTCACGGTGTGGCAGTGGAGGTTGTGCGCCACCTCTATTGCGGGGTGGGTACATGCCGCCGAACCCATTACAGGCGCCCTTAAAACTCTCTTTTCCAATAAATATCTTTACACTTTAGATTATTTTTATTATAAATAATTTTTATAATTCTTATTTTAGCTTACAAGTTTTGCAAAATAAATCCCAGAGAAGGTTTTCATAAAAGCATAATAATATATGTTAATAAAATACAATTCTACTTTGTACCTTATACATTTAACTTTTTAATTTGATTTTTATATTTATTTGACAAAAGTGATATAAATATACTTTCATAATCCAGTATCAAGTTTTTGGGATAACCTCAGATGTCATAATGAAAAAATCAATATAAAATAAATAAATTACTTACCTTCACTAATGGTCCTGCTGAACGTGATTCTGGGCTTTGAAGCTTCTAAATATAAAATGATAATTAATAAATCTTAAATATAAATTAGAGAATATAAAAAAGTTAGACAAGCTAAGTCTTTAATTAATTGGCTGTTTGGCAAGGCACACAGGGATGAAAAAATCAGTGTGGCCATAGAATTTGGCCACAGTCTCAGCTGGGAGAGTGTGGATCCCGGCCTGCAGCAAATCAAAGAGGTCCTTGGTCCCAGTTGGGTTCCTTTGCTTGATGACTTGCTTGAGCCACCCAAAGACTTCCTCAATGGGATTTAGGAAGGGCAAATAAGCGGGGAGGAAGAGAAGGCGCATATTTGATGTGGCCAATTGCTGAGGGCCCACTGCAATGCTAGTGTCAATCATTGGGAATTCCTCAAGAATATCAGCCACTTTATGGAGACCAACATTGTCCAGCACAATGACGTTGATGAAGCCCAGGCTTGTGTGCCTCAGGTGCTCCTGGACCAATTGGGGGAATGATAGAAAAGTACAGCTATTGTGAGAACCCAATATCATTTTATACAGCTTGACCCCCTTTGGACCAAGGAGAGCCACCATTGAATAGGCTGTGGCGCGGATTGCAGAACGCCAAGCCACCCCATCATTTGAGCCTTTGGGGACATACCCATACCCATTGCTCATTGATGAGGCAAATGCTGATTCTTCAATGTAATAGAATTTGACTGTCCCCTTGGCTTTGAGGGCAGTGTACGCCTCTGCATATTTTTCCGGATGTCAATGTTGGCTGGACTATTACAATTGTAGGGGGATATCACAAGCTTTTTCCAGGAAAAGTGTATTCCCTTGAGCAGATAATAGTAAAAGGAAATTGAGGCCTCAACCCCAAAAGTAGATTTGACCATGGCCTGTATATTTTTCAGTTCAAGATGACAGTTCTGGGTTATCCACTGGCAGATTGCCCATTTGTGCTCCTTGGTGAGCATGGTTGACATGAGCAAGGATTTCTCTGCAGCAAGGACTCACCAGTATTAATGAACTTGTTGAATGTCTTTGAGGCATACTTGGGATCCACCCCAACAAGAGCCGCAGCTGCCTTGTAATCACCATATTCACGCATTAGCTTAAGCAGGATGATGTGTTTGATGTTGGGGATGCGCTTCTGGGCAGGCGTTTTGGCAGTGGGGATTGAATTGTTGGCATTGGGCACAACACAGGGAATAGGTACCTTGGTATAAAATGCAGCAACCTTCTTCAAGACCAGCTGTCCCTCATTGGTTCTATAGAACTCTGGTTCCTTGTCCTCCTCATGATTGCCATCACTGACGTAGGGCTTGTAGCTAGTATCAAGTACAGGCTTCACCTTCTCCAGCATGGCTGACAGGACCAACTCTTGCCAGTAAAAAACATTAAACACATACAGATTAAGTTCTACTGCCTTGTTTCTAACCATTTTTGTGGTGGTAACCTTGGTGGGCTTCCGGGTCAGCTTGGGGACCTGAGGGTTGATGTTCTTCACCCTAGCAGCTTGTGCTTCTTGAACCGGCTGTGTCAGTGAAGCATCACTATCAAACTCTCCTCTCCTATCTCCTTCCTGAGTAGGCACTTGGGTTGCACTAACTCTGTTCTTTGACCCACAGGGGAAATTGCAACCGCGGCGCACAACAGGTGCATTGGTACTCTGTTGTTATGTTCCTTTCATTTTGAGAATTTAATAAAGTATCAAATAAATTTCAATTAAGTTACCCCCTAATTTTATTTTTTGCTTTTATCTGAATATGGATATTCAATTAATATTTTTCTCACCCAATATCCCAATTATAGGTTTTTTTTCTTATTTAGTTGTTTTTGGTTTTACAATACCCATTTTTGAATACCCAAAATATTTTCCACTCCTTTTTCCAGATTTTACGCCAAATTAAGCACCCAACACAATATTTTTAAAATTTATGTCTCATATTGTGTGTCTTGTTTTAGATACCTTGGTATCATTCTTGATTACAATCCATTTCACACAACATTTGAGTGATTTTGTTTACATAGCAAGTTGCTATTGTGTTTTTTTGGATTTAGTTTTGAAACACCGCGCTTGAGTGTATTTTGTTACTGATTCACATAGTAAACATATGTACACCAAAAGTCAACTCACACCATTTTTTTTATAAATCAGTGTATTTGGACTGTATTTTGAATAGTCTCACTTGGCGTGTGAGCAATTTGTTGCTGTGTTGACTCATTTTGCCCATTAACGCCAATAAACCCTGTTAGCAGAGTGTATATTTTTACCTGAATTTGGATTTTGCTTAAATCTGAAATCATTTTGTTTAAATATAAGGTATTTTTGGTTGTTGTCATAGCTTTTAAAACTACTTTAAAAGCCAATCACTGTCAGGGATCCAGTCTTGGGTGGCTGGTCCATTGTTTTCAGGGGTAACTCGGGCCGGGTTTTTTGCAGGCAATGTCCACCACAAGAGGGGAGCTAACTTCAAAAGGTAGGAGGCAGACTTCCCACCCAAGACCAGGGTCTGGCAGCTGGGATTATAGTGTCAATCACCCCTGTGAGGGTGATGTACACAATCCCAAACAGCTTGCTAGTATGGTCAGTTGAAAGGTTGGGTGCATAAGCAGGCATGGGTTTTGGGGTCACGGGCAGTTCCATGGACAGGTTGTAAGCAGGGAGATAATTGAATTTTCCTCTGAACAACTTGGGTGTTGAAAATATCCACGGGACTTGTTGGTTGTATCTAACTGTGGATTGTATGCGGGCCAGGGGATTGAGTTCAAGTATCTTTTCCGGGGTGTAATATTTGTATTCAGACTTCAGAGGGTAGTCGGTAAAGTGGACGGGTCCAAAGGGTACACCAGGAGGACAAAAAACAGCAGGCAGTGGGGAAGGCAGGCCAGGAGATCTCAAACTGAATTGGTAGACAGCAAATACAAAATAAGGCAATAGCTGTATGAGCCAAATTAACATAACCTTTATTCAAAAATGGCGATAAGTTTGGAGCGCGGGGTCCTTGGGTCTATATAGTACCCCCCTCCAAACTTAACATTTTCCATGGGGGGTCATCAGGGCATTGGGAAGGCCAGGGTCGGGGGAACTGGGTGCTTGGGTCCAAAGGCAGCATAATGCCACTTGGCCCGGGAGTTCTTTCATTGGTCCAAATTCTCAATTTGGCTGCCTGATCATCTTGCTTTAGTGTTGAGGCCATGGGACTGGGTTGCAGGCCTGTGCCTCTTTCCTGGGTTGGCTCTTGATTGGTTGCTGGTATAGACTTTGAGTTTATGAAGCTAATAATTGCCAAATCAGTGCCTCCTTTAGGCGCTGTGATTAATCCTCCATTTGGTGTGATGATTTCTTTGGATTGTCTCTTTTTATTGAATGGGTTAATACACTTGGTGTCAGCTTGTGGGAGCTTGATCCCAGAAAAACACAGGCCAGCAGTACTGTGGTCCACAGGCCCGGCGGCCCAAAGGAATCCAGGTTTGGGGTTTGATTCCTGCTCCCGGGCCCGGGTTTCTAGAGAGGAAGAATTGTCAATCCTGACAATCACTGTCCTTCCTGGGTTGGAATATGATGTCATGTACAATCAATTCCTTCAAGCCAATCAAGGCACTCAATTCCCATTAGGTCCTCCAGTTGTCCTAGACCCCATCCAATCCTCCCAGATGACCAGCACCAACCCCACCAGCCAATCAAGTCCTCTCCCCTCAATCCAGCTCACCAACTAGTTTGCACCTCCCAATCCTATTCCCCCAATAAAACTTGCCCCCCAATAAATTTTATTTTTTAATTTATATTGATTTAAAGTTTACAAGTTTTGTAGTTATAATAAATAATTTACATTTAAATAAAGTGGGTATTGATTTTTATCATGCCACAAATTAAATTTGGCTGCTTTAATAATTATTGATTATATTGTTTTCTATTATAAATTTACTATATTTGAAGCGCTACAATAAAGTGAATTTAAAAACTACAAGTGCTACAGATCAGCCAATTGGAATGAACGTACACATGGTGTCTTTGTGCTTGGCTCAGACCAGACACACCTCAGCTAGTGCAACCAGTTTAACTTAATGAAATAAGCCTGTTGAAAATAAGACATGTCTTTGTTTAAAAATTGGCATGCCAACTTGTGGTCACTCTAGCACCAGAGAACCCAGAGGCCTGGTGTTAGAGTGACCACAAATTGGTGTGCCAATTTGAAAACAAAGATATGTCTTTTTTCAACAGACTTATTTCATTAAGTTAAACTGGTTGAACTAACTGAGGTGTATCTGGTCTGAGCCAAACACAAAGACACTTCATGTACGCCCATTCCAATTGGCTGGTCTGTAGCATTTGTAGCTTTTAATTTCACTTTGTTGTAGTGCTTCAAATATATTAAAGTAGTAATAGAAAGAAATATAATTAATTGAAATAATTCATTACAACATATATATCTCTAAAAAATGATCTACATATAACCCATGAAAGCGGCTATCTTTTAATAAATATGTACTTTGGGTTAAACTTGACATGTTGATTCAAGAATAAATTATATTTTACTTGGACAAAACATATACATGATACAATATGTTGTTCATGATACTAAGATTGGGTTGATTTACGCGCTCTAAAATATATGATCTACATATAACCCGTGAAAGTGGTTATCTTTTAATAAATGTATACTTTGGGTCAAAATTGGCATACAGTAGTTTTTAAACCTGTTGAGTAAACATATATGATTCAGTTTAGAGTGCATAAACTCAGTCACAAAATGTATTTCAACTTGATAGATCTAATTATAAGATAAGTTCATGGAAAATGAGCTCTATTTGGCGTAAATGTCTAATCATAAAACAACCTATTCAAACTGGGGACAAATGCTTAACAATTCAACAACAAATGTACCAAAAAATAGAACACATGAGTTTCAGTCCCAGAACAAGGCTACTAATGATTATTATGTTTTTGGTGAACATATGAAACTCAGTCACAAAAGTTACAAACTTGATCCAACAACAAGCCTTAATAGCAACTGAAACAGACAATGTAAATATCAAATATCAAAACACATGAATGAATCTAGAATACTCTTACCAACTTGTCCTAATTAAGAATGAAATCTAGTATACAAAAAAGAAATAAATATGCTGAGTGTCTGTTTTGGGATTAGAATCAATAAAAAATCAAATTTATCCAAACTCATGATCAACAGTGCACATTTACAACCAAAAATAATTAACATAGAGATCTAAAAATATAATTTGAAATAAACAGTAGTGATTACTAGCTTTCATGCTACTATATATGGAGTGATAAAAATTATGATAAATAAATTCTATAGATAAACTGATTTTAATTTTATTTTATTTTTATACCAAAATGGACGCATCCCACCAACAGAGCCAATCAGAATGGGTGCACATGTGGTGTCTTTGTGCTTGGCTCAGACCAGACACGCCTCAGTTAGTGGAACCAGTTTAACTTAATGAAATAAGCCTGTTGAAAAAAGACATGTCTTTGTTTGCAAATTGGCACACCAATTTGTGGTCACTCTAACACCAGGCCTCTGGGTTCTCTGGTGCTAGATTGATCATAAGTCAGAGTGCCAATATGCAAACAAAGATATCTCCTATTTTCAATAGGCTTATTTCATTAATTTGATGAGGAGCGCCTTTTGGGGAAGCTTCAAATATGGAATTGAGAAAGAAGAGAAGTATATTTTATTGGATAATAATTTAGACTTATATAGCTTTAGCTGTGGCAGAGATTTAGTTGAATCAAACCTAGGGGTGGGTCATATGCGGGATGAGTTCAAGTCACTGGATACTTGGAAAGTCATGTGATATTGCTTGGTTGACATTTCTGGTATGTCAAACTGTATATTGGGAGGGCACCAAACCGGGCAATGACTGGATGTTAAGTGGGTTAAAGTATCCAGAATACTTGTGCATCCAGATCCTTGACACACACACCCTTAGGGGGTTACTCTAGTACATCAGGAGGGGGCTTTGTCTTGACAGCTGCCGCCTGATGTGCCTGGAGTTGTTTGCTAGTTGGTACCAGTTGGGTCAAGTGTTCTCCTTTACTAAGGCAGAGGCAGGCTCTGTGGTATTTCTTAACAATGGGGTCTTTGGCACCTTGGAATTTCACTAGATAGGTTTTTCTGTCTGGTCTGTACTTGATGATTCTTCCTGGTCCCCTGTGTACTGAGTCTAGCTTCTTTCTGTTTCCAGCCAGGACCCAGACAAGGGATTTGATGGGGAGTGGTTCCTCTGTATAGGTTACCTTTTGTTTTTTGAGCCTTTTTATTTCTTCTATTTTAGCTTGGAGGCGTATGTGTTGTAGAGTTGGTACTTGTTCTACTGTGGGGGGTTTCTCTGGGGGGATCTTTATGTATGGTTGATTGTTGCAGGTAACTATGTCTGGTTTGTATCAGTATGTTAGTTCAAACAATTAGTAGCTTGTCCCTTGATTGTTGCAGACCCAAGATACTAATAATGCATGTTTCACATATAGTGGCCATGTGTCTTTGGCTTTACCATCCATTATTTTCTTGAGGATTCTGATAAGGCTGCTGTTTAGGCATTCAACTCTGCCGTTGGCCTGTGGCCTGTAGGGCAAGGTTGTAGAATATTTGATGTTTTTGGATTTTAAATTGTTTTTTACTACGTGACTTGGTAACTCTGTTGCTTTATCAGTTATGATGTAGTCTAGAGTGCCGTAGTCAGCTATGATTGCTTTGTTAATGAATTGGTTTATTGTTTCTGCTTTGTGGTCCTTTGTTGCCCAGCAGATGGGCCAGTGTGTAGCAAAGTCAATGGCTACAATTAGGAAACATTGATTTGTCTTGGTTTCTGGGAAGGGGCCCACTACATCCAGTCCTCAAACCTTGAATGGTTCAGGGTCAGGTATTGGTTTAACAGTTGGCTGGGGAGCCTTTGTACTGGTGTATTTCTCGCACACTGTGCACTTTTTCAGAACATCAATTATATCTTTTTTAAGAGTGGGCCATCATACTATCTCTTTTAACGTGAGTTATAGGTTGTTAGCCTTTGTATGTCTTAGTAGGCAGTGATGTCTTAATATGGTGTCAACTCTTTGTGCAAGTGGGATGTAGGAACATGTTTATCATTAATGATTTGATATACAGTGTCATTTGATACATAGAAATATTTTTTGTTCCTTAATAATGTATTGTGGGTTAGCTGATGTGTTGAGGGGTCTTTCCCTTTGGTTTTATACTCAGTATTATATAGGTTTGGCCATTCAGGGTCCAGGTGGTTAGGATGATCCTCTCTTGGCTGAAATAGCCCAGAGAGAGCATCAGCTGTGACCAGCTCTGCCCCTTTTTGTATTGGATGTCCAAATTGAGCTGTTCCAGCAAGGACATCCATTTGGCTTGTTGCTATGCAAGTGTGTTCTGAGTTTTTAAGTAGATTAAGGATTTATGGTCAGTTAGTACTCATAAGTTTAAATGTCACCTAGATAACATCTCAATTTCTTGCATACATGATATATTGCTAGCAATTCCTTATTGTGTATTGGGTACCTCTGCTCAGTGTTGGTTAGTTTTTTACTTTTGTAACATACTGGCAGGAAGTCTTGCTACCCTGGCTGGCAGATGCATAGGTCTCGCCAATGGCAATGTCACTGACATCTGACTTAAGCTTGTAACACCTGTTGTTATTAGGGTATTGCAAGATTGGTGCTTCAATCAAAGCTTGTTTTAATAGTTGGAAATTCTTGCTGCATTCTGGTGTCCAGATGAATTTCTTTTTGGCATTACCCTTTGTTAAGTCATTTATTGGTGTGGTGAGCTTTCCACAGTCTTTGATGTATTTCCTTAGGTAAGCTACCATTCTGAGAAAGCATCTAACTTGTTTAACAGAGGTGGGGCATTGCATGTTATTTATGGCTTTTATTTTGTCTGGATCTGCTTTGATGCCACCATCAGAGACAATGTGGCCCAAGAACAGGGTTTTCTTTCCCATAAATTGGCACTTACTAGGCTTGGCATAGATTTTGTTCTTTGCAAGTCAATTGAGTGTCTTGCAGACATGTGTGAGGTGTTCCTATTTTGTTTTTGAGAATATGATGATATTGTTGAGGTAGCAAAATGTATTTGAGAGGCAGTTTAGTGCTTGGTTCATCATAGTGACAAACGTTGAAGGAGCAGGCAACAGCGCCCATGTCAACACTAAAAATGTTGACAGTGGCCATGTCAACACTATAGTAAAGTGACAACCCGGTTTTACTAAATGTTGTTTCCTGGATGTCGACACTTTTAATTAACAAAACACTTTACCCTGAACATTTTTAATATAAAATATATACTTTTAAATACTTTAATATAATAAAATGACCCCCAAAGAGTTCAAAACTGCAATAAAAAAATTACTATAAGTAATAAGAATAAGGAGATATAAGCAACTATTTTTCAATTTACTATGTAAATTACACTTTTTATTATAAAATTATTTTTTATTCCCATAGAAATTAAAATTACAATGAACCAAAAATAAAGTTTTTAATTTATCAAATAACTAAAAAATATAAGAATATTAATTTAAATTTATTATACTTTATATTAGCACAACTGAAAAAATCTCATACCTGAAAGATAAATTAACAAAATATAAGATATTTCTTACTAAACCACATTGAAACTGTATCTGAAACTTACCATTTATACCTAAAAAGATTAGTACTATATAAATAAATTAAAAATATAAAAATCCAAAAGTAAAAAATATATAGGCAAAGAAAAGCAAAGTTTATTTGGCTAATTAAAGCCATCAGCAAGAGCAGTGGCAACATCTTCAAGGTATTTTTTGGTTTCTGCCACCTTATACTTTTTCTTTACCACCTTCTGAATGTCCTCCTGGTAGTCCTGCTCCTTGGACTTTTGCTTCTTGGGGGCTACCCAGTTGGCCAGGTTGCAAAACTTGGAGACAGTTCTTGCTTGCTCCTCCTGCAGCTTCTGGAAGAACTTTTTGTGCTTGTGGTTTGACCCAAACTTTACCTTCAGGTGCTTGTGCCACACTTCCAGGCTGGATGTGGTCTTTATCTCCCCCTTGAGGCAGGCGCCCTGGCAATTCCAAGGGGTAGTGGCCCCGCTCTTTCCTCTCCATGAAGTCACCTTCTTGCCTATCCATTGCTTTTCAAAGTACTCAAGGTAGCCTTTGAAGATGGTGGAGTGCTTCTTCATGCAAGCATCCTCCAGGAGGGCCTCAAAGCCAAGCCCATTATTTTCTGGTTGCACAAAAGCCAAGGCAGCAAACTGGGTGATGTCAAAGCAGCACTTCCTTTTACTATCATTAAAATACTTTTCAAAAAGCTCCTTCTCAATCTTGAGATTCTTGATGAGAGCCTACCTAAAATGGAACAAGCAGCCCTAGACTTCTCCATTGAAGGTGGCCTCAAAGGCTCTGAATTGAGCTTGCTCAAAGTCCATTATGATCACCTTTGGCCCAAGTGAGCATGCATGAGCTAGATGCTCTGCGGCTAGGGTGGACTCATCCTTCTTGGCAGAGGAAGGGTTTGCTCTGGTGGTGTGGGTGGGAGGGGGGAGCTGGTTGGTGGGAAGGGAGCTCAAAGCATCCCGGACAATTTTGAATGCTCTGGTGTAGACTTCTTTCTGGGACCAGGAAGGAGGAAGAACACAAGAGGGATGACCTAGGCGTCAAACTTCCTGTACAAGGCCCAAAGCTGCTTGAAGATGGTTGGGCAGGTTGCAAATGTGCCGTTGCACAGCCAGGTGGTAGCAGTATTGAGCTGCTACAGGTTTTGGGTTGTGGTGTAGGCAATGATCCTATCCTCCACTCCTGCCCATTATCATGGAGCAGGAACATCTCTCCATCCTTGGTTGTCTTGAGGGCATCAGAAAGAACCAGGTCTTCAATGGTGGTGGCGCTCTTGGCCAGGGGGTTTGAGGCTTGGCGCCTATCACTCACAAACTTGACCAACTGGGTGTGGGTTAGTGTCAAGGATCCAGTCTTGGGTGGCCGGCCCACCGTTTTCAGGGGTGACTTGGGCCAGTGTTTTAGCAGGCAGAGCCCACCACAAGAGAGGAGCTAACTTAAAAAGGTAGGAAACAGACTTCCCCACCCAAGACCACAGGCTGGCAGTTGGTATGATAGTATCAATCACCCCTGTGAGGGTGATGTACACAATTCCAAAGAGCCTGCCAGTATGATCAGTTGGGAGGTCGGGAAAGGAGGCAGGCATGAGTTTGGGTGTCACAGGCAGTTCCATATGAGTATTGTATGCGGGCCAAAGAATCAAGTTTGAGTATCTTTTCTGGGATATAGTCCTTGTATTTGGGCTTCAGGGGGTAATCAGTGAAGTGAACAGGCCCAAAGGGTACACCAGGAGGGCAGAAAACGGCAGGCAGCGGGGCAGGAGGGCCAGAAGATCTTGAACTGAATTGGTAGATGGCAAATACAAAATAAGGCAATAGCTGTATTAGCCAAAATAACATAACCTTTACTCAAAAATCGCAATAAGTTTGGAGCGCGGGGTCCTTTGGTCTATATAGCACCCCACCTCCAAACTTAATATTTTTCATGGGGGGGTTCATCAGGGCATTAGGAAGGCAGGCCCAGGGGGATTGGGTGCCTGGGTCCTAAGGCAGCAAAATGGCACTCAGCCCAGGAGTTCTTTCATTGGTCAAGAATCTCAATTTGGCTACCTGATTATCTTGCTTTAGCGTTGTGGTCATGGGACCGGGCTGCAGGCCTGTGCCTCTTTCCTGGGACGGCTCCAGATTGATCATTGATGTAGAATTCAAATTCATGAAGCTAATAGTAGCTGTTTCAGTGCCTTCATTTGGTGCTGTGATTAGTTTTCCATTTGGTGCAATAATTTCCTTAGTTTGACCTGTTTTACTGCATGGGCCAGCATTCTTGGTATCAGCTTGCAGGGGTTTGATTCTAGAAAAACGCAGGCAGGCAGTCCTGTGGTCCACAGGCCTGGCAGCCCAAAGAAATCCAGGGTTGAGGTCCAATTCCTGCTCCTGGGCCCGGGTTTTTAGAGAGGAAGAATTTTTAATCCTGACAGTTGGCACCCTCTTGAGGTTGGTGGGGGAGAGGTACTTGCACACAAGCGCGGCCAGCTGGGTTGGGGAAAGGTCCTTTGAGGTGGGCATGACCTGCATCAGATACCATTTGAGAAGGCAGGCAATGGTTGTATTGGGCATCACATAAGTGTGTTCACCCTTGATAGTCTGTACCAAGTCCCAGCGCTCATTATTAAGCTGCACTGGGCAGGAGCGGTCCTCACAGGTATAGTGCCGGCTCTTGAAGCCCCAGTTGGCATTATTGCATGAGAAGATGTAGCCGTTTATCACCATGGCTGACCCACCTTTGACACTCATGATGGGGAAAAAACTTTGGTAGGGAAGAAGGAACCTTAAATTTCCCATCAACATTGCAAATATTGTGGGCCAACAGAGGGTCCCAGGGGCCAGCAGGAGCATGGAGAAAGCCAGGAAAGTAATCAGGGTGAGGCTTTAAATCATTCCCTGATGAACTGGAAGGGGGAATTTTGATGATGATGGGGAAGCAGAAGGGGGCTTATCTTGGTTCTTCTCATGTGCAGGAGACTTATCCTTGGGTGTGGTCTTTTTGGCCTGGCACTGCTTCTTGGTTGGCTCCTTGTCTGAAGCCAAGTTGTAGAAACTGTGATCCATAAGGGAACCATCAGTTTCCTCTCCCCCAGTGGAGTGAGCTGGGCTCTTCTCAGGAGAGGGCTCAGGGGAGGGCTTGGGAGTGGCCTTCTTTGATGAGACAGGCTTTTGTTTAGTGGCTTTGGTGGGCTTAGCAGGACGTTTGGTTCCTTTGGGCTGCTTAGAGGTGTTCTTGTCCTAAAAATTTAAAAGGGTTTAAATCAAAGCAATGTATTTAAAAAACAAACAAAACAACTTAAAAACCACAATATATAAAAAGTAAACTTTATATGGCTTTTATTGGCATTTAAAAGGTAAAAAAATACTTGTATAGTTTTTATTTTATTATAGTTTTAAATAAAGCAATTAAAAGTTAAGATATTTATGTGAAAGTATTATATTTAAATATAGATTTTATTTTAAAAAATTAAAAATATGAAAGAGAAAAGGTAAAAATACAACATATCAAAAAATCAGATGATTTTATTATATAAAACATAAAGTTTTATGTGATAAATGAAAAGCGTTGACATTATGAGTGACAATTAGTAAAACAAAGCTAAATTCTCACTGTCAATTAAAAAATTCTAGACATTATTTTTGACAACATTGTCACTGTTGACATTTTTTTGAAAGTTTACTATGTTTTTTCATAGTACACTTAATTAAATTTTTGTGGGCTAGCAAATATTAACCACTTTCTGTGTGTTTTTGTTCACATAATAAAATAAAAAAACATATGAAAATAAGTTAAAAAATTATCAAAGTTCTTTATTTCTTTATTGAAATTTATATTTAGGTAGTGGTAATATGATAATATATTATTGTGTATATTGAAAGTTGTTAACACGTTGGTTAAGATAATGAAAAGGGTAAAGTGTTGACAATGTCACTTACAACATTCTTTATATGAGGTGGCATATTAATTTAAGCTTAATTGTGCCACTCTAATTTTCTTAACTCCACCCTGGCAGATGATCATAAGCAAATAGACAACATTTCCAAGTGTCAACATTATTTTCAATAAAAAGTTATATAGTAAATTACATAGTAACTCACGCTTTAATTATTGGATCCCTGTTAACCACCAATCCATTTACAATATTAAAGCTGGAATAAGTGCCACATATATATTTATAACATGAACATTTTAACAATCTACTGTATGTGCAATGTCTTTTCTATTTATTAATTTAATAATTTTTTTTAAATTTGCACTTGTTGCAACTGAGTTTCCAGACTTGCCTGCTAACATATCTTACAATACACAGGGGGCGCTTGATGAGTCGCCCATTGACATATCTAACGACATGGATTAACCTGATGGTAATATTGAATGGCGGGTACTTCATCCTAATTAGGAGCACCACCAATTTGACTTGCTGGTCCCCACACAAGTTATTCCTTGGCTTCAAACCTTACATGGAACTTCCCACTATGCCACCCCCTTGTGGCCTTGTGGCTTTCCCCATATGGTATATTAATCACAATATTCTAATATAAACAATGCCTTATTCTATTCATTCTGTCCTTCTTATTGGACTGTTGTCTTCCCCAATTCCAAATACTGAATCCTCATTGGTTCAGTTGTAACAGTGGTAGCAGCGGTAGGTTGACAACCTACCTAAAACAAAATTCCACTTAAGAAAAGAAGGAGTACAGGCCATATGGCTACTCCCCAACAAGAAACTTTCCTGTCAATCCCCAAGGGGGACATCCCCAACAGGTACATCATCTATCAAGACCAGCTAGTTCTCACAAGTGTTTACAACTGGCTCCACCTCTGGCAGCGTGACACCAGTGTCACCCCGTCCCAGTCAGACCTGTCCCAACGCATGCTCAACCTTCAGCTAGAATCCTTTGTAGGTGGCGTCAAAGGGTCCAACATTGTCAGTTGGCTCCAATCTACCAAAACCCGCCTCTGTATCTACCAGGTTCCTGAGCCCATGTGGGTTGCCACTGCGTCTGGCTGCCTCACAGGGCCCGCCGCTGTGTGGTTCACCAACTGGGCCAGTCAGGAACTTGACATTACCTGGGTGGCATTCCAAGATGCCGCCAAGTCCTGCTACAGCAAAACCTTCTCCCCCATTGTTGTGGGGACTCCTCTTCTAGCAATCAAACAAACTGGTTCTGTTCCTGAGTACCTTGCTGCCTGGCAACAAGCCCTTGCTGCTGCTCCCAAAGCTGTGGCTGACAAAAATGCAATGCTACTCACTCTCATCATCAATGGGTTAAAACCCCATATCTGCAAGTGGGTCTCTGTAGGTTGCTGCACCTCCATTGATGACTGCTACAAGGCCATTGTGGAGGCTAACAACCAGGCCTCAATGGACTTCCACTGTACCAGTGACGCTCCATCCCAACCTTGTACAACATCTGGCAATGACCACAATCAAGTGGGCCGCCGCCAGCCCTGTCAGCAGGATAATGGGACTAAACACCCCTGCAAGGGGGAGCTCCAGCTAGCACAGATCAAGGAACAGGGAAAAGCCTGGGGTTGTAGCAACAAGAGGCCCTGCAACCCCACCTGACCCATCCTCTCAATCCTTGCTTGCAAAGAACCCCTGCAACTACAACATCCATGAAGTCAAAACCCTGGACGTCTTCCAAGTCCACAGTGACAACCTTGTACTACAAGTGATTCACTCCTCAAATAAAGTAACCCGCTTATCCTATCCCTTCCATTTCTGTGGGAACACCCACAAATTACTGGTAGATACTGGGGCCAACCACAATATGGTGGACCAGGCATTTGCCGACTCTCAACAATTAGACCAAGTGCCAAGCAGGTTCAAGGCAGTACAAGTAGCTGACTCCCACAGAATTGCAATTACCCATGAGACGGTACCTTTCTCTTTGAGAATGGGGAACTTCCAGGTTAAGCTCTCTGGGCCAATCATGGCAGGGCTCAGCCACAACGTAATTGCTGGCCTTGACTGGCTTTGGCACATTTGTCCCTACATTGACTGGGATACCTCTGTCATCACCCTTACTAGGAATGGGGTGGGGTTCCAGATATACCACGTAGAAATGAGCAAGTTACTACATGATACTGTGTTTTTTAGGATAACAGAGACAGGCTTGTACAACTTCAAGGGGGGAAACTAGACTTCAACTAATGTTTAGTCAAAGTTATCCGCGCCAAACCATCTGCAGTCCCCCCCTTGGCTGCTTCACCACCACCAGCGCTTGCTGCACTCCTTGAGGAGTACAAGGACGTGTTCAGTGAGACACTTGAACAACTACCTCCTCCCTGGGAGATCCAGCACGCTGTACAACTTCAAGGATTATTACCTAAAGCACGGCCATTATTCTGTCTTACACCAAAGGAAGATGAGACCCTCCTCCAACACCTTGTGGACGCGCTTGATAAGGGCTTCATTTGCTTCTTGTTCTCTCCATACAGGGAGGCTGTCTTCTTTGTAGCCAAGAAGGATGGGTCCCTTTGCCTGTTCACAGACTACTGCGCCCTAAATAAGGTGACAGTCAAGAATAAGTACCCCCTGCTGCTAATTGATGGCCTTTTTGATACACTCACAAGTGTGAAGGTCTTTAGCAAGATTGATCTCACTGCAGGGTACAACCAGGTCCGCATTGCACCAGGGAATGAGGCAAAAACTGCCTTCTGCACTTGCTACAGGTTGTTTGAGTGTCAGGTCATGATCTTTGGAATGACCAACACTCCTTCCACCTTTACCATTTTGATGAACAAAGCATTTGAGGAACTGATTGAAAAGTGTGTGGTTGTGTACCTTAACAACATCATTGTCTTCAGTCAATATCAGACCACACATCTCTAACACCTCTGTGCTGTCCTCAACACCCTTCAGAAAAACCAGCTAAAAGCTAAACCCTCCAAATGCAAGTTCCTCAAGTCAGAGCTTTTATTCCTTGGGCACACCATCTCTTCCCAAGGGATAAAGCCTGACCCTGCCAAAATCAAGGTAATCACCAGTTTGCCGCCCCCCACTGATGTGGGCCAGGTGCAAACATTCTTAAGCATGGTTGCCTACATGCAAAGCTCATCCCCAATTGTGGGGAACTAATTGCACCTCTCACTGAGCTCCTCAACACCAAACAGTGCTTCCATTGGACCCCCATCAGAGATCAAGCCTTTGAAATGTTGAAACAAAGACTCACAATAGCACCAGTACTGCAGCTCCCCAATCAAAACTGTCAGTACAAACTTGAGACCAATGCCTCTGACAGGGCCATAGGGGATGTGCTAAGGGTAGAAACTGACAAAGTTGTCTTCCCCCTGTGGCATATGAGTCCAGGAAACTTACCAACTTGGAACAACGCTATCCCATCCATGATAAAGAACTGGCAGCAATTGTGCACTGCGTTGAGAAGTGGCGCTGTTACCTGGAGAGGGCCACCTTTCCACCCCGTGTTCTGACGGATCACAAGTTTCTTCAGTACTTTAACACGAAGTCCCACTTGACTTGCCGCCAAGCAGGTTGGGTTGAGCGTCTATCCCCCTACCAGTTGTGCATCAAGTACAAGCCTGAGAAGGAAATTTGTCACAGCTGACGCCCTTTTGCGACTCTACGTAGCGTCCATCACTGGGGATGATGGTTTGGAACCCAATTGGCCCATGCTATACCTCCGCCCTGAGGCAACTTACTAAAAGGGCCTTAACTTGGTAACCATCTCCAAGTTGAAGGACAACAAGAGCCAGTTCACCACTGATGCTGGTAACGTCTGCTGTTGGACAGAGACAGGTGAGAAGACGCCTTACATTCCCACCATGCAACGAGGTGACACAATATTGCACTACCACAGAACCCTGGGTCACATCAGAGGGTGTAACCTCTTTGATATCATGAAACAAAAGGTTTGGTGGCCGTGCATGCCTCAAGACATCTTGGACCTCCTTGAAACGTGCATGCTGTGCAAAAAGAACACATCCAAACCTGCACCCCCCAAGTCTGTCCTGCCCATCAAGGCCATGGAACCCTTTGAGCAGTGGGCCCTTGACATTGTGGGGCCACTCCTTGAAGACATACTGGGGAAGAAGTACATTATCACTGCTATTTACTACTTCACTTGCTAGCCAGTGGCCTGAGTAACCACTAATCACATTGCCACCACCATCACCCGCTTCATTAGCAAGGAAATTGTGGCCTGCTTTGGGCAACCCAAACGTCTCATCACAGATGGCAGCCCCAAACTTGTTGGACATGTCATGAAGGCATACTATGCCAAGAATGCACTCCAATGTATATTACAACCCCCTACTATTCTCAAGCCAGTGGACGTATGGAACAGTTAAATGGCTCACTGGTTCAACTGATTGCCAAGCTCTCACAGGAGCACCCCAACACCGCATGGACTGAACACTTGCCCACCGCACTACTTATCCTGCAAGCAAGAATCAACAGGGGCACAGGGTTTAGCCCCAGCACCCTGGCCTTTGGAACGCCTGACAGTCTGACAGGAGTCAAACAGGGGAAGCTACAGTCCAGAGTTCCTGAAAAGCTTCCCCTAGTAACAACCTCATCCCTAGATCAATGGCAAGCCAAAGCCGTGGAAATCAAACAAAAGCAAATTGAAGGAGGGACAAAGCACCTCAAAGCTAGATACACCGTAGGTGGCCCTGTCTACACCCTCAATCCCAATTCTGCCAAGTTGGAGCCCAACCACCTAGGGCCCTTCAAGATAGCCGCTGTCTATGACAATCATACCTATCAACTCAAAGATGCCCAAGGAAATACCAAGAAGCTTCATCATGATTGCTTGCGCCCCTGCCGCGCCATCCCCACACAAAGGCTATTTGTGCAGACCTTCCCAGACCTTCCCAGACTCTGGTCTTGGTGTCTGACAATAAGCAGGGGGCGTGTTGCAACCAAGTTTCCAGACCCACCTGATTATATATCTTACAATACATAGGGGGCGCTTGAGGAGTTGCCCCTTGACGTATCTAACGACATGGATTAACCTGATGGCAATATTGAATGGCGGGTACTTCATCCTAATTAGGAGCACCACCAATTTGACTTGCTGATCCCTGCACAAGTTATTCCTTGGCTTTGAACCTTACATGGAACTTCCCACTATGCTACCCCGTTGTGGCCTTGTGGCTTTCCCCATATGGTATATTAATCACAATATTCTACAATAAGCAATACCTTATTCTTATTATTCTGTCCTTCCTATTGGACTGTTGTCTTCCCCAATTCCAAATACTGAATCCTCATTGGTTCAGTTGCAACACACTTAATTTTTTATTGTAGATGTTTCAGTTTTGTTATTAAAAATAAGTTTGGCTTAAAAAGTGTCAACATTGACACTTTTACGTCGTGAAAACAAATAAAAAATAAACTAAATTTTATTAGTAAATGCAAAGGAAAAATCTGGTTAAATTGAGTTTTTTATTAAGCTTAATATTGAATTGTGTCAAAATGGCCACACTTTTGTTGTGTTTTTTGTGTTTGCACCCCTGAACACTTAAAAAAAGAATTAAGCTAGTGCAACTAGCAAAAACATAGGAGATTTAGAGTTTTGAGTCAACAGTGACCATGTCAACATTTTTAGAGTCAACATGGGCACTGTTGCTGCAGGAGCATTGGTCATTCCAAAGTTCATTACTTTACATCCGAAGGATCCAAATTGTGTATAGAACACAGTTTTTGGTATGTCCTTTTCTTTTACTTTAACTTGGTTATAACCTGAGGTAAGGTCAATTTTAGAGAAAAATTTGGCTCCAGAGAGTCTTGCAAACAGATCCTCTATGAGTGGAAGGGGATATTTATTCTTTACTGTGCTTGCATTTAGTGCTCTGTAGTCAGTTACTAGGAAAAGAGTGCCTTCCTTTTTCTTTATGAAGAACACTGCCACCCCCACAGGGATTCTGATGGGTAAATGAATCCTTTGGCTAGATTGTTCTCAATGTTGTAACTGTGCTGTTTTAGCAGAGTTACATGGGGAAAAATATTTAGAAGATAGATAATAATATTTATTGTGAGATAGTGATTATATAGTGTATGTGAATCAAGGATAACAGGAACATGATTGGTGATCATACAGCTTGATGGAAGAGGGGGGTGGCTTGATCCTGGTAATGAGTCAAGCGCCAAAACAAGGTATCCACCATAAAGGATCATCATCTGTTCATGTTGTTGGATTTGGTAATTTGAGTTGACTTCCTAGTCTGGCTTCAAGTGACCAGATAATTGGATTGCGGTTCACAAACCTGCTTGGTTGGAACCTTGCTGGTGGGTTGAGCCTGCAGTTTTGATACCCCCAACTGAAGGTTGGCCTCCTCTGGGGGCAGGTTGTCAGGGAGGTTGTCAGGAGCCCGGTGCTGTATTGAACTAGTTGCTGTTCTGTGGCGGGCAGGGCGGTTTCTTGTTGTTTCTGTCTTGCTTTGCAGGGTTGTAGGCAATCATGGTGTAGGGTCTTGTCTTGCTTATGCTTGCCAAGTCCTTGAACGAGGTAAGTGTTATTGTCATTTATCTTCAGAATGATTTCTGGCCCCACTTTTTCAAGTTGTAACTTGCTCTTGTCAACATTCATGACCCACACTTTGTCCCCAACTTCATGCCTATTGCAGATGGGAACAAATGTCTTTTGCAGACGTTCATCCTCTTTGGCTTTTTGATCGCAATTAGCCTCCATTACTTGCGGGTCTGAGCGTGGGGACTTCACCTGGAATTTCCTGTTTAGGTCCTGTCAATGCTTGAATGATATTTGGCTATGTGCTGTATACCAGTTCAAACAGGCTTTTCCCGGTGGATCTGTTCACTCAGGTTTGACACACAAGCAGTGCAGTTGGTAGCTGCTTATACCAATCTTCAGGTCTCCCGGCGTTGAGTTTGGCTAGGGCTTGCACAAGGCTACCATTAAGCTGTTCTATGCGTCCATTGGCCTGTGGGTGGTATAGTGTTGTTATGGTGTGTTTGACTCCATTCTTGGTGAGGTATACATTGGTGTCTTTGGAGCTCAACTCTTTGCCTTCATTGGTTATCAGGAGTTCTGGCTTTCCAAACTTGCTGATTATTTCTTTGCCAATAAATTGTTGAATGTCATTGCTGGTGTGTGCCTTCACTGCTTGGGCTACTGGCCATCTTGCCGCAAAGTCAATGACAGTGATGATGTATTTCTTGTCATTGTGTTTTCCTGGCATGGAACTGACAATTTCAAGAGTCCATACCTTGAAAGGTAGTTGTGTGTGGATGGGGAGTACTGACTTTGGTGGGGTTTTGCTTTTGGCAAACTTTTTGCACACCCTACATTGGTCTAGAACTTCCTGGACATTGCGGTATAAGGTTGACCACCAGGCTTTATGTTTTAGAAACTCATATAGATTTTGGCTCTTGGTATGTCCAAGGTCTCTGTGATAGCAAAGGATAGTGTCAACCCGCTGATGTGTGGGGATGTAGGGAATGGTTGTGCCATCAGTCATCTTTCTGTGAAGAGTCCTGTATACGTCAGCAAAGAGGTGTTCATTATTGATGACTGTTTCTTTGGTTATGTTGGTTGTGTCAGGGGGGAACCCTTTGTCCTTTGTTTGCAGCACTAAGAGGGGCCAGTCTGGGTTGAGCCCATTCTCTCCTCTTGAAGCACGGACATACAGGTGGGACAGGGTGTCTGCCATGGCAAGCTCAGCCCCAGGCTTGTACTGGATGAGCATGTTAAATCTCTCCAATAGTTCCATCCAATGCGCTTGGTGGCGCAATATATTTGCTTGAGTCTTTAAATATATGAGTGACTTGTGATTGGTCATTGCTGTTAATTCTTTCTGGCGCTCTAGGTAGCAATGCCATTTGACTAGGCAGTGCACAATAGCCAGCAGTTCCTTGTTGTGGATAGGGTATCAACACTTGCCATCTGTCAATTTTTGCAATTTGTAGGCTACAGGCAGTAAGTCACTGTCACTATTTTTGACTTGTAGTACTCCCCTAATGGATGCATCTGAGGCGTCAGTTTCCATTTGGTATTCCCCATCATGTTTGGGGTATTGCAGGATGGGAGCTGTTGTGAGCTTCTCTTTGAGGTGTCTAAAACAGAGGTCACATTGGGGGTCCACACAAACTTAGACTTGGCGCCTGTTATGGCAGATAAGGGGGCAGTCAAGACGCCACAGTCAGTTATGAAACGTTGTACATAGGCCACCATTCCCAAGAAGATGCGGAGTTCTGACTTATCCTTGGGCGGTGGCATCTTTCAGATGGCCTGTATCTTTTGACTGTTGGGTTTGATGCCGTCCTTTGAGACTATGTGTCCCAAGAAGGGTAGTTGCTCACGGAAGAACTGGTACTTGGAGGGCTTGGCCAACAGCTTGTGTTGTGCCAAGGTTGCAAAGACTGCCTCCAGGTCTTTGTGGTGTTGTTCCACCAAGGGGCTGTAGACAATAATGTTGTCTAGGTACACTAGGGCATGCTTGCCTATGTGGGGCGCAAAAACTTTTTTCATGAAGGTTACAAAGGTGGATAGGGCATTGGTCATGCCAAAGTTGAGTACCACACATTTTTAGGAGCCGTATTTAGTGCAGAAGGCTGTTTCAGGAATGTCTTCCTCCTTGATACAAATCTGATTGTAGCCTGAAGTTAGATCAATCTTGGAGAAGACTGTGGCTCCTCCCAAGGCATCAAAGAGGTTGTCAATCAGTGGCAGTGGGTAAAAATTCTTAATAGTAACTTTGTTTAGGGCATGGTAGTCTGTGACCAGGTGTAAGGTACCGTCCTTTTTAGCCACAAAGAATATGGCGGCCCCAAAGGGAGACTGTGAGGGGTGGATAAGTCCTTTTTTCAATGCCTCCTTGAGGTAGGCGTGTAAGGTGTTGTCCTCATTTGGGGTTAGCCTGTAGATGGGGCGCGCCTTGGGTACAGCCCCCTTGAATTGGATAGAGTGCTGAATATGCTTCTCAGGGGGAAGCCCAGGTAACGCTTCCTTAAAGATTTCTGGATGGCAGGCCACAATGTTGCGGTCCTGAGGCATGGAGGTATCCTGGTGGTCTTTGAAGTGTATGATCTTGTACTGGAAGGAGTCCCAGTCAATTGACTTCAGGTCTTTCTTTTTGTCCTGGGTCTCTGTGATACGTACAAAGACGTGGTTGCGTAGCAGTTGGTCCATAGAGTCAGGGTAGATCTGGTGGTTGACGCCTTCACGCTTGATGGTCAGCACTGAGGTTGCCCAGTCTACGTGAGGGTTTTTCTTCTGTAACCAGTCTAGTCCCAGTACAATTTCAAACTTAGGAAAGTCAATGACAGGACCTTGAAAAGTGGAGTGAAGGTTCTCAAGCATGACAGAGAAGAGGGAAGTTTCCTTTGTCACGGCAATGTGGTGTTCATCAGCCAGGACCACATTTTTAATCTTCAAAGGATTAGTGGCCAACTTGAACTTATCCACAAAGCTACTGTTGACTAAGGTTTGGTCTGCGCCTGAGTCCAGGAGTGCTGAGCCTGTGTAACTGCAAAAGCAGAAAGGATAGGACATCAATTTATTTGGACTCTGGTGATGGTGTACAGTACTGGGTCCTCCAAAGGCACCTGGATCATTAGGCATTGGTCCACGTCCTTGTGTTGATATTCATTGTTAGGCAATTCAGGAGTTGTGTGGGGAGAGCTTGGCTTGCTTAGTGCTCTCCCCGGGCTTTTCCCTCATCTTGGTTGCCTTGTGTGGCAGTGACACAGAAATGAATACGGTTTGACTGGCCATTGTTTCCATTTCCATGCCCATTAGAACCTGTGGGTTTGTGATTGGCGTTGTTCCTGTTGCCTCCAGGAGGTGATCAAGAAGAGTGCCTGCCTGGATGGGAATCCTTGGGTCTTTCTTGCTTTCCAGTTTGTGCCTTGTGCAGAGCGTTGGATGTCTGTTCCGCTTTTTCTGCTTCAAGGTACAGGCTTTGCAGGTTGGTCACTTGATCTAGGTTTACATGTCTCATCACGTGCAACTTGAGAGTGTTGTAGTACATGAGGTGTGTGTCTGGGGTGTCAAAGGCCATGTTGGATGGTGCACAAAGACAGAGTTCCTTGTAGGCATGGGTGAGTTCCTTCACTGTGCCTGTCTGGGTCAGGTTCTTCACTTGGCAAATGATCATGAGCACTGTATCTTTAAGCACAAATATTGCCAGGAAGTCTTTCTTAAAGGTATCCCAGTTCTTGTCAGTGTGCTCTTCATGCCACTTGTTGCACCAGGTGCCAGCGTCATGGGTCAGGCAAATGGAAATTTCTGCAATCCAAAATTGCTGCAGGCATTCCATCTGAGCTAGCTTGCTCTGGGAGGACTGGATCCATGCAGCAGCGTTGTTGTTGTTGGCTCTGGCAAAAGGTTCCAAGGTGGCGCTTTGTAATCTTTGAGCTACATAGGTGGGCATGTTGGTTTTGTTGGCTGGTTGCGGCATTGATGAGGGAGCCTGAAAGAAACCTTGTGCAGACATGGTGTTGAAGGCAGGTAGCAGGATTAACGTGTTTTGGTATAGGACAAAACCATTGGGTATCTTGGTACCAGGAGTGTATGGAGTCCAGTTGGGCAGAAGGCCAGACATAATTCTGTCAAGGATTTATTGGCCATGGTGTGTGCGGGCAACAGGCAGAATTTTTCAATATAAGGTAGGATGGAGAACCTACCTGTGCTACCAATGTTGTAACTGTGCTGTTTTAGCAGAGTTACACGGGGAAAAATATTTAGAAGATAGATAATAATCTTTATTGTGAGATAGTGATTATATAGTTCATGTGAATCAAGGATAACAGGAACATGATTGGTGATCACACAGCTTGATGGAAGAGGGGGGTGGCTTGATCCTGGTAATGAGTCAAGCACCAAAACAAGGTATCCACCATAAAGGATCATCATCTGTTCATGTTGTTGGATTTGGTAATTTGAGTTGACTTCCTAGTCTGGCTTCAAGTGACTGGATAATTGGATTGCGGTTCACAAACCTGCTTGGTTGGAACCTTGCTGGCGGGTTGAGCCTGCGGTTTTGATATGAATATAGGTTTTGAGGGTTTGGGTCTCCATGGGGTAGAGTCTGTAGAGAGGTGCAGGTTTACGCATGGCTTTACACAGGTCAATGTCATGTTTGACCTCCTGTTTAGGTGGTAACTATGTGAGCTCTTCCTTGAATACATGAGTGTTTTTTTAGAGTGCTGTGAGTTCTGGGCATTGAATTTTGGTTGTTTGTATATTATTGAATTTGGTGTACCTCATTATGTGGAGGGTACTATCTTTGGTTAGACGTTCTGAGTTGTCTTGGTTTATGACTTGGACAAATACTGTGTCTCTTAGAATGGGATTGTTGAGTTCTTTGAGAATATTAAAATTGACACTATTGCATTTGCCGGCCATGGTTTTTGTTTTCCAACATACACTGGGGTTCACTCAGGTGAACCAGTCCATGCTTGCTACAATTTTGTAGTTTATGTTATTTATGACAAGTCCTTTGATGGACATTTGTATGCCTTGGAGGTCAATTCTGAAGGGACTTGTTTTGCCTTCCAGTAGAACCTTTGATTTGTCTGTCATTCTGATGTATTTGAAGTTGGGTTTGACAACTGGTATTTTGTACCTGGTTATAAATGATTTGCTAAGCATGGTGTGTTGTGCACCAGAGTCAAATAAAATTTTATGTGTATGTGATTTTTAAGTGCATGGGTAGACAAGAAGTTGTAAGCAATCTTTAATTTTTACATTCATAAAAATGGAGGATTGTGGGACACAGGGGATGCAGGCAGCAAAGTTTGTGCCTTGGTACAGTTTCTTGTCAAGTTGAGGGGAGACAGGGGCACTTAATTCTGTTCCCCTCCTATTTTCCCTGTTTCTCTGTTTCAAGACCTTTGAGGTCAGAGAATGTGGGGTTAGATTCATAGCAGGTTGCTGTCTCAGCATTGTTTACTTTGGCAGTGTCCTCTTTCTTGGGACAGGAGCAGTTTGCGCTTTGGCTGTGATTACCATTGTTGCAATTGGAGTTGATGTTGCTATGATTGGTGTTTTGGCGTTTGTTGCCATTGGATTTTTCTCTGACATTTCTGTTTGAGGAGCAATTGCCATTGTGTGCAGCATATTCCATGTTTGTGTGTTTTTCTGCAAGCTTGGCTTCTGCAATGAGCGCAGGCATGAAGGTGTTAGCCTCTGGACAGATGAGGGCAGCAACAAAGGGTTTCATTCTGTTGATGAATGAGGTTCTGGTGTGTACGTTGCCAGCTTGCGCCAAATTTTGGATTTTGCGGCATATTTCCTCAAATTGATTGGTGTAAGCTGTGATAGGGGTCTTCTGAGGAAGATTGCTGAGCTGTATTGCAATGTCTTGGAGGGATTTGGTGACAAAAAAATTGTGTGTGCTGTCTGCTTTGAACTCTTCCCAGTTGTCAAGCTGGTTGTCAGTCTGTGAGCTAACCCAGGTGATAATCCAGTTAGCTGCGGCCTTGTAAAGTGTGTTTGCTGGCTTCCTGGACCCATTTTTTGCGGGGGATACGGCTGGTGCAGAGTTTAGCGGCTGAGTGGTCTATCCAGTTGATGACGTTTTCTTTGTTTTACCAAAGAACTTGTCAATACCAATGTATTTGGTATTGGTAACTTCACCTGTGATAGGTGGTTGTGTGTTTGTTTGTGATTGAAGAGAGCAACTGTATTGAATTATCTTGGTGCATGCTTTGGGCATGACCAGACCTTTGAATATGGTGCATCCACTAGGTATATATTTGTTGATGTCATGGGCGCAGAAGTACGTTTTCCAGGTCTTCTGGGGTGTGGCCTGGTCAAGTACGTGAGCGAAGGTGGGCGGGTTTTGGTCAGTCATTTTCTCTTTCATGGGTGTGGTCAAAAAACCGTAGCTGCTACCAGTGATGAGAAGCGCCTTTTAGGGAAGCTTCAAATATGGAATTGACAAAGAAGAAAATTATATTTTATTGGATAATACTTTAGACTTATATAGCTTTAGCTGTGGCAGAGATTTAGTTGAATCAAACCTAGGGGTGGGTCATGTGTGGGATGGGTTCAAGTCACTGGATACTTGGACAGTCATATGATATTGCTGGTTGACATTTCCGGTATGTCAAACTGTATATTAGGAGAGCATCAAATTGGGCAATGACTGGATGTTAAGTGGGTTGGCAGTAGCCAGAATACTTGTACATCCAGATCCTCAACAAAGTGTTACTTTCACTCAAAAACTCATACTAATAAAATCAATAAAAATTCTTTTAAAACAGAAAAGCAAAAAAGTATTTCTAGAAAATTAATTTTATTTAAGTGTGTGCCTTGTTTGAGCCAGTCTCTGTGACAAATGGGGTCTGTGCTCCACCTTGCCATAAAGGCATTTGGCAAGGTGGACCAAGTCAGGCCCCAAACCACGGAGACCATAGCCGACAGGAACCAGTTACTGGCAGGAGACAACTGCAGACTCTGGTAACTATTGCATAAGGTCAGAAGAATTTCAAATGAGATTAAAATAATCTTGGAAAAGTCTAGCTGAAGCATTTTCTCAAACAACAAGAGAAAAAAATTCTGCATAAAAATTTATTTTTTTGAAATTTAAAATCAAATTTCAAAATGTTGATTTTTATGCCAAACTGGGGGTTTTGTTGTTTTTTACTCTTTTATTAAAGTTTTTTAGGAGACCAATATAACTCTCAGGGAGCTATCATGGTAGGTATTTAGGGAAAAAATTAAAAATTCCATAATGAATATGGAATGAGGAAGATGATTGGATAAAGAACAGAAAAGGGAAAATCTGTTATCCAATAGAGGGTTTTCAGAATCCAAATTTATTGGTTGGATTTGTTACAGTCTCTCAGAAATAAATGTCCAAATTTAAAAGCATGTACATTGAAAATAATGCTTTAGTTCCCTGAATAGATTTTGGTGGATTCACTCCTGAAATCCATTATTTCCAATTTGAGTCCCAAAAATAATCAATTTTTTCAAAAAATGAGTTGTTTTGTGTTTGAGTTCATCACTTTTGTGACTGAACCTCATATGCTCTCTGTTTTTATCATATTTGCCACATACTAATAATCAAATTTGATGTAGAATGCTTCAGCAAGTGACTATATTGTGTGTTATTAATTTTAGTTCCATGTGTCTGCTATCTCATTTTTAGAATTCAGTATTTGACTTTATTTTTGTTTTGTGATTGACTAATTTTTGTTTTCCAGCTTAGATAAATCAAGGCTTAAAACATATACTTGAACAAAATATGTTGTTAATGATACTAGGAATGGGTTGCTATATACAATAAATATACATAGTATCAATATCAAATGAATAGTGGTACTTGAAGCTAATAAAAAATCATAAGTAAAAACAAGATTTATTTATTTAAACTCTATTAGTTACAATAGAATAGATATAGTTTATTGGGATGGTTTATTAGTATAAAAAGGGCTGGGATAAGTACAAGAAAAACATGGGAGAATTGGAGGCAATGATAAAGGAATTGAACACAGTGGTAGCTAAAGTCAAGGAGGTCAATCAAAAGGTGAAGGACATGCTAAAAGAGGTGGTGTTAGAAGGCAACAAACTAGACAAAATTACAGGGAAGGTTGTGGAGAAGAAGAATCCCAATACCTCCAACAAACTTGCAACCAGGCTCCTAAATGTACAAAAAGATGTTCTTGCCAATCTACAATTCATGCCACAGGGGTTTTCAACTGCAGAGGCGTGGTCAAAGGACCCCAAGATGTTTGAGCAGCTAAAAAAGAAACAGAAACCAACAGAAAACCAGCAACCAACTAGTGACAAGTCCTGTGAAGAAGCCCCCATAAAGGGGGAAACAGGTAAAGATATAGAATAAGGTAAAAAATAAAAAATTAAATAAATAAAAAAGATTTTAATAACTTTTTTTATTTAGAAGAAACTGAAGGAGAAGCCCATCAGTACCTAAGACCCTACATATTTCAAACATTCTACAGCAACTATGTCCCCGCATAGGGTGTCAGCTGGTCCTGACGCCAGCTGCATCTGAGATGATTGATAAATTAAAAAATACCCTATGAAACAAGAACAACTTACATCACTCCAACCAAAGCAAGACAACACCAAATGGTGGGTCTCAGCTTTGGCTGCAGCCCCCAACCTGCAACTCAACCAGTATGTTCCAAATATTGGCTTCCACAAGCTCTTTATCATGCTTGTCTGGGATTTTATCCAAACTATGCAGTACCAAAACCTACCAGAGATGGAAAGAGGACAAGAGGAAGTCTGTTTCTGTTACCCCAATGAGCACACACTATCACATATCCTAAAAAAATTAATAAAAAAATAACAAAACTTAGTCATAGTTCTGCCACTGTCATGCCTGCCATGTTAGGCGTCCTTGGAGACTTTAAGGCCTCCTGGTGCTCCAAGACTGGTATACCAAAAACAATGGAAAAAAACCTTTGCCACTATGTCCTTTAAAAATAAAATCAGTACCCTATATAATAAATTTTATGAGTTTTCCACCCTGTTTGCAGGGAAGAGACTTCACTTGTTTGTTTACTTAGGTCTTGTTGTGCTGATGTGGCTTAAAGCAGAAGCCTGCAACTGGTCTAATATGATAATAAAACTGGATTTAGTGCACCATTTATTAGACAGAAAAAAATTACCCCTGGATATAGCTCAATAGAGCATGTTATTCAGGATTCAGTTATTCTTGCCGCTACCTATGGGATGGCTTCTCCACCAGAAAAATCCTCCTAGTTGATTGTATCACAATGCTCCTGTATTCTATTTGTTGAAATTTATTTATTAAATGTCCAATGTCAACATATGTGTTGTCAATAGAAACTACTAGTCTATTTCAACACAATGTCCTGGAATTCTGCCGCTCCCACCCCAATAAAATTCTACACCCCAATACTATTTTAAATTTCTATATATAATTTCCTTTACAAAATTATCTAAATAAACTATTTATATTCACCAAATAAATACATAATGAAAAATATATTTCTGTGTATTTATTCATTCAGCCTTCATGCTTTATTAATTTTAATACACATGATAGTATATAATTGGAATCATATAAAAAACGTGAAAAAACTAACCAAAATAAAATCATAATAATAAAAATATAAATATCATTGTGTTTTATTTGTACATTCATTCATTTGATTGGCTTTGCTTTGTTAATTTTTATTATACCTGACGCAATATGCGCAATCACAGAAATAAAGTCAAAATAAATTAAACTAAATAAAAACAAATATTAAAAAATTAAATTCAAAAAAATATTTGGAATAGCTAAGCCTTTAATTGATTGGCTGCTGGGCAAGGCACACAGGGAGAAATAAATATGCTTGACCATAGAATTTGTCCACAGTTTCAGCTGGGAGGGTATGGACACCAACCTGCAGCAAATTGAACAAATCATTGGGCCCAGGTGGCGCCCCTTTCTTGACAAATCTCTTGAGCCACCAAAAGACCTCCTCAATTGGGTTGAGGAATGGGGAATAGGAAGGGAGAAAGAGAAGATGTAAAGGCGCTGTAGCCAATTGTTGTGAGGCAATGGCAACACCAGTCTAAATCACCTGGAATTCTGCAAGAATATCTGCCACCTTGTGGATTCCAACATTATCCAGCACAATAACGCTGGTAGAGCCTGGGCTTGTGCGCCTCAAGTGCTCCTGAACCAATTGGACAAATTCCAGAAAGATTGTACTGTTGTGGGATCCCTTGATCATTTGATAGAGCTCAATTGCAAGTGGACTAAGAAGGGCTACCATATAGTATGCAACAGACTAGAAAGCTGTACTCAAAGACATGCCGTTCTTTTCACCTTTGGGGACATATCCATACTTGTTGTGCATGGAGGACTCAAAGAAGGACTTGTCCATGTAGTATAACTTTACTGTGCCCTTCTCCTTGAGAGCAGTAACTGCCTCTGCATATTTTTGGCAGTAGACAACATTTTTGGGGCTGTTTCAACTGTATGGAGAAACTCTGAGTTTCTTCCAAGAGAATCTTAAACTCTTGACAGAGCAGTAGCAAGTGGAAACCAAAGCCTCAATTCCAAAAGTGGACTCAACTATTGACTGAATATTTTCTAGTTCAAGATGGTAATTGCGCATAATTCACTGCCAGATTCCCCATAGGTATTCCTTAACCAATAGAACTGGAACCTGCTTGGATTTCTCCCAAAGGAGAACAGTCCCTGTCTTCAGGTAGGTTTTCAGAGCCTGTGGGCAGATTTTTCTGAGATCCCAACAATAGCTGTGGCCTTTCTGTAGTCAGTTGTCTCCTCCATGAGTTTCATGAAGGTCTCCTGGGTGGCGTCAGGGATGACGTGGTACTTGGACTTTTTGGCAATAGATATTGACTCATTGGGATTGGGTACAACACAGGGCATAGGCACCTTGTAGAACGCAGCAACCTTTTTAAGCATCTTCTTCCTATTTGTAGTTTGGAAATACTGTGGCATGTTGTCCTCATCTTCTCCTTTGTTATCACTCATGTAGTGTCACAGTAGGTTTCATCATACCAGGAATTATCTGCCCAAGCAGGAAGGCTCAAAAAGCCGGAAACCCTTTATCAAAATTGACCAAGTTAATGGATTTAAGTCAAACGGTCAATCAAAAATGGGTTACAGCTGCTCCAGTCTGTCAGCTGAAACCAGCTCCTTCTTGCAAATTGATGTTGATAAATTGGCATAATTTGAGGGTCACCCAATATGAGCTTGTTAATCAGCATGGTTGTCAGAAATTGGTCACACAAGGGTTCTTTGCAACCTGGACCAGATACTTACTCTACAATGTGGAAGAAATAGGAGGCCAAGATTCAGGTGGTATTGCTTAGTCAATTTTTGATATATATTGAATAATTTTCACTGTTTCAACTCTAATAGTTAAGTCCTCCCAAAATTTTACTCAATAAAAATCATTTATCCCAAGTTCTAATTTACTTTTCAAAATGCATCCTGTGGTTGGGTTGTTACAATATATTCTGTACAATCTAATTCTCAACCAAATCATTTCTGGAAGATGGGGCCCTGCAGTTGGAACTTTGTTGTTGGTGCCGCCCAATGTTAATTTCATGCAAGCCAATCTTGGAGCTCCCCCCCATTCTGGAAACTGAAAATTGTGTTACCTCCCAATGTCCAGAATTTTATTCTAAAGATATGTTGATGCTTTCTCAGGCCATTTATCTTGGGCTACTTTGGTTAGGATTAATTGTTATACTTAATCCTAGTATTACAATTGGGGATTTCACAAAATGATATCTGAAGCCACGTTGGTGGTTAATCATTAATTCTATGTGGATTTGGGTGGTTATTCCCCATCACTTAGAAACGGCTTCATACTATCCTGCAATTTCCATCACATGTAGGGCTCATAGCATATGTCAAGTATGGGCTCAACCTTCTCCATCATGGCTGACAGGGCCAACTCTTGGCGGTATACAGGGCCGTACGTCAGGGACACCCTCTCAGTGATGACCTTATTTACTGTTTTGGTGGTGATAACCTTGATGAATTTTTGGGTCAGCTTCTGGACAATGGGATTTATGCTCTGTGCCCTTTTACTCTGTTCCCCTTGAGCTATCTGTGTCAGTGCAAGCTCACTATTGATCTCTCCTCTGTCTCCTTCCTGAGTAGGCCTTTTGTTGCACTAACTCTGTTCTTTGACCTGCAGGGGCAACTGCAACTCTGGCGCACAATGGGTACATTGTTACTCTGTTGTTGTGAAGCTTCTATTTTGGTATAAAAGTAAAATAAATTAGAGCAGCTTATATATATAATTTATTTATTATAATTTTTATTTGTCTTGAATTTAGTAGCCTGAAAGCTTGTAGTCACTACCTTTTGTTATAAATTAGATTTTTAGATTTCTATATTAATTATTTCTTGTTGTAAATGTGCACTATCAATCATTGTCAGGATACCAAGAGTGCCGCAGAGCTCCAGCAGGTGAGGGAGGAGTTGCAGCAGGTACTGACATGGCCCACCAGATGATGGGGCCTAACTTTACCAGGTAGAAAAGGGCCTTCCCAGCCACATCCCAAGGCCCAGCTGCTGGCAAGGCAGAGTCAATCAATCCTGCAAGCGCCAGGTAAAGCACTCCCAGGAATTGACTACTCTGGCCAGTGGCATCAGAAGTGGGGGGGTTGAAATGGTTGGTTTGTGTCAGGGATCCAACCAGTGGGGGTTTTCCTGAGAGCTTGCGGGCCAACAGCCTGTGGGCCCAGCAGGGAGAGCCCACCACAAGATTGGGGCTAACTTTACAATATAAGATAACAATTTCCCAAGGACTGCCCAAGGTCCACTTATAGGCACCATAGAATCAATCAGTCTGGTGAGGGTGATATACATCAGCCCAAATATCTGGGTGGAAGTGGATTCATTAGTGGCAATAGAACCTTGTGGGCGGTTGGGCCGCGGAGTGAGGGGTGAGGGGCAGTGTCATTGGAACCAAATATGCAGGCAGGAAATTATACTTGTTGCGGAATAGCAGAGGGGGCCGTATAATTTTGGTGCCTTCTCTGTAAAGGACTTCTGTCTCTCTAGTTCTAGCTTCAGGGTTGTGAATTAGGATTTCCTCTAGAGTAAACTCCAAATATGCTGGGTTGGGTGAGTACTTGGTGAAATGTACTGGACCAAAGGGAGCTCCTGGTGGACGGTAAAGGTCAGGCGGTTGGTCCGCGGTTTCTTGGGGTAGGTGAGCGTGGGGTGTGGAACCGCAAGACGTAGACTGTAAATGAAGTAGAACTAATAACAAATAAGGTATGATCTGGTTGAACCAAAGGTTCATGTCACTTTATTGCAAGAATGGCAATGGGCATCTTCCTGGAAGTCCAGGGTATAAGTATGCCCATCTGTCATGGTAAAACTTTCACAAATCCCCTTGGCACGGGGTTTCCCATTTACCAGGTCTTCCCAGTCCTTGGTGGCATTCATTGTGGGGGTTATTCCATTGGCTGGCTCAAACTTAGAATGCTTGAATTCCCTAGTCAGGTTGTGGGATTAGTTGTCTCTGGGTGGCCCGCATTCTATGGGAAGGTTCTCTGTTTCCCCTTCTGCGTGGGCCTGAGTTATTTCAGGATCTATGGCTGGACCCGCCCGCTGATTGGTCAAATTAACAGGAACCTTTAGCGTGGGGAGTGTTGATGTAGGTGAGTTTGATTCATCAAGCTTCAAAGGATTTTCCAAAGTCAAATCCTGCTCTGGTTTGAGCCCAAAAAACTGTGGGCAGCCGGGCAGCTGGCCCTGCGGACTGGCGGCCTGCGGGGTGTCAGGGTTTGAATCCTGTAGTTGAGGCTTTTCAATAAGCATAGTTGATAGGAGTTTGTCACTTGTGACAGTTTGGGTGTTGAGGGCAGTTCCATAGGAACCAAGTAGACAGTAGGGTTGTTGTATTTCCTGTTGAAGATCAAAGGGTAGATGATGATTGCTTTGCCGTCACAGACAATTTGATAGGGTTCCTTGGGAGCGTTTGGGCGGGTGTACCACTGAAAGTCTTCCAATGTCCAGGGTTTGTGGTCAGGATTGGCAGGATACTCAGTGAAATGCATGGGGACAAATGGAGCATTGAGTGGACAGTTGTAGTCAAAGGCTTTGGTTTTATCAACTGGAGTCTGACTATCTATCCCAGTAGATGGGTACTGACGCTTGGGTGTATGCAGATAGAAGAGTATCAAAAATAGGTATGGAAACAGATTGGTGAACCAAAGGTTCATAACAACTTTATTTGGTAAGGATGACAATACAGAACTTTTTCAAGTGCTTCTGACTTATATACTTACTCACATGCAGGTGTCTCTGGGCATTCTTCTGGTGCTATCTGTGTGGCAAGGCTTGGCATCTCAGGTTCTGCTGTTTGATTGGCTGCTTCATGGTCATTTTTGGGGTTTTCATGAACAGTTGTTTAGCTTTTTGATGGTCCCTCTTGGCTTGGCTGGCCATTGATTCTGACAGGTTTGGCTTCTGGGGTTTTGGGGGTTTTTCCCAATTTGATCACCATTCTGGACTGGCTTGACAGGCTCTCTTGAGCCCAAAGAACTTGATTAAAAAAGGGGTCCCCAATTGGGGACCCCAAATTACTTAATGGAGGGTAGGCTTGATCTTGGTTTACTGGATAGCTAAAAATAGCCTGCTCAGGCCCAGCCAAACCCACCAAGGCTTGGGCATAGCTTTTGGGGCCCAAAGCGGGGCCCTCAGCTACCACCAGGGCATGAATAGTTCCCACACCTGGATTTGCTTTGAAAAGCAAAAATCCAGGTGTGGGCAAATCTCCCCGCCTGCTAGCCTTGCCTGGTGGCTAGGAGTGGGTTTGATTCCTGCCCAGGGCTTCAAAGCTGTTACTTTTGTAAAAATCATGAGTTTGGATAAATTTGATATTTTTATTGATTCTAATCCCAAAACAGACACTCAGAATATTTATTTCTTTTTTGTATTCTAGATTTCATTCTTAATTAGGAAAAGTTGGTAAGAGTATTATAGATTCATTCATGCGTTTTGATATTTGATATTTACATTGTCTGTTTCAGTTGCTATTAAGGCTTGTTGTTGGATCAAGTTTATAACTTTTGTGACTGAGTTTCATATGTTCACCAAAAACATAGTAAACATAGTAGCCTTGTTCTGGGACTGAAACTCATGTGTTCTATTGTTTAGTACATTTGTTGTTGAAATTTTAAGTATTTGTCCCCAGTTTTAATAGGTTGTTGTATGATTAGACATTTACACCAAATAGCGCTCATTTTTCATGAAATTATCTTCTATTTAGATCTATCAAGTTGAAATATGTTTTGTGACTGAGTCCATGAGTTCTAAAATGACTAATATATGTTTAACTCAACAGGTTTGAAAACTACTGTAATATATTACTAAAATAAAAAATGTTTAAAAAAATTAATTATAATTAAAAATAATATAAATTATAATGTAGATTTATTGTAGAAGTGATTTTATTGAGGACGCCTGTAGTGGGTTCTTTGGTATGTACCCACCCAGTGAAGGAGGTGGTGCACAATTCCCACTGCCATACCATAGATGGTGGATACACTCTTGTTAAAATATTCCCACCTGTTAGTAAAAGGAAGGATGGTGAGATGGGAGTGAAGCAGCAGCTTTTCAGGCGGGCTGCAGACCCGTAAATTCCAGTCAGGACCAGGGCGTCCTGGATTGCATGATCCACTGAGTTGTATCCTGGGGGACCTTCTTCCCATTCAGGGAGAGCCTAGTATTATTGATACCAAGAAGGACTCTGTCCATGTCCTCTACGCTGGCGCCCATCCCAAAGAAGAAAAATATCTCAGGTAAACCACAAGGTGAAGCCTTTGCCCAGCAAAGGCTTCAGTAAAGTTGCAGAGTTTGTTGTATACTGCGCTTATTTTCTTCTCATGTTTTGTCTTGGCAAAGGTAAGCTCCATGGCTGTAGGAAGCCCTGTCTCATCAGCACTCCAGGCCAGTCCAAAGTCCACCAGGAGAATTTTTATTTTCTTGACAGCTGTTGTGTCTGCAACAGCCAATTTTGACACTGCACGCCCAAAGTTCTCTATCAGGTAAGAGAGGGTGTGCTCCACTGGGAAGCAGAAGCACGCAGCTGCTTGCGCCTGGCACATCTCTGGTAATTTCTTGAATGGGAGCGTCTCCAGGACGTCCCAAACAAGCTCAATGGAGTTTATACAGTAAACTCTACTGAGGAATACTGGGTCCAGGCAGACCAACTGGGCATCCTTGTAGGCAGTAACTACCCACTCAGATGCCACATTGCTGTGTGTAAGCTCAGCCAATGCCTCCTAAACATCAGAAAGACCTGTGGATGTGGTCCTTTAGCTCCTATAAGACAGGGGGGCAGAAACAGCTACTTGATCATGTGATTGGCACAATTTGTTAAAAGGTGGCAGGGACAAAGGGGACCAAGTCCTGGTGTATTTTAACTGTCAATATTTTCTAAAAAACAGGTAATAATTTAGGAATTTTTATTAATTTTCTTTTTTAGATTACCCTCTTGGTTTTCCTCCTTGATGGCAGCTTCAGCAGGCTTGGCCATTCTTGGCGCAAGCAATTGCACCGTAAAATCAGTATCCTTCTTTCTGGCGTACTTTGCTGGCTTGAGATGTGCAAACATCTT
Organism: Entomophthora muscae; assembly: GCA_014839935.2. Classification (NCBI taxonomy): domain Eukaryota; kingdom Fungi; phylum Entomophthoromycota; class Entomophthoromycetes; order Entomophthorales; family Entomophthoraceae; genus Entomophthora; species Entomophthora muscae. The sequence goes on from QTSX02005770.1 coordinate 186,361, forward strand.
GGGGTCATTGACCCAGACGGACAGCGTGGAGAGGGCAAAGATATGAACTGAAGGCATTTTCACAACAGTCTTCTAGACATTTAAAAGGCGCTTTACTGTCTTCTCAGATGTGTCTGGTATCTTGGCCATCAAGGTCTTTGCAGAAACCTTGCCAATTTTGTCCTCTGGTAGGACAGCAGACTTCACCTTTGCCTTGACCTTGTGGTCAATGTCTTTGATTTTGGCAATTGCCAAGTCAAGATCCTTCAAAGGAATTTCCAATCCTCTCATTGATTTTTTACTGACCTTTTCATATGTTTTTATAGCTTTCACCCCAATAAAATCTGTGTTATTCTAATACTATTGCCTCTTTGTTTATCCATGTTTTTTTTCCCATTTACTAAATTATCCCATCTTTTTTACCCATTGTGAATATGTTTTATGCTTATCTCAATGTGTTGTTTGCTTTGTGTTGACATTGCTTCCATAATTGTTGCAGATCCTGAATGGATTAGACATTAAGTTGTCCACTTAGGGATTGAGCAACAAAACAATTGTGTTATTGCTTCTTCTCAACATGGTTTTAATAAGGATAACTACGTTTAAAACGCTCATAAAACGGGTGTTCAAGTTGTCTATTGAATGTGCTTCAGACATGGGCTTTACTTCCAAGGTTAATTATAGAACAACATAGATAGGGCCACATAGCTCCATAAGGAAAGCCATGTGAAACCAGTTGTTCCATTGAGGGGGACTTTCTACTGTGCCTGTCCACTCTCCTCTATTAGTAAAGTCCTTCTGTCTGTGCCTCCTTTCCCCTGGTGGAAATTCCCCTGCCTTATACTATATAAGTACCTCACTATCAAATAAAACACTATTTTTGTCATAATACCTTATATTCTTCTGTCCTATCTAAAGGCTGTCACTATACCATCTACAGATATAGTATTAATAAATAGGTTTCTGACTAACTGTTTGTAGAAATTAGCACCCTTTACTGCTACAAATACAACAATAATTGCCATATTATTTTTAGCACTTTACACAGCCCCTTGTGAAAATATTAACAGCAATTTGGTGATCAGCTAAATTTAAATTAGAAAATTATAAGTTTATTGTGTTTAGATAAAGTTGTTGCTAATCTGAATTCAAAACCTTAATGATAAACTTTAAGCCAATCAGGAGCTGGATGAGGAAATGATTGTTGTGACATAAAGAGTCATTCAATAATTCTTTGATGCATGTGCACTATTACTGCTGTGGCAAGTTATTTGTGGACTAGTGCTAATCTAGAAGCTGATTAAGCACTAGTCCATCAACAGCTTGCCACAGCAGCAATGGCGCACAATTGCAAAAATCTAATCAGGTTAATTAGCGCATGTCAGGGACCCACTTAACAGGGAACAAGTTCCCTATTTGGTGGGCCAAGGCCCCTAAGTTGAGCCCTGCTATTACTGAACCAATGGGTACCGTGATCATGGAAAGATGACCTAAGTGACCCAGGTAGGCAAATCTTCCCAGCATAGAGCTGAAACAACCAAGCATATAATACTCCACCATGTATGTTAACAGGTAGAAGGAGGCATAGGGTCTAAACAACAAAGGTTCTGCAGGAGGAGGAGTGAAAGAACAACCATAATGGAATTTGCGTCCCCAATGGCCGGAGGGGTACTTAAACTATCCATGGGCTAGATATTCCTTTTGGTGAGCATTGTCGGGAGAGGAGTTGTGCTAGTCAGTAGTTGCTGTTGGGTTCTCCAAGGATAACACCACAGAAAAGAAGGCAGCTAGAAACCAGAACAGGAATAGAATTCCTTTCATGGCTTCAAAATAAGAGATCAGAAGGTAAGTGTGGCAAATGTAGAATAGATAAAGTCTTTATTGTTGGAACAAGTAAAAATGATAAATATGGCTCACTTAAATAACCTCAAAATAGAGGCTGGAACATTAAAGTGGCTATTTGAAATGAGAGGGATTTGCAGAGGATTATCATGATTATTCTGAGTGAAACTAATACCTGGGTGAGATGTACCTCAAATTGGGCCATGAGGATATTCATTATGATAGTGGTTAGATCAGAGGAGAAAGACAAAGCCACAAGATTAAAGACAATTAAGCGGTGTAAATGCTTAATATTTGAGAAGATCAAGTGCAGAGCCAGGTCCAGGCAGGTAACCAGTGGATTTGAAAACAAAAAGGAAGAAGAAACCAGCCAATCAGGATCTGAGCGGTAAGTGGCATGTCTAGGAGTTTTACTAACGTTTTTGAAAGCAAAACCAGAGTTGAAAGCAAAAGTTGAATGATAGAATTCAAAATAAATAGGTAAAGTAAGTTGAATAATTGAATCTGTAATAACACTGGGCCCTTTATTAGGGTTCTGGGTTCAATTCCCGTTGGGTTCTGGACTAGAATGCAACATGTTTACAAATACTTGGTTGTTGTGTTGCTTTGCTTTGCTGTAATTCAAAATATTATCCATAGAATTAAGGTAGTCAGGGACAGAATCCCTGACAGCGCACATGCATCAAAGGATTATTGAATGACCCTTTATGTCACACTAATCACTTTCTCACTTGGCTCCTGATTAGCTTAAGTTTTATCATTAAGGTTTTAAATTTGGATTAGCAACAACTTTATCTAAACACAATAAACTTATAGTTCTCTAATTTAAATTTAGCTGATCACCAAATCCTTGTTAATATTTTCACAGGGGCTGTGTAAAATGCCAAAAATAACTGTGTTCTGGATCTAGATACATGTCATAGTAAATATATGATTTTATATAAATAAGCTGAACATAAAGAATAAAACCAATTATAAACAAAGAAAAATGAGCAATCAAAATTCAAGATAAAGATAATATAAATAGAAAATGTTTAGCAGCAAGGAGTTTATGGAGGGAAGAGTGATGCCTAGTAGGCAGAATAGCACAGAAAGGAAGGCGTAGAGGTGGTGCTGGTCTGGGATTGGGTGGGTTGGGCTTGCAGGTGAGGGGTGTTGGTAGCGGGGGTGGAGGCAGGAGGATTTTGTGTGATGGCTGCCATATAACACTTTTTGTATTCCTCATTGGTCATTAGCTGGATGGGCTGGTAGGTGGCTATGGCACGGGGTGGGAGGTGCTTGTCTTTCAGTGATTGGTTGCCCATATTCACAGGGAAAACCATCTCCGCAAACAAGTCAGCCTCTTTCTGGCAACCAAAGAGAGACTTGTGGTCAAGGACCCCAAGATAGAAATTGTTGAAAGCCTGAGGGTGGCGCTCCCAGAGTGTATCTCCAATGTCAAATAACACAACATCAGCCAGATGGATTTCAGCATGGCCAGTGGGGTAAACTGAGGCCTGATGCCCGCGCCCCTGGATTGCCTCAAGATTGGTGAAGCTACCCTCCATCTGGTGGCTCAAGAAAACCCAGTGAGCGGAATTCAAGCTATCCCAGGAGTTGATTAATTTACCAAGGATATGACTGTACTTGTAGCCATTGATAAAATCAGGGTTTTTATGATAGTAGACAAAACCCTTGGCCAAAATAGCCAGAAACTCTTTAATAAAAGTCCCCTCTTGACCTTCTTTCTTCTATTCTTGGTGGCAGCTTTTTCTTGCGGACCAAAATCATCAAAAGCTATTGATAGCTTGTAATATGAGATAGACATAATGTCATTGTATAAACTTGTCAGGCATCAGACCAGGGTGGACTTGATGGCCTGATCATATGGGGAATCCTCACTGCCATCACATTGGTTGCTGCCAAAATTGATCAACACACGGACTGACACCTCTTTCCCGTGCATCCAGAGCTGTGCCATGTGCTCAGACACCCAAATGCCACGGTGCACAAGTTTCTTGGGGTCCTGTGTAGAAGATCAAGCATAATCAGATGTGTCATTGATCTGGCACTCTGGGGCCTTCTTGGCCGTCCCAACCAGGTTTTTTATTCATTAAGCTATCAAACTCCCACATTATGGTGGCTCAGGTAAATTGCTACTGGTCAGCATTTGGTCACATGTCCAACCTTTCAGGTTCAGTGCCACAATTCTCTGAAGAATTTGGGTGATGATGATTTGGCACTTGGTGCACTGGGCCAGGGGAGCTGAATCCTGATTGGCTGTAGGAGGGCAGGTTGTCTGGTGGCAGGAAGTTGTTCCAAATCAGGGTTGCCATTCTGATTGGCGGGTTGGTTAGCAGCTTGTGCAGGGGTGGGTAAGGGAGAAGGGGCAGAGCTAGGCGCTAAGTGACTATTTAACAAGTCAAAGCCATAGGGGTTGGGGGTCAAGTACAGGTCAGCTTCCTCATTACCTGCATCAAAGGCTTAGGTGTAAATGGGTGCCTTCACGTTCTGAGCCTTGCCTTCATTGAAACTGACTTGGCTGCTACTGGCTTGGTTGCTGGTGCCGTCAAAAATGTTGCTAGTAAAGGCCATTGCAAAAAACCTAGGATGAAATCACTAAAAGTAGAAGTTTAAATTTTTATGATTTATTTTTATTGTAATCTTGAGTCCACATTTGGAAGGTTCTCAAACCATTTCATACAGATCAGGATCCATGAAAGTGAATAAAATGTCTCTGTTCCTAAATTGGATAGTTGTTGATTGGCTTTTAAGCTACTACTTTTCTATTTTAGGCTGCTCATACCACACATATTGTGTGACTTCATTTTGTTTTGCGTTTGTGGAATCACGCTTCTAGATTGCCAAATTTTGGATTTTAGTCCTTCTGTTGGTGCCTCATATGAATTCTGATTGGATTATAATATATTCCAGAACAGCATCTATCTATCTCACTTTCTGCGGCAGTTCATTTTTTTGGGGTTTGAACTACGCCAATTGATGTTTGATATAATTTTGTATAGTGTGCTAGTGAAATTTTGTTTATTGTCTGACAGTTCATTTGTTAATCAAAAATGTTTGAACTATTTGAATCCTGAATCTTGCGCGGCTTGAAATATGTTTAAATCTGAAATTGTTCTGTTTAAATCTGAGGTATTTTTGGTTGTCACTATAGCCTTTAAACCTACTGTACTGGAAGTTGGTGTCCCTTGGCTACAGCTGTGCATTACATTGTCAGGGTTGCACCAATTGTGTACATGGCCTTTCAGGCCCAGCCTGCCTCCCTTGTGGAAGTCCAGCCGGACTCTGATATGGGCGGTGGCATGAACCATTGAGGTTCTGTCCTTCTCTATAGTCTACATACCAACACCTCAGACTCAGGTAATAAGTTTGCTTGTGATTCAGCATCTGGCTAGGCCCCCATCAGTGACCTCCACTTTAGGCCATCAACCACAGATAATCCTCATGTATGTGCAGTTGTTTTTACTCTCTCAAGTGGTTAGTCTGAGCTTTCAGTTGCAAAGTAACCAAATTTACTTCCTAGAGACCTATTCATACCAAGTTCTGCAGCTGCTTCCTCAAGCAACTAACTTGATACTGTTCCTGGGCATATCCATGCCTCTCTGGTGGCTTCAGAACCTCCCTAAAGCTATTAGGAAGACATGGACAGGAAAACTTTACCCCTAGGCTGGGTAAGATTTGTCACCTGCAGACCTCCTGCAAGTGGCCAAGGGTCTCAGAGCTATATCCACACATCCTTCCCTAGCAGCCATAAGTTACCTACTGGGTTGGGATTTTCTCCTTTCCCAGTAGCCATACATTACCTACTGGGCCAGAGCACCATCCAGTCCTAGTAGCCATCAGTTACCTACTAGACTGAGACACCCTCCAGCTCTAGCAGCCATCTGTTACCTACTAGACTGGGGTGCCATCCTTTCCTACCAAACATTTACCTGTCTTGGGCCACTATCCTTCTCTAACTTCAAGCATGGAGTCTTTATTGTAGCCAAATCAGCCCTCGCCTGCAAACGGCCTCCATGTGGATCATCACATGACTTCTGCTACCACTGTTACAGCTGAACCGATAGTAGTTTGTATTTAGGTTGGGGAAGATAGCAGTTCAAATAGAAAAGACAGGAATAGGAATAAGGTGTGTTTATCTTAAGAATAGTATGGTGGATATACTATATTTAGGGGCCACAGGTCCACCAGGGATGGTGGGTTCAACGTAAGGTTTGGGCAGGGATATTTTGAGCAAGGGATCAGTGTGTTAAATTGGCAGCACTCCTAATTGGGAGATAGTGCTGGTAATTCATCATTGTGCTCAGGCTGGTCCATACTGTTAGCCATGCCATGGGGTAACTTTTCAAGCACCCCCTGTGTATTGTGAGATATGTTAGTGGATAGGGGATCATCTTGGTTGCAAACATCTGTTTATCTACCAGGTCGGAAGGCAGTTGTTTAGATCTGCTATAACGTTCGGTAAATGAAATATGTACGTGCCATGGTTTGGGTATTCTAGTTTAATTCCTGGATCTACTTGGGACATACATCGAGGCTGGACCAGTACTGAGATATCTACCTAGGGCTTTTGAACCTACACGGCGGGTAGATTCACCCTTTCCGAGTGTTGCGTTACAGTGGATTGATCTGGTTTTGTTTAGTGCATAATCCTGGTGGGTTGGATTGTCTAAGTGGAGTATATTTTATTTGGTTGGTGGTAGGGGGTGTGGAAGTTTATTGGGGGCGAATAAATATTCATGGTGTGGGCTTGAGGCTATTTTTGGTTACATGTTTATTTAGGACTGGTTAAAGCGAGGTGGATAGCTTCTTCTTGAGATGGAGGCACGAGCGACGCAGGGACTGCAGCTCGATGGCGGTGCCGTAGTGGAGGGTGAGAAGCATGATGGGGTTGATGATGGTGAGGGACATCATCCCGATCCCCGCAAGCCCAGCCTGCTCAACAGACATTGGCTTTGAGACCAAATCTAGAATGAATAGGACAAGGATGGGCAGAAGTATGACGTTGTACAGGGAGACGATAGTGGCAATCTTGCAAACAGTCCAGGTCTGGCGGGAACGCAGGATTCGGGGGTCGAATAGCTCATCTTCGCTGAAGTGGCTGAGATCCGATACATATTGCATCGCAATGCATGGGTAACATATATCTATCAGCAGCAGGCTGACGATATGCCACAGCGCCAGCATCACCCGGCAACTCATCGAAACCCACCCCGCGCTAGGCGATGGGTAGTAGAAACGTTGGTTGGAAACCAACTCCATCCCGCCATGCAGTTTAGTTGCCACTAACCACAGCACCAGCCACATAACCAGAAGAACCAGTACCATCCACCAGCGTCGGCTCACGATGGGTCGTTTTAAAACAATCACCCAGAACCGAATAAGCGCCAGGCACCCGGAAAACCCTGTCGACAGATGCAGGCATAGCACTAGGAATACGCCTAGCCAGGGCCCGATCAAGGGATCCAAAACCAAAGACTTGTCCGCAGCCCACAGCACAACCGCCTCACCCAGCTTATCCATCAGCAGCACAACGTCATTCAACGTAATAAACAGAACCAACCACATGTCGATGCGATGCAACCCCTGCCTCCAAACCAGGTACAGCACAAGTCCATTCAACAAAAACCCCACTGCTTCGAGCAACACCAGCGCAACTTGGATCCAACTCTCCATGCCCCCTCACACCACTCATCTTTCCTTTATCTACACTCCATTTCCACTTATCCCTGTCTGTTCCAATAGAATTAGCAACCACGATCCACTCGCTACAGGCCAACGCTTAGCATCCCATTACCCCTGTTCGGATGATGATTGGCTGCATCTAGATTAGCCCGGAAACAATTCCTGACAAATCATTTTCTGCTACAAGCTAAACCAGCAAAATCTTGATTGCTTCCCGTGTAAAAACTGCATTCCAACATCCACCAATGTCGAAGTGGACCAAAAACCTCGCTAGTAAAGTTTCCAGCCACCGCAACCATTTCCAAGCCAGCCGCATTAGCAGCTTGCATCCAGGCTGCTATCCACTCCATCCGACATTAATCCCCAATATACAAACATTAGCTGATTTCCCGTCCACGGATCAATATAAAGTTGCATCTAATATACCAATTCAATATGTTTTATTGCATCTTTAGGCCGGATTATTTATACAGATTTAATTTAATAAAATCGTATTTAAAAAGGCTTTCTTAAGGCCCAATTTAAATCTTAACTGAATTAAAAAAACTAAATTGTCTATTCCAGGTACCAATATAAACTACTAGTCTAAATAAGGGGAGTATACGATTAAGTTTCGCAAAGCAAAAAAATAGCTTAAATTATTTAAATTTTAATTAAATTAAACAAAACTAAATTGCATATTCCAGGTATCAATATAAACTACTAGTCTAAATAAGGGGAATATACGATTAAGATTCGCAAGGCAAAAAATAAGTTATATTATTTAATTTTAATTAAATTAAATAAAATTAAATTGCATATTCCAGATATCAATATAAACTACTAGTCTAAATAAGGGGAGTATACAATTAAGCTTAGCAAAGCTAAAATCATAAGTTAAATTATTAAAAAATTTGACTTTATAAAATTTACTAAAGTATAGGGCTGATGTGTAGCTTTAAAAAAAGCTATTGAACATATATATCAGCTTAGTATTCACATAGATACATTGATTTTAGTTTTTTAGTGTGTATCAAGAGTGAATTTATATATGTATCCAATTAATTCCAGGCCTTTGATTAATCCACGAACTCGATTTCAGTACTATATATCTAGAGCTAACGTATTCAATCCCATCTCTATCGGAATTGCCTGAAAAACTTTTTATCTACTCTAAAACTTATGGAAATCATTATATTTACTCTTGATGTTATTATTGCAGGTTTGCTCCACTGACATCATTTTTTAGGATGATACAATAGCAAGCAAGGTTAGCTCTGAAACTATATAATTCACTTGGATCAGGTGATGCATCAGGTGGAAGTTTCTATTATTGCGATTAAAAATAAATCAAATTGAAATGTGCAAGCCAACCATCTCCCACTTAAAACAACATATATACTTATAATTAGACCTCTTTAAGTTGATCAAACTCTGTTTTCTCCAACCAAACCAACCTCACATATATTTTAAACATCCAATCGTATAGAAGTATAGTAAGTTAATCATATTCTTAAACAATCTGTTTCAATTTCAATCCACTTATTCTGGAGCTGTATTATTATACAGATAAGCCTCCTAGTCCTGGTTGCAAGGGTTGTACCACTACCATAAATCAACCAGTTACATCTAAAGTTATTTAAGTCCGAGTAGCCTAAATTCTCATTTCTACACAATTTACGCCACACTCCACTTGATTCAACCTTCACACTTTCAAAGGAACTTTATGTAAGGATGAGCCAAACCAAGGTTTTGGCTTGGCATCGACTTTAAACATAAAATATTATATAAAAACAATCCGATCTCTTAGACCTCGAGTGCACTGAAGCCGACATTAAGGCAGGCCCGCCATTATACAATAACTGTTAGATCTACTGCTTAAACTTCCCCCTGCCAAAATCCACTAAAAAGGATCCATCCCCTGATAACTACCATGCAGTGACTTATCAGCCCCAGTACAAAGCAGACTTATATCGAGATGCCTTCCCATAATTCCTCCGCAATATCCGACTTCTCGTTCCCAACCCTCAGCGGATAAATCGATTGTTGTCATCCTGCAACCTGGCCAATCAATCTCAACTGCTGGCTCAAACACATCAATCAGCATACCGATCCCATGATAAGTTCGTAAGCCGATTTTTGAACTAAGGAAGCTCCACCCTGGCCATAAAACTCCCAGATCCATGACAGATTTCCTGAACCATTTTTCATCTAAAACCCCTGCCTTGAAATCTAGCTACACATTACTTTAACTGATACAATAAATTCAGAACCTAAAGGTGAGAAAGGCAGGATTGTCAAATATTTGGTCCAAATTTTGAATCACTTTTGCGGGATAGCCTTTTTTAATTAAATTGATTTTTTTGAGTATTTATTTGAATATTTGAAAATGCGGGAACTCATAGACACTTTGCAAAGTTCAAGTTGAACTGCACACAGTAGTTTTAAAAGCTATGGCGACAACCAAAAATACTTCAGATTTAAACAAAATGATTTCAGATTTGAACAAAATCCAAGCCGCGCAAGATTCAGGATTCAAATAATTTAAATATTTTTGGTTAATAGATGAACTGTCAAACAAAAAACAAAATTTTACTAGCCTACTATAAAAAATTATATCAAACATCAAGTGGTGTAGTTCAAACCACAAACAAAATTAACTGACACAACAAGTGAAATGGATGAATGCTGTTCTGGAATATATTATAATCCAATCAGGATTCATATGAAGCACCAACAGAAGGACTAAAGTGAAACAAAATTTGAGCAATCTAGAAGCGAGATTCCACAAGCATGAAACAAAATGAAGTCACACAATATGTGTAATATGAGCAGCCTAAAATAGAAAACTATCAATTTAACAGTCAATCAACAGCTATCCAATTTAGGAACAGAGACATCTTATTCACTTTCATGGATCCTGATCTGTATGAAATGGTTTGAGAACCTTCCAAATGTGGACTCAAGATTACAATAAAAATAAATCATTAAATTTTAAAATTTCTACTTTTAGTGATTTTATCCTAGGTTTTTTATAATGATTTTTACTAGCAACATTTTTGACGGCACCAGCGACCAAGCCAGCAGCAGCCAAGTCATCTTCAATGGAGGCAAGGCTCAGAACGTGGAGGCACCCATTTACACCTAAGATTTTGATGCAGATAATGAGAAAGCTGACCTGTACTTGACCCCTGAACCCTATGGCTTTGACTTGTTAAATAGGCACCTAGTGTCTAGCTCTGCCCCTGCTCCCGTACCCACCCCCGCACAAGCTGCCCGTCAACCAACCAATCAGGATGGCAACCTTGATTTGGAACAACTTCCTGCCACCAGCCAACCTGCCTCCCTACAGCCAATCAGGCTTCAGCTCTCCCAGCCCAGCACCCCAAGCAACAAATCATCACTGCCCAAATTCTTCAGAAAATTGTGACACTGAATCTACAAGGTCTGTCCTGGGAACAGATTGCTGCCCAGTTGCAATTTACCCAAGCTATTTTCATGCAGGAATTCAATAACCTGATGAACAGGGGGAATCTGATTGGGACAGCCAAGAAGCCCAAGAAGGCCTCCGAGTCCCAAATCAATGAGGCATCCCCAATAATGCTTGACCTCCTCCAGCAGGATCCCAAGCTTCCCTTGACCCAGGTTTGTAAGCAACTTGCGCACCATGGCATTTGGGTGTCTGAGTGCATGGTGCAACTCTGGATGTACAGGAAGGTGGCTTCAATACAGGTCCTTACCAATTTTGCCGGCAACCAATGAGATGGCAGTGAGGATTCCCCATATGATCTAGACATCAAATTAACCCTGATCTAATGCTTGACTAGTCTTTCAGATGATGTCATGTTTGTATTGTATTATAAGCTATCAATAGCTTTCAACAATTTTGGTGAGCAAGGAAAAGCTGCTGCCAAGAATAGAAGGAAGAAGGTCAAGAAGGGGATGTTTATTGCTGCATTTCTGGCTGTTTTAGCCAAGGGTTTTATCTACTATCAGACAAACCCAGATTTCATCAATGGCTACTTGTACAGCCACATCCTTGATGGATTACTCAACTCCTGGGATGGCTCAAATTCAAAGCATCAGGTTTTCTTGAGCCACCAGATGGAGGGTAGCTCCACCATCCTTGAGGCCATCCAGGAACGCGGACACCAGGCCTCAGTGTACCCAGCTGGCCACTCTGACATCTATCTGGCTGATGTTGTGTTCTTCAACATTGGATCCACACTACAGGAGCGCCGCCCTCAGGCTTTCAATAACCTCTATCTTGGGGTCCTTGACCACAATTTTCTCTTTGGCCGCCAAATGATGGCTGACTTGTTTGCCCAAATTGTCTTCCATGTGAATGTGGGCAATGTGGTGATCCACATGGATGATGTTTTGCAGGCGAGGGTTGATTTGGCTTCAAATAAAGACGATATGCTGAAGAGTGACAATGTGTGGTTAGCTGGTGACACTGTAAACTAGTAGGTAACATAGGGCTGCTAGGGGTAAGTAAGGGGAGCCTAGTAGGTAACATGGTCTACTAGGGTAAGTAGGGACCTGCCTGATAGGTAACAAAAGACTACCAGAGGCAGAGGTTGCCTTCACCCAGCAGAAGATATTGGCTGCTTTGGGCTATAGTGCTTTACCCCACAGGAAACTGTGGCTGCAAAAGGGTGAAGACTGAAATAGCAAGCAGGGAACTTTGTCTGTCTGGGGGGAGTAGGTTTTGGACCCCTGGCAGGTAACACAGGCTGCCAGGGAGGGAAAGAGCTCTGAGGGCTCTACGTACCCTAATACACTTATGAGAGGTCTGTGAGCAAGCACCCTACCTAACGGACTGGTAGGGTGTCCTTGTTTATGCCCCTATGGTAGCTTTGGGGAAACCCAGGGTGAGCATTGGAGGGTATAGGCATGCTCAGAGGTGTCACCAAGGTGGCTTGCTTGTGGAAGCAAGCTGCAGAACTTGGTGTGATCAGGCCTCTGGGAAGTAGAGCTGATTACTCTGCAACTGAAAGCCTGGGCTTCATCACCTGGGTGAGTAAAGACAACACATAGATATAGATTTATGGTTGAATGGCCTAAGTGGATTGCCACTTGCAAGGGCCCAGTCAAACAACAGTTCAATGTAGACTCATGCCTGGGTCTACAAGTTCTGGTAATGGGGGCTAAGATAAAGGACCAAGGTGGTTCACAGAATTAAAAGAGAAATCTAGCAAGAGGGACTGTTTGGTCACAGTAAAGGCTAGTTGATGGACTGTTAATTCATATTGAATTGAATGAACCAATATGGTTCAGTGTATAGAAAGAACAAAGAAGGTTCCTAGTGAGGATTTGTTGAGGGACTGGTTGAGGATAAGCTGAGGGCTCAGAGATTATGATGCAGGACTAGCTGATCATGATGCAGGTTGGCCAAAGGACCAGAAAATTATGTTACAGGAGTAGCCAGAGGACTGATGAAGTTAATGGACTGATTGCTGGTTAAGCTGATGAGCTGGAATATGAGCTGGCTAAAAGATCCAAAGATGATGGTGAAGAACTGGTGGTCCAGAGAAATGAGCCAAGATTTTGCCAGATTGATTTGCCAAAGTGGGAACATGTGGAATGTTTTGCCTTGGTTTAGTATTAAAATCAAGAAGGAATGTGGATAGAAGTGTGGGTAAGATATTTATTTATTAAGTTCCTAGGATAGATGAAGGTATGTTGCTATGAGAGCTGGATACAAAGTTTTTTGGTGGGACGTTTTCCTTGGATTTTACAATATTTGTAAATATATGGGGAAAACGTTGAAGAGGTCCAGAAAGAACAATTTAAATAGTATTATACTATTTAAATTGGTTCAGGTTGAATGCAGGGAAGACTGGTGCCAAAATATTAGGCCGGTTAACGCTTTGGTGCGCAAAGAGTTGTCAATTTGAGCGGTTTGAGCTATGGAAATGGTTTTCATAGTTGGATCCCGGTGGAACTTCAGAAATGATCTATTTCCGTGCTCTGCATTCATTGGTTGAGTTCTGGCAGGTTTCCTGATGAAAATGATTGGTTGGAAGCCAAAAGCTTAAAGTATAAGCAAGGAAATAGTGAATTAATACTTTAAGCTTTTGAGAAAGGAAGTATGTAAGCTTAAGTTATTATAGGAAAAAGTGAGCGGAAATGGTTTAAGCTTATGAAGAAAGCCATTTTGAAGGCGGAACCGTTGGGAAAAAGACACTATAAGAAGGTGACTGGCTGGAAAGTTACGGGGTCTTTTTGATGTCTTTTCAAGGTCTTTTGACGGTCTTTTTGGAGGTCTTTTCCAGGTCTTCTGAGTTTCTTCCAAGAGGTTTTGGAAACCTTTTGATCACCAGCAGGAGCTTGGTTGGACTGGTACAACCCAAGATAACAGAGCAGGAGCCCAAGAATAGGAAGCTGGATCCTAAGCGCGGTGCCAGAGTCCAAGTGTAAGGTGCCAGAGTCCAAGTTTGAGGTGCCAAAGTCCAAGTTTAAGGAGCAGGAGTCCAAGTCTAAGGAGCAGACGTCCAAGACTAAGCTGCAGAAGTACAAGACCAAGTACAAGGAGTCCAAGATATTGTTGGAGGACTCCAAGTATTGGCAAATCCATATTGTTTCCTTGACCTCCCAGGCCATATACCAGAAGGTTTCTAAGGGGATCTTCCTTCTGAGAGTGAATAAAAGCCCATTTTGACCCCTATACTTATTTCTGAAATACATTTCCCCTTACTAGAGAATGACAACCCCTTCCAGCTGGTCCCTGGCTACAATCCAGGACACACTTGGGGACTGGTGGCCAGGAACCCCACAGGCAACCAATCACAGAAGGACAAGCACCTACCACCTTGTACCACTTACCAGCCCATCCAGATAATGACAGACAAAGAATACCAACAACGGTATATGGCAGTAATCACGCGCAATCCTCCTACCCCTACCCCCGCCACCCCCCCTATCTTCCAGCCCCACCCACCCAATCCTAGACCCCCCAGGCCAGCACTGCCTCTATGTCTTCCTTCCTACGCTATTCTGCCTCCTAGGCATCACTCTTCCCCACCCTAATAAACCCTCTGTCACCAAACATTTTATTTTTATATTATCTTAATTTTGAATTTCAATTGTTCATGTTCTCTTTGTTTATAGTTGGTCTTATTCTTTATGTTCAGCTTTTTCTATAGAATCATATATTTACTATACCATGTATCTAGATCCAGAACACAGTTATTTTTGGCATTTTACACAGCCCCTGTGAAAATATTAACAAGGATTTGTTGATTAGCCAGATTTAAATTAGAAAATTATGTGTTAACTGTGTTTAGATAAAGTTGCCACTGATCCAACTTCAAAGCCTTAATGATAAACTTTAAGCCAATCAGGAGCTAAGTGATAAAGTGATTGTTGTGGCATAAAGGGTCATTCAATAATTCTTTGGTGTATGTGCACTAATTAATATGATTGGCTGGATGTTTTGCCATTATATGCCATTGCTGCTATGGTAAGTTGTTGATGGACTAGTGCCCAATCAGCTGCTGGGTTAGCACTAGCCCATCAACAACTTACCATAGCAGCAATGGTGTACAATGGCAAAACATCCAGCCAATCATATTAATTAGCGCACATACACCAAAGAATTATTGAATGACCCTTTATGCCACAATAATCACTTTATCACTTGGCTCCTGATTGGCTTAAAGTTTATCATTAAGGGTTTGAATTTGGATCAGTAACAACTTTATCTAAACACAGTTAACACATAATTTTCTAATTCAAATTTAGCTGATCATCAAATTGTTGTTAATATTTTCACAAGAGGCTGTGCAAAGCGCCAAAAATAATATGGTAATCAAGGAAACAATGCTAACACAAAGCAAACTACTAATATTGAGATGAGTGTAAAACATATACAAAATGGGTAAAAATATGGGATAATGTAGTAAATGGGAAAACAAAAAGGAATAAACAAAGAGGCAACAGTATCAAAATAATACAGAATTTATTGGGGCAAAAGCTATAAAGACATATGAAAAGGTTAGTAAAAAATCAATGAGAGGATTGGAAATTCCTTTGAAGGATCTTGACTTGGCAATTTCCAAAATCAAAGACATTGACCGCAAGGTCAAGGCAAAGGTGAAGTCTGCTGTCCTCACAGGGGACAAAATTGAAAAGGTGTCCACCAAGGCACTCATGGTCAAGAGACCAGACACCCCTGAAACAACAATCAAAAGGCTTTTAAATGTCCAGAAGCACATCATGGAAGGCCTTCAATTCAAGTCCTTTGCCCTCTCCACGCCGTTCATCTGGATTGACAACCCTGAGGTGTATGAACATCTCAAACCTGCAAAGCACGCAAGAACTGTGGACACTGAATTGCCAGCACAATTACTTGCACCAAGAATGGCAAAGCCTGCTGAAGCCACCAGCAAGGAGGAAATCCGCAAAGGTAATTTAAAAAAAAATTAATAACAACTTCAAAATACTTACCTTTTTTAGAGAACATTGATGGTGAACTCTACCAAGTCCTGTTCCCCTTTGTCCCTGCCACATTCTATACAAACTACGCCAATCATATGGAAAGGCAGCTGTTTCTGTTGCTCCCTGTTTTGCAGGAGCTTGAAGACAGGGTCCACAGGTCCTGTCCAATGTTGCGTGAGGCATTGGCCAGGCTGACACATGGCAAGGGGGCATCCAAGTGGGCAGTTACTGCCTACAAGGATGCCCAACTGGTCCGCCTGGACCCGGTATCCCTCAGTGGAGTTTACTGTGTAAACTTCATTAAGCTTATTTGGGACGTCCTGGCAATGCTCCCATTCAAGAATGTACCAGAGATGGGCCGGGCCCATGCGGCTGCTTGCTTCTGCTACCCCTTGAAGCACACAATTTCTTACCTGCTGGACAACTTTGGGTACACAGTGGGAAAATTGGCTGTTGCAGACACAACAGCCGTCAAGAAGACAAAAATCCTCCTTGCCAACTTTGGGTTGGCCTGGAGTGCTGACAAGACAGGGGTCCCTCAGCCATGGAGCTGACCTTTGTAAAGACCAAGAATGATAAGAAGATCAGTGCAGTTTTCAATAAATTATGCAAGTTTACGCAAGCCTTTGCTGGGCAAAGGCTTCTTCTGGTGGTTTACCTTGGGTATCTCTTCTACTTAGGAATGGGCGCCAGTGTGGAGGATCTTGACGGGGTCCTCCTAGGAATTGATGAGGCCAGGCTCTCCCTGGACAGGAAGAAGGTCTCCCCAGGTATGACTCAATGAATCATGTCATCCAGGACGCCCTGGTCCTGGCTGGTATCTACGCGTTTGCAGCCCCACCAGAGAAGCTGCTCCTCCATTTGCACCTGACCCTACTCTCTTTTACTAGTTGCCATGAATATTTTAATAAGGGTGTATCCACCGTCCATGGTGTGGCGGTGGAGGTTGTGCGCCACCTCCATTGCAGGGTGGGTACATACAGAAGAACCCACTACAGGCACTCTTAATAAATTCTCTCTTCCAAATAATTACATTACAATTTATATTATTTTTATTATAATAAAATTTTCTAATTCTTATTTTAGCAAACAAGATTTGCAGAATATATCCCAGAGAAGGTCTTAATAAAAGCATAATAATATATTTCAATAAAATCTACTTCTGATTTGTACATTTTACATTTAACTTTTTTTGATTATTATATTTATTTGCCAAAAGTGATATTAATGTGTTTGTGTAATCCAGTATCAAGCGTTTGGGATACCCTTAGATGACACAATAAAAAATGCTTATAAATAAATAAATTCTAACCTTCATGGATTGTCCTGCTGAATGTGATTGCAGGCTTGGAAACATCTAAATATATTCTTGATAATTAATAAATCTTGAATAGTAAATTAGAGAATAAAAAAAATTGGACACACTAAGCCTTTAATTGATTGGCTGTTTGGCTAGGCATGCGGGGATGAACAAATCAGCGTGGCCATATAATTTGGCCACAGTCTCAGCTGAAAGGGTGTGGATCCTGGCCTGCAGCAAATTAAAAAAGTCCTCAGTCCTAGTTGGGGTTCCTTACTTGACAACTTGCTTGAGCCACCCAAAGACTTCCTCAATGGGATTTAGTAAGGGCAAATAAGTAGGGAGGAAGAGAAGGTGCAAATTTGCTGTGGCCAATTGCTGGGGGCCCACTGCGCTGTTGGTGTCAATCATTGGGAATTCCTCTAGAATTTCAGCCACCTTGTGGAGACCAACATTGTCCAACACAATGATGTTGGTGAAGCCTGGGCTTGTGTGCCTCAGGTGCTCCTGGACCAATTGGAGGAATGATAGAAAGGTATACTGTTGTGGGAGCCCAGTATCATTTGGTATAGATCAACCCCCTTTGGACCAAGGAGAGACACCATTGAGTAGGCTGTGGTGCAGACTGCAGCATGCTGAGCCATCCTGTCATTGGAGCCTTTGGGGACATAGCCATATGCATTGCACATAGACGAGGCAAATGCCAATTTGTCAATATAGTAAAATTTGACTGTCCCCTTGGCTTTGAGGGCAGTGTACGCCTCTGCATAGTTTTTCCAGATGTCAATATTGGTTGGGCCATTCCAATTGTACAGAGATACCCTGAGCTTTTTCCAGGAAAAGATCATCTTCTTCAGCAGATGGTAGTAAAAGAAAATGGAAGCCTCAACCCCAAAAGTGGACTTGACCATTGCCTGTATATTTGCCAGTTCAAGATGGCAGTCCCAGGTGATCCACTGGTGGATTGCCCATTTGTGCTCCTTGGTGAGCATGGTGGAAATGTGCAAGGATTTCTCCACAGCAAGGACTCAACCCGTGTTAATTAATCTGTGAAAGGTCTTGAAAGCATACTTGGGATCCACCCCAACAAGGGCCGCAGCTGCCTTTTAATTGCCCAATTCACGCATTAGCTTAAGCAGGATGATGCGTTTAATGTCAGGGATGCACTTCTGAGCGGGCTTTTTAGCAGTGGGGATTGACTTGTTGGCATTGGGCACAACACAGGGCATGGACACCTTGTTGTAAAACACAGCAACCTTTTTGAGCACCAATTGTCTCTTGTCAGTTCTGAAGAACTCAGGCTCCTTGTCCTCTTCCTGATTGCCATCACTGACATAGGACTTGTAGCTAGTATCAAGTACAGGCTTCACCTTCTCCAGCATGGCTGACAGGACTGGCTCTTGCCGGTACACAACATCAAACACATACAAAGTAAGTTCTACCTCCTTGTTTCTAACTTTCTTTGTAGTGGTGACCTTGGTGGGCTTCCAGGTCAGCTTTGGGACCCAAGGGTTGATGCTCTGCACCCTAGAAGCTTGTGCTCCTTGAACCAGCTGTGTCAGTGCAGAGTCACTATGGAACTCTCCTCTCCTGTATCCTTCTTGAGTAGGCACTTGGGTTGCACTAAAGCTATTCTTTGACCCGCAAGGGCAACAACAACTGTGGTGCACAACAGGTACAATGGTAGTCTGTTGCTGTGTTCATTCCATTTTGAGAATTTAATAAAATATTAAATAAATTTCAATTAAGTTACTCCCTATTTTTAATTTTTGCTTTTATCTGAATATGGATATTTAATTAATATTTTTTCCCACCCAATATCCCAATTATAGATTTTTTATTTCTTAATTAGTTGTTTCTGGTTTATAACACTCATTTTAGAATACCTGAAATAATTTTCACCCATTTTCCCAGATTTACGCCAAATTAAGCACCCAACACAATATTTTTAACATTTATGTCTCAGATTGTGTGTCTTATTTTAGATACCTCAGTATCATTCATGATTACAATCCATTTCACACAATGATTAAGTGGTTCCGTTTACATGTTGAGTTGCTATTGTTCTTTGCTTTTGGATTGAGTTTTGACTCACTGCGCTTGGGTGTATTTTGTCACTAATTCACATAGTAAACATATGTACACTGAAAGTCAACTCACACCATTTTTTTTGTGAATTAATGTATTTTGGATTATATTTTGAATGGTTTTGCTTTGTGCGTGAGCCCTTTGTTGCTGTGTTGACTCATTTTCCCCATTAACGCCAATAAATCCTGTTAAAAGAGTGTATATTTTAACCTGAGAGTTGGATTTTGTTCAAATCTGAAATTATTTTGTTTAAATCTGAAGTATTTTTGGTTGTTGCCATAGCTTTTAAAACTACTGTATTTCCAATGACCAAAATGAATTAACTGGAATCAATTTTGAAGCGTTCAAATCCATCAACCATTTTCATTAAGTTTACTATGTTTTTGGAATTTCAGGATTGTCAAATCTATGAACCAAATTTCAAATCACTTTTGAATGCCACTAGTAAGCTCAGATATTAATTGCAGGAACTGGAATACAAATTGAATGTACAGTAAGTAACTAGAAAAAATCAACCCAAATCAAGAAGCTCCACTTTGTATAAAATCAAATGGAAAATACAATCTCAACAACCATGTTTAGACATGAAATTAATTGAAATGTAAAATTGTTTAAACTGGAAATGATGCAATATTCTGAACTCTAAATCACTAATATAGCAACCACAAACCCATATAATGATATATGAGCTACCCTCCTGATGATGCAGAAATTTTTTAAAAGTTTTTTGGCACCCGGCTACGCCAGGGTCCAAAAAAAACTTCTTTTCAAGAAAGAAGGAAAGGTGGGAAAGAAAAAACTTCAAGATAAACTATCAGTTTACTACAAAAGTGTTAATGTATTGCTATTAAGGATACTTGATTACAGTAGATTTTAAAAAACTATAATAATAAAATAGAATTATATATTACAGTCTATTTGTATCACATTGCATTTTACTTGATGTGTTGATAGTTCATTTGCTGTTGATAATGTGCTTGCATTCAATTGGATAGTTTCACCTCCATTCGCCTTCGCAATCACAGCTGACCTTGCAGAGGCAACTTGATTTTCTATTGCCAAGGCAACTGAAGGTGAAACTATCCAATTAAATTCTAGCATATTGTCAACAGCAAATGAACTATCAACACACCAAGGAAACAGCAATGTGATACAAATAGACTGTAATATATAATTCTATTTTATTATTAGAGTTTTCTAAAATCAACTGTAATCAAGCATCTTTAATATCAATACATCAACACATTTTATAGTAAACTGATGGTTTACCTTTTCCCCTACTTCCTTCCTCAAAAAGAAGTTTTTTTGGCCCCTGGCTACGCCGGGGGCTAAAATTTTTTAAAAAATTTCTGCGTCATCAGGAAGGTAGCTCATATATCATTATGTGGGTCTGTGGTTGCTATATTAGTGATTTAGAGTGCAGAATATTACATCATTTCCAGTTTAGACAATTTTACATTTCACTTAATTTCATGTCTAAACATGGTTGTTGAGATTGTATTTTTCATTTGATTTTATCCAGAGTAGAGCTTCTTGATTTGGGTTGATTTTTCCTAGTTACTTGCTGTACATTCAATTTGGATTCCAGTTCCCGCAATTAATATCTGAGTTTACTAGTGGCATTCAAAAGTGATTTGAAATTTGGTTCTTGGATTTGACGATCCCACAATTTCAAAAACATAATAAACTTAATAAAAATGGTTGATGGATTTGAACACTACAAATCTGATTCCAGTTAATTCATTTTGTTCATTGGAAATATGCAGTTTGACTTGAACTTTGCAAAGTGTCTATGAGTTCCCGCATTTTTAAAAATCCAAAAAAAACAAAAGAATTAAATTTAATTAAAAAGGCTATCCCACAAAAGTGATTCAAAATTTGGACCAAGGATTTTACAATCCCGCATTTTTATGTTTAGGTTCTGAATTTACAGTACTTCAGTATAAGAAAAATAAAGTATTTTTCCTGCATGATAAAAGCATATGATTTTAGGTATTTTGATTTATTAGTGATTTTATTTCAATGATAAAAATTATTTAAGTCTATCATTAAAATAATATAAACTAAATTACTTTCCTATTAAAGCTATACTATAAAATTTTATACTTGATAAACAATATAGTCTTATATCTTATTTATAATAAGTCACAATATTCAAAGATATCAAGAATCTGCCACTTACATATCATAAAATGAAGAATCAGTTATTATTATGTTAAAAACACTGTACTTCCACTAAAAATGATATAGATAGAGAAAATTTTTATACCAAATTTTTTTTATACATCTTATTTTACTCTAATACATATAGTAAAAAGATATAGTAGAAGATAATTGAGGGCGTCAGAAATCTGCGGACCGTGGTATTTTATCATCCACCAGATGATATCCTAAGTCTTCTAACATTAGGAAAGTACAGAGAACCTGTGACTTTGGCATAACCTGTGGTCCAGAATACTTTGTTTTCTGCAGAAGTAGCAAGTCTGACTGGGCCCAAAGCCCAAAGGGGTTGAGACAGTTCTTCCTACTTCTGGATACAGTTCATGGGTTGTCTCTATATTTTACTATAGATAATTATACTGTATGACAACAGTATCATCTTTTGCTCTACTAATAAGCCTAAGAGAGGATCATATTAAGGAAATAGGACTTGAATTAATCATCAAGTCAATACAGAATCATCAGTCTTTTAATCTAATGGACTGGCTCTAAGGCAGCCTGCCTGTCCGCATTTTATCCGAGTTAGATCACAACACTAAGAAGAGACTGAAGTAGCATTAGGTCATTATGGCAGGAGGCCTGGCCTTTTCAGGGTGGATTTTATGGAAGCTCGCTTGACAACTTCCTCGGCTTACTGTGTTTGTTCTAGACACACCGCACAGCTGAATCTCTTTTCAGCTGCCTGCCTGGGCCACTATCCAGGGCTAGCTAGCCAACAGTTGGCTACTAGTTCACGAGATGATTGTTAAACTAATCAGAGATACTCTAATACAATAGGCTCAGGGCCTTTTATCTTAGAGTGTTTGGCCCGGTGGCCCAGTCCATGTTGGACTCTGCTAGATATAATGCAGATGACAGTTCTTATGACGGCCCTCTTATTCTAGGATACAATTTAAGTTTAGAATAGTAATTATTGTGAAGTGCATATTGAGGTTCTTGATGAAGGGAACTAATTAATGAGCAGTATTGCATGTTCCATTCATTAATTGTAATGCATAGATTTGTTAATGCCAGGATATGATTTGGTCATTGATTCATTAATCCTGCAGCCTGCAGCCCGCATCATTCTGTTGAAACTATCCAAAGAGTGATTGACAGCTGGCCCGCAATAATTAGTTGAATCTGTTAATTAGTCAATATCCCAAAATCCTGACAGAGGGTAATAATGGAGAGAGGATAATAGAATATAAGCAAGGGTTAGAATGGAAAGAGGATAGTAGAAGATAATTGAGGGTAATAATGGAGAGAGAATAATAGAATATAATCAAGGGTAAGAATGGAAAGAGTAAAGTAGAAGATAATTGAGGGTAATAATGAAGAGAGGATAATAGAATATAATCAAGGGTAAGAATGGAAAGATGATAGTAGAATAAAATTGAGAATAAGAAAGGAGAGAGAAAAGAAAAGAAAAGAAAAGAAAAGAAAAGAAAGGAAAAGGAGAGGAGAAGAAGAGAAGAGAAAAGGAGAAGAGAAGAGAAGAGAAGAGAAGAAAAAAGAAAGTTTTTTCTACTTGGTATCAGATTTTATATAATCCACCCTCTTGACAACGCAGAAATTTTTTAAAAGTTTTTGGCCCTTGGCACAGACAAGGGGCCAACAAAACTTTTTTTGAGGAGGAATGAGAGGTGGAAAGGAGAAAATTCAAGAGAGAAACCTTCAAAAAAACCAAGAGCTTATTGCACTTTGATCTAGGCACTTTGATTTGGGCACTTTGATTTTGTCCCCTGAAATAACATAGGAAAACATAGTACAATATTATATTAATTTAATATTTTTTGAAATTACCTCCAAAACACACCAATTTGTTAAATTTGCAATAAAATAAAAACCTGCCAAAAAACCTTTATTTCTTTTTTATTTAAATATCAGGTCTTAAAGAATCTACATGAGGAATTTCAAAAGTTTTTATTAATTATTTAAAAATTTATAGGCTTATAAAAAGTGTGACTAAATCTAAAAAGTTGATTTTTGATTTCCTCACTTTTGATTTGAGGAACTTAATAAAACATAATGAATAAAATGTTAATTTTTTGCAAAAATTTAATATTAAGTGGTCCTAGTTTTTTGGTACCTTTTTGGATTTTGATTTGACTACTTTTCAATTTCTGCACCCATTAAGAAACTATATGTAAATTTTTAAATAAATTTTTATGAGATAAAATTTTATTTTTTAAAAATAAAGAGCTTATAATAGTATTTTATATTAATAGTTTAACAAAAAAAGTTAAAAAAGCTTTTTTTTAGCTCTTGATTTCTTTTTTTACATATAGATTTTTTTTAAATTTTAATTTTTTTTTAATTTTGATATATCAAATATTAAATTGAAGATTTTTTTGCGCTTCAATTTTTGCACTTTCAATTTTGTCCCCTCTATTCAAAGGGGTAAATAAATTCTATTTCAAAAGCCAAATTAAATTAAGGTGTGTTTTAAATTGCATCAATTTGGGCACTTCAAACTTGGTTTTTTGATTTTAGCTTCTAGTAAAAACATTTTAAAAAAAGTCAAATTTAAGAAAAATATTAAATTTTTTGGGAAAATTTTTTATTGAAAAAAAGTGCGGAGATCAAAAAATCCATCAATTTGGAGATTTTGATCTCCACACTTTGACTTTAGGCACTTGCCCTACTCAACAAGCTAGTAAATAAAAACATTTTTAACTTAGTTTTATTATTTGATGTGGTTGCAACTATAACTAATGTCTTGTAATATATTTAGATATATTACTATTATAATTCACATATTAAAATTTAAAACAATCTTAAAATTTTAAAAGTAAAATTATAACTATAAATCTTAAAATTTATCTATTAAAGTTTAAATATTAAAATTTATATATTAGAGTTTAAATATTTTTATTTAATTGAGAATTATTTAATATTGAAATATTTAATATTAAAATTTTAGTAATTAAAATATGGAATATTAAAATTTAGATATTAAAATAGTTTTTTTAAAAAAAATAAATTTTAAGTTAGAAGGGAAGATGATTTATTAGGGGGATGCAAATTGCTAAGGGGGATGCAATTATTCCGGGGTATTATTCCCCAAAATTATATTTTCTGCTAATGCGTCCAATTGGGACCACATACTCTTCTGTACGTGGTGGACAACTCTGGCGCCAATTGATGGAGGGGTGGCGCTCAACACCCTGGTGGTGGCTGAGCGTCTTATAAAAGGCAATATCAAAAGCAAATTAACAAGGAGTTGGTTCTCTGGAGGTACTGTAAATTCAGAACCTGAACGTAAAAATGCGGGATTGTCAAATCCTTGGTCCAAATTTTGAATCACTTTTGCGGGCAACTCAGCTGAGTGAGAATTAAAATATTTAATAAAATCAACCATTTAATTTGACTTTTTTAGGTTTATGTAAATTGGCAAATTTTGAATCTCTTGAGCAGATAACTCAACTAACAAAAACAAAGCTCAGCAAACAAATGCAGGATACATAAATCAGATATGCGGGATTCTAATGTAAAATTTGAGATTTCCTTATTTCAAACAAATCATAGACATCATGTAAAAATTAGCAAATCTGAAATTGCGGGATTGTCAAATCCAAGAACCAAGTTTCAAATCATAATTGCGAGGAATTTGAAATAAATATGATTTATGGGTGTCTCAAAAAGGATGATAAAGGATCTAGAGTGGATTTGTGCTGATTCTTTTAGGAATCATAGGCATTCTCAAAAATCACCCTATTCCAATTTAGGACAGCTAAAATTTAGATCATAATATTCACAAAATTAACACATATAACAATAAAATTGACTAAAATATACATTCCTCTTCTTGAGTTTAAAATTATAATAAAATTTTTATTATGTCTTCTTCCAACACCAACCAAGTCAACAAGCTGTTTCCTGGCCTTGACAAAGTTATGCAGGGCTACGCCGGGCTTCTAATAGTGAAGCCTCCCTCTATGGCTACTCCCAACCCGCAGGCCCCTCTGCAAGCACCACCCAGGAGTGTGTTCTTTCTCCTGCAACTTCCAGCATGGTCTTGTTTGCCCATCATGCACAGGCAGCCGCCAACCCAAATCCTGTATCAACAATGACATCTGGAACCAGCCAGTTGAGCCATGGGGTCATCCAGAGAGCCCAGAATCCAGAAACAGCCAATCAGATGGCACTGTCTGGTTCTCAAGGTAGACACACCCCGCCTCCAGCCAATCAGCCTACAAGACGCAGAAGAAAATTAATCACTCCAGAGATTGTTCTTGAAATGGTTGAAAAGCAAGGAATGCTTATGTCTCTTGGGGAAATTGCAGCCACGATGGGTTTTGCAAAGTCCAATGTGGCTGCAACCCTGCAAGCCCACACCAACTGTGGCCCCCCTACCAAGAAGACCTCAACTTGTGCCCATACTTCAACCAAAGGTGACACAGCCCATCCCCTTATGATGGCCATCATGGAACGTGACCTGTGGATGCCCCTGGTCCAGGTACATCTCCAGCTGGGACTCCACAGCATCTTCACCAAAAAAAGAACAGTGAATTTGTAGATGCATGGAGTTGTGGTTGCCGCCAGAATCCTATCCAATCAGGTTCTTGATGGCCCCAGTTTGGTGGATACTGACCCATACAATTTGGCCATCATCAATTTTATTAAAGGGAGGGCAATGAGGGCCTGTAATGATGTCATCTTTCTATCATATGCTAAGATTTCTGCAAGTATCCAATACTATGGAGAGAAGCATATCCAGTCTAACGTGTACAAGCACGGCCCAATCTTGTATCATTTTATTGGGGTTTTATTGGCAGTTTCCCCATTGGGCGTCAATTATTACTCAGCAATATTGAACACTGCAGATGGGTATGCCTACCAGATGGAGCTCAAGGCCATGCTGGAGGAGTGGGCCACACAAAACGCTATGCACACAGTTGTACTTAGTGCTGAGATGGAGCAGTGGGAATAGGCAACCCAAGGAATCAGGGCTGCAGGGCATACCTGTTGGTCCTAACCCACCAATCACACCAACATGCATCTTGTAGATGTATGTCTCTACAATTTTGGTTCCTCCCTCAGGCGCTTAAAGCCTGCCACCTACAACAAACTATGCACCCAAATTGATAAGGGTTATGAGCTTTTTCCTTCTGTGTCTGTCCAGGACTTATTTGATCTCATCATCTTCTATGCAAGTGATAGTGATAAGTCCAGAAAGGACTCTTGCCTTCCCCCTTGCCCATCCATCCATTTTTTCAAGCCTGCATACATGACGGAAGAAGAATTTGAGCAATTGAAGCAAACCGCTCTTGCTGCCCCTTCCCAGTCAACAAACCCTGCCTCTCCAACCCCCCATCAAGCCACCTGCCTTTCAACCCTGACTCCCAAGCCACTACTAATCCCCCCACTAACTCTGATGCCGCCCCTTTCACAGGTACAGATGAAGGCAATGTTCATTCTGCCCATTCCCTCCCCTTCCCATCCTTTGATCAGTAAAATAAACCTTTTTTTTGTGATAACTTATTAAAATTGATATCCCCCTTTCAGTTCAAAATTAATAATATTTTCTTTTTACATTATCAACATTTCCCATAATTAATACAATGTTGTACATTTTATGAATAGCTTAAAGTTATTAGCATACATATTTTTCATCATCATTAATAAATTAAAGACAATAAACGTAAATATTGCATTAGAATATAGCAATTAGATGTCAACTCTTGATATTTAGAAATTATATGCATAACTCAATGCATTTTGCTTACTAAAATTCATTGTAAACTTGGCCTTTTTCATTGTAATTTATTAAAACAGATTGTGTTTATATTAGAGACCCATTAACGCTTAGTACAAATACTGATACATAGTGCATTTTACAGCCTGTATATTTACCTATTGGTAATAACTCTATAAACTTTTTAGTTGGATTTTGAAAGGTAATAATAATGTAATTTTTTAATAAATTACTATTCATTGTCATTAATTGGCTGATTTTCTTTGCTGTTGCAATTGTGTATTTTCTGATATTTATGCACTAGTATCCAATTGGATGTGAAACCAACCAATTGGATACTAGTGCGTAAATATCAGAAAATACACAATTGCCACAGCAAAGAAAACCAGCCAATTAATGACAATAAACAGTAATTATTAACACATTACATTATTATTACCTCACAAAATCCAACTAAAAAGTTTATAGAATTATTACCAATAGGTAAATATACAGGCTGTAAAATGCACTATGTATCAATATTTGTACTAAGCGTTAATGGGTCTCTAATATAAACACAGTCCATTTCATTAAATTATAATGGAAAAGACCAAGTTTACAATGAATTTTATTAAGCAAAATGCATTGATTTATGCACATAAGTTCTAAATATCAAGAGTTGACATCTAATTGCAATATATTAAAGCAATATTTACATTTATAGTCTTTAATTTATTATTGATGATGAAAAATATTCATGTGTTGAAGGTAGTACTATAAAAACCAGTTTTTTGATGTGATTCAAATAAAATGTCAAATATCTACAGCCTAATCAACAAATTAGAGTCAGCTCTCCAAAAGGTGGTCAAGCTTGAATACAATATCAGGAAAATTGTGGTAAATCAACTGGGAAATGAGGGAAGAGCCTTGGTCCAGCAAAAGGAAATTGCGAAAAATAGCCTGGGAATAATAGTTAATGAAGAACACAAGAAAATAATTTTAAATCTTCAAAAGGAAATACTCAAGCAGTTAGATTTCAAAAGTGAAAGTTACAACTTGTGAGAATTTGCAAAAATCAATAGAAAGAATACTCAAAAAATAAAACTAATTAAAGGAAATGAAATTTCAAAGGAAATCAACACAAATGAAGAGGAAATCAACCAAATGGAAACAGACAAAAACAAAGCTCAGTCAAGAAGCAGGAGCGCTTCAAGAAATACAGAAATTTTATCAAATGAAAACCAAGAAGAAACACAAGTTGCAAGAAATATAAGAAAAATTAAGCCTAGAAAAATTAATGAAGAGCAGCCAACACTCATGAATTTTGCTGAGGTGGCGCCTGTAGCTGAGGGGGCCACAGGGGAAACAATTAGTAAGTCCTTTTATGTTTTATTTATATTTATTTTAGTCATCACCAGGAATGGGGACAAGGTTGCAGAAGTGGCGGCTTTTACACCAAGTTGGTTCTACAGGGGTTACCAGTCACTGGTAGCCCCTGTAAAACAAATAGATAAAAACCAAATAAATGAAATAATTCAACAGAATATGAATAATTTTTCAAGTATTGAAGCTAAAGATAGGGAATATTTACCACCTGTGGGGTGCTTGCCGTGGTTAAGGAAAGCATATGAAATAGGATCAAATATCAACTTCAAAGAAATGAATGAAATTTGCGGGGATGTCAAGTTAAACTCTAATGAATATATATGAAAGCATTCAAAGATTCCCATTTGCAAACATAAATGAATATGAAATAACCTAGTCAAAACCAACTTTCAAATAGGAACTGAATATTTAAAAACTGAAATTTTTAATGAAGTATTCAAGGTATTGTCAAACAAAGTTAGGGACGTAGTCCTTGTGAACACATTTAAACCTTTATTAATATTGTTTGCCGGGGCATGGGGGCTGATACAAGTCAGGCGCCCCCCAGAACCCTCTTCAAATTCAATCAAACATCCTATATCAATAGGTTAGTTCAAGTCTTCGAAAAATTGTGCATGTTCTTGGAAAAATATACCTTGCAAAGAATTCACGTTGCGGTATACCTGGGAATCCTCCTTCACTGCATATTAAAAACCAACGTCAAAAAGTTGGAGGATGTACCTATTCAAATGGACATATGTTGGTTAGCACTCAAATGCCAGAAGACACTGTGGGGGTATAGGACAGTTGGGCACGTCCTGTATGACTCCTTTGCATTGGCAACGTTGTACGGGTACTACATGCCCCTGAAAAAAACTATTAATCAATTTGCTCACCCGCCTTCCTTTTATCAAACGTTCAACAACCACTGGGGTACAGGGCGCCACCCCTCTAGCAATTGCATCCAGGGTTGTCCACCACGTACAGAAGAGTATATGGATCCAAATAGACGCTCTAGCCAAAAATTTAATTTTGGGGTATAATTCTCCGGAATAATCACATTCCCTTTGCAATTAGCATCCCCTCAATAAATATTTTTCCCTTGCAAATTAAATTTTTATATTTTAATACTAAAATTTTAATATTGAAAATTTACTAATATTAAATATTAAAATTTTAGTATCTAAAAGTTAATATTAAAATTTTAATAATACATATTTCAATATTAAAATTTTTAATATATAATATTTCAATATTGAATATAGCACAATTAAATAAAAATAGTTAAATTTTGAATATTAAACTTTAATAGATAACTTTTAAGATTTATAATTCTAATTTTACTTTTAATATTTTAAGATTGTTTTAAATTTTAGTAGGTAAATTATAATATTAATATATCTAAATATATTACAAGACATTAGTTAAAGTTGCAACCATATCAAATAATCAAAATAAGTTGTTAATGTTTTTATTTACTAGCTTGTTGAGTACGGGTTCATTTATTACATATACAAACAATGAGAATTGAATTTATCCGCATCATGTGCCTGCTCCACATATATTCTAAACAAGTGATTGTTTAGAACTCAAATTACCTTTCCCTTGTAATATGATTTGATAAATATATTTGATATGCTTGACCTGCATCCTAAGTACTAATTAGTAGGTAGGACACACTATTTCAAAAACGGCATCTTGAAAAACACCATCTTGAATTTAATTTGAGATGGCGTTTTTTGCGTTAGTGATTTTGAATCACAAAAAAATAAAATAAGCAATAAAATAGTTAAATTTACATATACCTTTATAATGCAACATCTTGAATTTACGCCATCTTGATTCCGTCACTTTGAGTCAGATTAATTAAATCTTATTTTGCTAACTTTATTTACATATGAAATCACTTGGTGTGGGGCGTGTTTACGCCATCTTGACTTTACGTCATTTTGAATTACGCCATTTATCTTAAACTAAAATATGCTTATACCCAAACTAAAATAAAGCCTGTTGTATAGTGCCAGAAGATGTTCCTATAATATTAATCTAAGACACTTATAATAAGAATAACCTAAATAGACACCACTATGATAGTCCTTCTAGTGATTATCATTGCTGGGTAAAAAAACCAGTTTTGCTATATGTAATTTATAACTTTATTATACATGGATACATTGATAAGGGTTCTCTTAATAAAATATTTTAATAGTGATTTTAATATAGAAGGGGGTGATTATACCATTTCAATTTACGTCACTTTGAATTCCACCAAGTTTCATATCACCCAATTGATTCAATGCGCACAATGGATAGGGGAAATAAGGGGAAATTACCTATGACACCAGGCTACGCTGTATCAATTCCCCCACTGCAATTCTTGCTTTCCACTTTTCAAAAGTATATATTCACGTCAAATACCATATTAATAAAAAATGTAAGAAAACATATGAAACTTTGAAAAAATATATTTTTTGATCTCCTCTAAACAACTGGGTACTTTTTAACCCCAGTTGTATAAGTTAGTTTTTGAGAAATTCAAGTTTTACTCTTTGGCCTGGTTGAGGTAGCTCCACTGTAGATTTTTTAATTTAATATAAAAATGGTCAAAAATGCTATGTTTTTGAGCTACGGCACCTCAATTACGTCACTTCAAAAACGCCATTTCAAAAGCAAGTTTTCAGTCAAAACTCAAAGTTTTGACTGCTTGTGTTACTAATAAAAAATTATTTTTACAAAATACAAAACATTGAAATTTTGATAGTATATATTTTTTGATCTCCTCTACAATTCTATGTAAAAAGATTGATAATTTTATATTAAATCATTCTCATCTTTATCTTTCTAAACAACCCCCAAATTGCTCATATTTTGATACTAATTCACTTTTAGATGCCTCCCAAGTCAACTGCCAAGGCTGCGCCCAAGGCCTCCAAGGCCTCAAAGTCTAAAATCATTCTGTCCAAGGCCAAAAAGGCCAAGACAACCCCAAAAAAGCAGCCTTCTAAGGTCAAAGCTTTCCCCAAGACCCCAACTCCATCACCTGAACAAGAGGGAAACAGTCCTACCCCTCCCCATTCTCCATTTGTTTACTCCTCCTCTGATCCTCAAGAGAAGTTGTTCAACTTCAATTGCCATTCTGACCCCACTTCAGAGCCTGAGGATGAAGAGGAGCAGGAGCCTGAGCCTGGTGCTCCTGCAGATGAGCCAATTGAGCTCTGGGATCTTAACTCCATCCACAATGTATGCAACCAAAATGGCACCTTTGCTGTTCCAACAACGTAACCTATCAGCTATCCAATTATGACAAAGAAAGGGGGTACCAGCTTTGTCTACAAGGGCTACAGCTTCAGCTGTAATGACAAGAATAAGCCCATCTGCCAACATCACCTCAGATGTGATAACATTGGCTGCCCAGCAAGGCTCACAACTTATGGGTTCACCAGATTTAAGGCCCTTACTGTTAACCACAACTGCACCAAGCCTTTTGACCCTCTCTATCAACTTATCCACTGGTTTCTTTGCCAGGTGATCCTAACCACAAAGGATCAAACTGCAACTGAGGCTGTCAACAAAGCGCTCCTTAATTTAAATGATACCCAACTAGTAACTGTTGGTGGTGCCTCAAAATTACCGAGATATTTTACTGATCAGAGATATGCTCTGAGCACTGAAGGTGTCAGTGCAAGCTTCATTGACCAATTGATCATTACTGAGGAGCAAAAACTATCTTGCCATGAGGAGAGATTCCTTCTTCATGATGATGGTTAACATTCCCCAGAGCATATCATCTGCTTTGCAACAAGCCAGGATCTGTGCAACCTCCTCAAGTGCAAGACCTGGCTTGCAGATGGAACTTTCTCAACCTACCCAAAGCTCTTCAGCCAGCTTTGGAATATTCATGGGCAGGTTGGAAATCTGGTTCTTCCCATGATGTGATGATCCACATGTAAGAGGTTTTCCAGGTGAGGGATTATTTTGTGAGAGAGGGGGGCTAAACTAACTAAGTTTGACTCCCATCCCGGCAAAACAAACCACCAAGATGCCAACCAGTGGAGGACTGGGATGGCCGCTCTAAGGGGAGACCAGAGGGAGGATACTGGGGAAAGTTAAGGGAAATAGTAGTTTAATATCATCAACACAAGACCAGTGATCAACCACAGAGCACGGGAAGGAGTGGGAGGGAGCACCTCAAGGAGGACTGGGTCACTCTCTTCCCAGCTGGAGAGGGGAGGCATTGGTATTCTCTCTCCCTCAGAGGAGGGCAATGCATATCCAACTGCATCCAGATCTAGGTCATCACACGTCAAACTCTTCACCACAGCCTCTCCAGAGAGGAGGAGGCCACTGGGAAAATTCAGAAGGCTAGATGGGTTGTCCCTCACAAGCCAAGCAGAAGAAGTGATTTTTGACCACAAGTCTGGCAAGGTCAACCAAAGGAGCAATAAAAATGGGGCCAAAGAAAAAGCAACAAATTTGAGGACAGGGAGTATCATAGTTGCAATCTCCTCAAAATTTGGAGAAGACTGGTATAATTTTTAACTGGAAAGCAATAAAAATGAAGCACCACAAGAGCAGCCACAAGAAGGAGGCAAAAGAAACAGCAAGGTAGGTGTGGAAAGCTTGGGCGTTGTCTTGGGGGCCTTGAATCACACAGTCAAGCAAAAGCGGGTTCAAAAACTGAAAATTTAAGAAAAAAGATAATAATAGAGATTATAATGAACTTTAAATATTATTTTGAGTTCAAAAGCAGGTTTTGAAGGCAAAAGCAAGAGGAGGCAGCAATTATACGCCAGAACCTTTATAGAAGAGTACAGAAGAGTTTCCGGGTTTGAAACTGAGATGCACAAGGTAAGCGTAACAGAAAAGACTAACACTTTAATTCTTAGATAATATAAACTAGAAATGGAGTTTCCAGTAAACAGAGATATCAAAAAAAAGAAATGTGCAACAAATTCCAAATGTTTTAATATAATTGACAATAGACAAGCAGGGGACTGAGAGTCCCCTTGCTGTGTAAAAGTGAGTCAGTTGCAGGGAAGGGAATCACATTCTGGCAGGAAGTGGATCTGATTGGGTGGAAGATAAAATTTTCAGGTCAGAACCAGGGAAACTGGAGAGTTTTAAGTTAATTTCTGCAGCTTTACCTGATTGGTTGGAAGGCATCTCAACCATTTCAGATTCAATTGATTTTGTGGTTATTGGTGTGGCGTCTTTTGATTAGGTGTTTATAATTGTTTTTAAGAGAGGACAACACCAGGCAAGTAAATAGTCCAAATCAATTAGTGTTTCTTCCCAGGAGGGAACTACCAAAGCCAGGAGGTCTGCAGGGTAGGCCAGGACAAACCTCTTGTCAACAGTATGAGCTAAATTGCCTAGAGAGTTGAGTGGCTGGGCTGCAATTTTTGGACTTTTTTTTATTGCAGCAGGGAAAAACAGTTTGATCCAAAGCCAAACTGTGGCAGTGGATTTACAGATTTGGCTTCAAATAAAGACACTATGCTCCAGATTGACAAGGTGTTGATTGGTTGCTTACAGGTAGAGGCCTAGTGGGGAATGATGGCTACTAGGGACAGTAAGGCCTAGCTAGTAGATGTAGAAATCACTAGAGGCAGATAGTGCCTCCACCCTGCAGAAGATATTGGCTGCTGCGGGCTAGAGTTCTTCATCTAGCAGGGAACTGTGGCTGCAAAAGGGTGGAGAATGAGATAGCTAACAGGGAACTTTGTCTGTTAGAGGTGGAGAAGGTTTTGGACCCCTGGCAGGTAGCACGGGCTGCCAGGGAGGAGAGGAGCTCTGAGGGCTCTACATATCCTGATACGCTTGCAGAAGGTCTGTGAGCAAGAATCCTACCTAACAGACTGGTAGGGTGTCCTTGTTTATGTCCCAATGATAGCTTTGGGGGAACCCAAAGTGAGCATTGGAGGGCATGAATTTGCTCAGAGGTGTCATCAAGGTGGTTTGCTTGGGGAAGCAAGCTGCAGAACTTGGTGTGATCAGGCCTCTGAGAAGTAGAGCTGATTACTCTGCAACTGAAAGCCCAGACTTAATCACTTGGGTGAGTAAAAACAACACATATAAATTGATCTATGGCTGGATGGCCTAAGTGGATGGCCACTTGCAAGGGCCCAGTCAAACGCCAGTTCAATGTAGACTTGTGCCTGGGTCTACAAGTTCTGGTAACAGGGACTGAGATAAAGAACCAAAGTGGTTCACAGAATCAGCAGAGAAGACTAGTGAGAGGAACTGTTTGATCACAGAGAAGGCTAGTTGAAGGACTGCTGGTTCATATTGAAGTTTGGAACCATAAAGGTTCATTGTGTAGAAGGAACAGAGGAGGTTCTTAGCAAAGATAAAGACTGAAGAGGAGCTGTTTGGTGCACTAAGATGGGCTGATTAGCTGAAGAACTGGTGAAAGGACTAAAAGATATGAGCAAAGGACCAGGAGGTGACTTGGAAGGACTAGCCAGACTAGGTGCACAGGCTGAGAAAGTTGATTTTGGTGTCTTTAAAGAAGAAATATAAATAATAAAGAAGCAGTTAAATAATACTTAAATGCTGCCTAAATATGTTGAAAATAATAAAATACCATATGTTCTGAAAGAAAGAGGAGGAAAAATTGTTTACAGGGTGTTAAAACTGTAAATTTATTAAGAGGAAAGTGGACCAGAAAGGAGTAAGAAAGAAGCCAGAAACTGGATGAAGAAACTGGAAGGGTGAAAGGGCAAATTTTGCCAAGAATGACTAGGAGAAGTAAGAGGGCAAGCAGTGAGTGGGTTTGAAGTTGCAAAACGTTAAGGAAAACACAAGGAAACACTGAGAAACGTTGAAAAACCAAAGGGACAAAATTTGCACAAGTAAAACATATACAGAAGCGCTCAATTTTTGCCAGAGAAACGTGACAGGAATCACAGCAAAACCGTTCAAAACGCAGAGCAGTTGTTTACCCAGAGCAAGATTGACTAGGGTTTGAACCAGAGTCAAGGGCAAGTCATCCAGGGAAACCTTTTGGCAAAACCGTTGAATCAAGGTGTATGATTGGCTGCAAGCTGGAGTCTATTTGATCAATTTATAGGGCTTTAAATTAAGAGTTAAAGCCTAAAAAATGAAGAGCAGAAGCAGAAAATTCAGGGCTTTCATTGGCAGAAGTAAGTTTCAAAGTTTAATATATTATAGAAAGAGAAAAACTGGATAGTTTAAGCTTTTGAAAATCAAAGTTCTAAGAGATTTTTTTGGTCTGAAACAAGGGGCTATAAAAGGGAGAGCTACCTGAGACTCTTCAGGGACTGGATCAAGTGGATTACAAAGGCCACAAGAGTTACAGAAGGAGCCAGAGACCAAGAGAAGGAAACCTGAGCTGGAACAGACCGCAGGAGCCCAAGATCAAGGTGCAGGAGCACAAACCCAAAGTACAGGAGCCCAAGACAAAGGAGGTGAAGCCAAAGACCAAGTACAAGGAGTCCAATAGATTGTTGAAGGACTCCAAGTATTGGCACAAACCCTCATTGTTCCCTATACCAAGGCCATATATCAGAAGGTTTCTAAGGGGATCTTTCTTCTGACTGTGAATAAAAAGCCTATTACAACCCCTACCCAAATTTCCTGTGATAAAAGGATATAAGCTCTATGAGTAAATCATCCCACATCTTCTACCCTAGCCCAGGGGAGAAGGAATTCTATTGCCAAGGTTGCAGAAAATTTGCCTCTAGTAAGTCTGCCCAGGAGGAGTGGGAAAAGGTGACTAGGCATCTTGAAATGACAGATAGAGGAAGGGAGTTTATTGGAGGAGAATTTACTAGACTCTTACAGGACTGGTATTGGCCTACAGAAGGGCTAGCACCTGCTGAAGTACAAGTGTATGGTGGAGATGCTTGCCTGGTAATTAGGAAGGTACTGGAATAGTTTGCTCTTATGCAGGCCAAGTACAAGCTCCTAACCAACCACTCACCACTGTTGGGGAATGACAACTCCTCCAAGCTGGTCCCTGGCTATGACCCAGGACACACTTTGGGGACTGGTGACCAGGAACCACACACCTGGTCTTATTTTTCCTCCCAAATAAGAAGCAGGAAACCTATGTCCGGGCACTCACAATTTTAAAGGCCAAACTGGATGAAATCCTCCCAACAATTGAAGAGGAGTCCAAGGAGACTAGAGGGCACAAGAAAAAATCCATCTCCCAAGAAGAAGATGCTCCCACCCCAACCAAGAAAAATCTAGAAAGCCTTCCCTACCACAAATGTCTGGTAGTGAATTTTGAACAGGCTCAGGCAAATGCCTTTATTTGTGTCTTTAAGAGCTCCCCTTAGGGATACTACTTTCACTTCAGGTAGGTACTCTGCCGCCGCCTCCAAAAGTGCTCTGACCTCCATGAGCTGGTCTACACTGAAGGCACCAAATAAACAAAGGACGTTTTTAATTGCTTTGCTGCCCTTGCCCATGTGCAAAAGGAGGAGACCAATGCCTTTTATTATTCCCTCCTCCGCCATCCCTATATCCAGGCCAACCAGGCAGCCTTTGCTCTGTTCATTTAGTATTTTGAGACTCAATGGGTTGGCATCTTCCAAGGAGCACGCCACATTAGAAAAGGCGGTGACTCAATCACCTGGAACTGCTATAAGCAGGTCAAAGACGGGTTGATTAAGACCACCTCTTCCCTTGAAGGGTGGCATAGCCAGTTTGCCACAAGAGTCAGGGTCCAGAAGCCCAGATTCAATAAGATCATGGTCCACCTCAAAACCCAACAATCCATCTCTGCCCACCTCTTCAAGACTGACATGAAGACCCAGAGTGATCCCCCCAAGATGATCAAAGCAGTGAAAAGTAAACTGAAATCAGCAAGGTGGTCCTTGCCTACTATCCCAAGGATAGCAATCTTGAGCATCTTCAAGCCATCTCAGTTGCTCTTTCCACTAATATTTGAGCCTATTTCCAATAAATAATACTTTATCTTCTCTCTTATTTCCTTTGATTTTATTATTATTGTAGTTTTATTTAGTATTTGGTACAATTCTATGCTTATTTTAAAGTATAGTTTGTAGTCAAAATAGATGAAAAAAGTTGTTTTTGGGATTATTTTAACTTTTGGTCTTTACGCAACTATGTTGCTACTAATTGACCCCATTTTTTATTGCAGATTGGGAATTCTGAGGATTTTTTAAGCCTAGATATGTTTTTGAATTTTTATTTGGGAATTTTTGGGTAATTTTTGGAGTTCAAAAAATCTAAAATTTTAAAACTGTTTTTTCTTAGTCAAAATGCCATAAATCAAAATGGCGTTTTTACTAATAAATTGAGATAGCAGAAAATTGAGATGGCGTATTTCAAGATGGCATTTTTTGAGATGCCGTTTTCAAAATGGTGTGTCCTACCATTAGTAAGCAATACATAAAAATCATTGGCTTCTGTGTTGTGTGGCTATAGTGGCACTGATTTAATAAGGACCAGATGATGACCTGCAAGGTCCAATTTGTGGCTTAACAAAGACAAAGTAACAACAAGGATTCACAATTATTTAAATGAAATTAATCTATTTCTATCTTTTTTAATTTATTTATTTGTTAGCGCAACAGTCAATATAATATTCAGTGCATTATAATAAAAATATATTCCTCATACCTAGTATAATTAATTTTACTTACCTTTTCTACATACTCTTATATGTCTATAATACAATCAAACATCACATCATTATATATAAATAATAATTTTTGAGTCCTGCTAAAAAAATTAAATAAAAATAAAAACAAATAAAACCCAGAGCGCCTATTTATCTGATTGGCTCAGAGGCCAGGGCTTTGGGAAGGAAGGATTCTAAGTGCTTGTAAAAAGCTGCCACCACATCAGGTGGCATTGCAAATTGACTGACCTCAAGAATATTGAATAGATCCTCAGTGTCTTGAGGAAGACCTTGTTTCA
The DNA here is from genome assembly GCA_014839935.2 of Entomophthora muscae. Lineage (NCBI taxonomy): Eukaryota > Fungi > Entomophthoromycota > Entomophthoromycetes > Entomophthorales > Entomophthoraceae > Entomophthora > Entomophthora muscae. The sequence goes on from QTSX02005770.1 coordinate 224,835, forward strand.
CCTTATTCTTGATCCAACCAAACACCTCCTCACTTTGGTTCAGAAATGGAGAATATGGGGGGAGGAAGAGGAGTCTCATTGGGCAGTCAGCCAGGCAGTGGTTGGCCAAATGGCTATTTATATTGATTGGCGGGAACTCAGACATAACCAGATCCACTTTGTGGAGCCTGACATTATCCAGCACAACAATATTGGTTGTACTGTGGTATTTGATCCAGAGATACTCCTTGACAACTCAGAAAAAATTGAGAAAAGTCCCGCTATTGTGGGAACCCTTGATCATTTGGTATTGGTCCAACCTGCAAGAACCAAGAAGCACAAAAATTGAATAGGTCTGGGAACAGACAGCTGCACAATGGGCTACGCCGTCCTTGGACCCCTTCTTGACCCACCCATGCCTAGACCTGAGTGAGGAGGAAAACAATTATTTGTTGATATAGAAGAACTGGACATTCCCAGTCTCCTTTAGTGCCAAATATGTCTTGGCATAAATGCGTCAATCCTTGATGGTCTTCTCATTGTTTCTGTTGTACAGCAAAACTCCCAGTACTTTCCAGGAGAAGCCTAAATCAACCATTGCTTTGTTAACAAGGGTTTTGAAAACAGAAAGCCCAAACTCTGTGGCAAGCATTGATTGGACAGCAAGAGAATCCAGGTGGCAATCCTTAGCTACCCACTGTTTTATTGTATCAATATGCACAGGCTGCAAGAGTATTGGCTGCTGCTTAGCCTTGGTGGATTTGGCAATTTTCCTGGTGTTGCCATACTTGGTGTTGATGTCAGGAATGTATCTGGCTGTGACACCAAATCAGGATGCAATATCCCAAACCACCATTCCCCCGTTCAAGTAGTTGAGAAGAGCCTCACACTCACTATCTGTCAACCAATGCTGGCCCTTGGTAGGTACCACAGCATCCTGGCTAGCAGGCTCAACACAGGGGATGGGGACCTTTGTGTAGAAGGTGGGATCATGCTTGCTTTCAGTGGCGCCGTCAATGGTTGAATACACAATAGGCGCAGATGGCTCAACAGTGGAGGCCAATGGCTTGTAGGTGGTGTCAAAGACGCAGGGGCAGGAAGTAGAAACTCTTGGATCAAGAGTGCAGGGCCAGGTGACAACTGGGTATACAGTGGATGTGTATATAACCTCATTATTCCTGATGATCTTTGTGTAAGAGACTTTGGTTGCAGGCCTTGAGAGCGGCTTCTGTCTGGGATTAAGGCTATGTGATCTGGCTTGGGATGCGGGAGGTGGTTGACTGGCACTGACGCCTTGGGAGGCCTGTGTATTGGCATGCCTCCCTTCAATTTGTGTTCTGGGTCTGTTCTTAGACCCTCTGGGACGCCCTTGTGGACAGGCTGCCCCGCAGGCTGGTGCAGGAGCTGGTTGGGAATGTGACTGACAGTCCATAAAAATAAAATATAAAATATATTTTAGATTAAATATGTATTTATTTGGATTTATTGGTTTAATTGTGAGTAGTTATTTTCTCTTGATTTAGCCTTGAATAGTAGCAGAGTTTCTATATCCTTAGTCTGAAGTGTATAATATTGTATCCTTTCCAGTTTTGGATGATTTTAAAGTTTAATCACTTTTTATGTCTAAACATGGTTGTTGAGATTGGATTTTTCATTTGATTTTATCCAGAGTAGAGCTTCTTGATTTGGGTTGGTGTTTCCTAGTGTGCTTACTGTACATTAAATTTGGATTCTAGTTCCCGCAATTAATATCTGAGTTTACTAGTGGCATTCAAAAGTGATTTGAAATTTGGTTCCTGGATTTGACAATACCGCAATTTCAAAAAACATAGTAAACTTAATAAAAATGGCTGATGGATTGAACACTTCAAATCTGATTACAGTTAATTCATTTTGTCCATTGGAAATATGCAGTTTGACTTGAACTTTGCAAAGTGTCTATGAGTTCTCGCATTTTCAAATATTCAAATAATTACTCAAAAAAATCAATTTAATTAAAAAAGACCATCCTGCAAAAGTGATTTGAAATTTGGACCAAGGATTTGACAATCCCGCATTTTTACGTTTAGGTTCTGAATTTACAGTACTGATGGGACTGAACACTTACTTCCCTCAGCTGTCCCCCCGTGTCCTCTCTGTGGCCCCCACTTTGAGCGGCTGTCCCAGTTCTCCACTGGGCACATCCTGGTGGTATGTTTCACTGGGATGGGAGCCAAACTTAGTTAGTTTAGCACCCCTCTCTTACACATGTAACTATTAAAATATTCTTTAAGGGAAAATAATGGATACAACAAGCCTAAGGCTTGTTGTTTTAAAACTTCCATTTATTTAACTAAGGAGAAAAAAAGAAAAGAAGAAAACTTAAAATGAACTAATAAAAATTGAATTTATAAATTTAAGATCTGAAGTTTAAAGTTGATAAAGATTGAAGGTTAAAACACTTATAATTTTGGCTTAAAGCCTACTCTTCCCAAGCTCCTTTATTTATAGAAAAACCTTTCCAGTAGAGAAATTGATAGTCTTGGAGAAAGCATCCAAGAACAGGAGCAACCAAAGTAAGTTTGGGAGAAGAACCTTGAGGAGAAGGGGAAAACATAAGCCCAGGAGAGACCGCAGATCAGCCCATAAGCTGGGAAGGAGCAGTTGCTTACACAAGCATAATTTCAAAAAGTAAAATAAAGTTAGAGCTTTTCCAACTTAAAGTAGAAAAATATAAAGCTATTAAATAGCAAAAGAAGATTAAGACAACAACAACAACTCAAATGCAAATTGATGAAAACACAAGGTAATTGTTTTAAAGTACTTAAATATTAACTCTTAATTTAAATTCCAATATATAGAAGGAATTAAAAAAGTGAAAACAAAAGTATAATAATAAATCAAAAAGCCTGCCCTTTGTGAAGGGCATTGCACAGATGGATGTCTGCATGGCCGGCGGGGTACACAGAGGCCTGGTACCCACGTTGCTGGATGGCCTTGAGGGCGGTGGAGCTACCCTCCATCTGGTGGCTCAAGAAAACCCAGTGCTTGGAATTTGAGCCATCCCAGGAGTCAAGTAATCCACAGAGAATGTGGCCGTACTTGTAGCCTTTGGTGAAATATTGGTTTGTCTAATAGTAGACAAAACCCTTGGCTGAAACAGCCAGAAATGCACCAATGAGTGTCCCCTTCTTGACCTTCTTCCTCTCTTTTTGGGTGGTGGCTCTATTTTGTGCGCCAAAATTGTCAAAAGCTATTGATAGCTTATAGTGGGAGATGAAGATAACGTCATCAGAAAAACTTGTCAGGCATTTGACCAGGGTTGATTTGATTGCCTGATCATATGGGGAATATTCAGCACTATCCCATTGGTTGCCGGCAACATTAGTCAACACACGGACTGACAATACTTTGCCATACATCCAGAGCTGCATCATGTGCTCAGACACCCAAATGTCATGGTGTGCAAGTTGCTTCAGGGCCTGTGTTAGGGGAAGCTTGGGGTCTCACTGGAGGAGGTCAAGCATGATTGGGTAGGCTTCTGTGATTTGGGACTCAGGAGCCTTCTTAGGCTTCTTGGCCATCCCAACCAGGTTCCCCTTATTCATCAGGTTGTTGAATTCCCGCATGACAGTAGCCCAGGTGAATTGTAATTGGCTGGCTATCTGATCCCAGGACAGACCCTGCAGGTTCAGTGCCATAATTTCCTGGATAATTTGGGTAGTAATTATTCTGCATTTGAGGCGCTGGGCTAGGGGAGCTGGAGCATGATTGGCTGTAGGGGGGCAGGTTGGCTTGTGGTGGGAAGTTGTTCTGAATCAAGGTTGCCATCCTGATTGGTTGGTCAATGGGCAGCTTGTGCAGGAGCAGGGGCAGAGCTAGACACTACATGACTATTAGACAAGTCAAAGCCATAGGGGCCGGTAGTCAGGTACAGGCCAGCTTCCTTGTTATCTGCCTCAAAGGCTTGGGTGTAAACAGGTGCCTCCACGTTCTGAGCCTTGCCTCCATTGAAGCTGGCTTGGCTGCTGCTAGCTTAGCTGCTAGTGCTGTTGAAAATGTTGTTGCTAGTAAAAACCATTGTAAAAAACCTAGGATAAAATCACTAAAAGTAGAAATTTTAAAATTTAATGATTTATTTTTATTGTAATCTTGAGTCCATATTTGGAAATTTCTCAAAACCATTATACACAAATCAGGAGCCATGAAAATGAATAAAATGCCTCTGCTCCTAAATTGGATAGCTGTTGATTGGCTGTTAAACTGTTATTTTTCTATTTTAGGCTGCTCATACTACACATCTTGTGTGACTTCATTTTTTTGCGCTTGTGGAATCGTGCTTCTAGATTGCTCAAATTTTATTTCATTTTAGTCCTTCTGTTGGTGCCTCATATGAATCCTGATTGGATTATAATATACTCAAGAACAGCATCCATTCATCTCAATTGTTGCGACAGTTCATTTTGTTCATGGTTTAAACAACACTGCTTGATATTTGCTATAATTTTGTATAATGGGCTAGTGAAAATATTTTGTTTGACAGTTCATTTATTAACTAATTTTTTTTAAATTATTTGAATCCTGAATCTTGCACAACTTGGACTTTGTTCAAATCTTAAATTATTTCATTAAAATCTAAGGTATTTTTGGTTGTTACCATAGCTTTTAAAACTACTGTATTTAATAAAAGAATAGAATATGGTTTTTTAGTTAGTCTGTACTAACTGGCAAAATCAAGACAATATTGGCTGAATCAATCTTGGGGACTAGGTGTCTTTATAAACGGTTTAATTAACTGCAAAGGTTGATTAAAATGCACCTGTGGATATAATTAATGAGGATTTAATTATATTATTCTAATTGCCTTGACTGTGTCAAGAAGGTTGGTTAAGTTTAACCAAAAGTAAACCCCCAAATTGTGGTTTAAAAAGTGCTGTTTTGGCAAATATATTAGGTTAAATGCGCTGCTGTGCCGCCTAATTGATTTGTAAAGCGTCACCTAGCAGATGTTTCAGGTGCTGAGGCGCTAGGGCACCACCTGGGAAAGTTTATGGGCGCCACAGTGGTGCCTGGTTTGAGTTTCAAAGTGTTTTAATGGGGTTTCAATGCAAAAAATCAGTTAATGCAAAAAACAGCTAAATGTAGACAAGGGTGTCCAGGCATTTAGGATTGATCAGCAGGTTCTCAGTTGGAACAATGATAGCTTGGATCTGGAATATGTAGCTTTCACCAGGATTTTGCGCTGGGAGCTTAGGAAGTTCCATGCCAAATCAATACATTGAAACAAAAAGTATCATGTGATTCCTTATCATTGTAGGTACTTTCTCATAGGTTGAGAAAGGCAGAGATCTTTTGGGTAAAGAGATGGATTGGATGATATTGATATGTCATAAATCACGTAATAGGAATTGAGGGTTGATTTCCAAACTGGAGAGGGTTTCAGCCAAATATACCCCAATTTAATATAAGAAAAAACAGCAACATTCTAATAAACATATATATTGTCAATTTTGACGCTTTCTCCTTGTTTACTTTTCAATTGCTATGTCTTCTTTATTATCATTTAAAAAGTTAATTTTGGAGTTCTCCAAGTAGAAACTGCTTCTGCTAGAAAGGAAGTTCTTGAAGGCTCTCTTGAAGAGGCCTAGGAGAGTCTGGAGGTTACAAAGACTTTGCCCAAGGAGTCATTGGTGGAGGTCAAATCAGCTTTCAAAGAATTGTATACAGACTATTTTGCCAAGGAAGGAACCCCTGCACAAGGGAATTGAATTTATGCTTGAGATTTGTGAAACTTACTGGTAGGGTTTGATGAAATTCTGCAACAAGTGAAACATAAGGCAAACCAAGATATTCAAGCTCTCAAGGCAAGGGAGGGAAAAAGAGTTGAGATTATGGCCAGATGGTGTGACAACAACAAAGTGTTATCACATAAAATTGCCTCCCTGGAGGTAAAGCTTGCTGAAGCTTTATCCCAAGAAGGTTCCAGTAGTAAGAGTCAGCCAGGAGGGACAATGATAAGTTTGACTGGTTGGACCTGGATCCCTCACAGAAGATTTCCTTAATTTTGGAGAAAATCATGGTCCTTTATATCAGGATGCTGAGATGCTATTCGAAGAAACCTCCTGTGTTTGAAGAAGTGTGTGGAGATTAGATGCTGAATGAAGGTAAATATTTGAGAAGTTGTCAGAATAGTATGGAAGGGCATAGAGACCTCCAAAATTGGATCATACCCAATAAATTAGACTAGGTTTGGGTAAAGCTCTAAATAGATGAATCTGGTGTGGAATATTTTAATCCATCGTCTCATACTAAGTATACAAAGGGGTAAAGGACAGATCTGAAGCGGCATATGTGATCGTGGCTGGATAAGTTGCAAATAATAGTGGGGATTTTTCTTTGATGCTACTTATTAAATTACAGCCTGGATTTCCACATATTGTTGTAGATCATGTGACAGATGAACTAAAGTACTTCCTGATTCTCAGCAGGGTTGAAACTGATCATGTATATATTTATCTTGAAGTAAATAATTCCTGACTTGACAAATTTTAATGTCAAGCTTACCGTGGTCCAACCATTAAGATCAGGGCAAACCCAGCGTGTGCAAGAATTTAAACCTTGTGCAACTTTTTAGCAGAGCTCCAAGCCAATAAACATTAATGGTTCTTCTTGATCCTGCTAACAATTAGCTTTCATCAAGCTTTTTAAAAAAAGGCAGAGCCAAAATTTATTTCTTAAGCATGTATTTATTTAACGTGAAATATTAAATGGCTCAGCTAAAGAATGAACTCGGCTGGAGCTGAGAAGCTCGGCTGCAGCCAATCAAATATAAGTAAAATCGTTAATGGAACCAGCTCCATGTTTGGGAGTTAAACTGTAAAGTTTTTTGGCCGACAATGGAGATTGAAATTTTGGGGCCTTGGGTATCTCTTAAGTTTTCTAGGGCTAAGTTTAATAGTTCTTGCTTTAAAAAAGTATGTCTTGTACCGTTTTCATTTACCCAATTTCGTTATATACAGTCTCCCTCCCGAGTAAAATGATTATCTCCCTTATGAGATACGTTGAATTGATTTGAGTGTTTTTAGAAATATCTTAGTCCCTTTTTTCTCATGTCGCAAAGCGGTGTAAAGGGATCCTTTGATTCCGATATTATAGTTTCCCTTTAAAATGCAACTTAAATTCGCTAATGCAAGTTAAATAGCCCACGATAAGAAATGGCAACCAACGGCTGGGATCAAAATCAAGTTTTCGCTACTTCCAATGTTATGTCTGGCACTGCCCAGGAGAACGGGGAAGATGGTTCTAATATTAACCATAAAGCAATAGAAGACTCGTTCTTTAGCTTTATCCAGTCCTTTATGCTCGGCAATTCTTATTTCTATCGGTAAGGTACCATTTTCTTTTTGGCAGCAACTCAAGCAGTTGTGATACAATCCTCCAGAAATTCCTTAAATCTATCCTAAAATACTTTCAACCGCTACTTCAGATTCCAAGACTATCAACTACATACAGGATAGCCTTGATTTAGTTTTACCGCAACTCCCTTCTTTTTTCTAAAGCAGTTTAAATTTAAACTATATAACTTACCCAGCAGCCATTTTATAATCCTTTATCCTTTCAAGAACAACCCAAATTCGCCATATTGTTCATAATTCTATCTAGTGATCAGCTGGTAGCCAACATAAAAGAAAAGCTTTTCAAACTGGAGGTTCAGATCGACCACCTGATTAGCTTTGATTTCAACCTTGCACAAAACCTCCAGGATTATCCCACCGAATATTTAGAAGCATTTGAGGCTGCTGTAGTTCGATCAGCCGTCAAGTTGGACCGTAGTCTCGCAGCAGATGGTTTGGAAGATGATGCGTTTCCTCTTGGAAATCGCATGCCATCCTTCCAAGTGGAACTCAAATCTACCACTACAATGCAAGAGATCCGTCACCTCAATGCAGGAGCTATTTCCAAGCTAGTTAAGATCACTGGTATCATTGTGGCCGCATCTACTTTATCCTCCAAGGCTACCCGATTACACCTGCGTTGCAAGTCTTGCGGCTTCACTAAGCAGTTGCCAGTTGGACAGGGGTTGACTGGAGTACAGCTTCCCCGCTCTTGTGACAACCCCAACAAGGAAGCCAATGCCGAACGGTGCCCTATAGACCCATTTGCAGTAGACCATGATCGGTCGCGCTTCGTAGACCAGCAGACACTGAAGTTACAGGAGCTACACGACAAGGTTCCAGAAGGAGACGTCCCTAAGCATCTCCTTCTGTCTGCGGACCGCTGTCTCGTTAATCAAGTAGTACCTGGAACTCGTGCAACTGTGATTGGTATCTACTCCACTTTCCAGTCTGGCTCTAGCCGCGGTGGAGCAGGCTTAGCCACCCGCACACCATACATCCGCATTGTTGGGTTAGTTTCCGATATGGAAGGGTTGAATCGTGGTGTCACCAACTTCGATGACAACGAGGTTGCAGAGATGGAGGCTCTGGCCCGCCGCCCCGATTTATACCAACTAATTTGCAAGTCAATCGCCCCTGCCATCTATGGTAACACCGAGATGAAGAAGGCTATTGCCTGTCTATTATTCGGTGGGTCAACAAAGCGGTTACCAGACGGTATTCGCCTTAGGGGAGATATTAACGTTTTGATGATGGGTGATCCATCCACCGCCAAATCACAGCTTTTGAAATTCACTGAGCATGTCGCTCCTATTTCCGTCTACACCTCAGGCAAGGGATCGTCGGCTGCAGGTTTGACGGCGTGTGTTGTGCGCGACCCCGGAACTGTAAGTGACTTTGTGGGCGTGTACTAATGTTTAGCGCGAATTTTATCTGGAAGGCGGTGCCATGGTCTTGGCTGATGGAGGTGTGGTGTGCATTGACGAGTTCGACAAGATGCGCGATGAGGATCGTGTCGCTATCCACGAAGCCATGGAGCAGCAGACAATCTCAATTGCCAAGGCTGGTATCACCACCATGCTTAACTCCCGTACCTCAGTCCTCGCTGCTGCCAATCCTGTCCATGGTCGCTACGATGACATGCGCTCTCCCGGTGACAATATCGATTTCCAGACCACGATTTTATCGCGTTTTGATTTGATCTTCATTATGCGTGATGTCCATGACCATCTGCGTGATACTACCATCGCGCGTCACGTCATTGGCATCCATCTCAATCGTGCTAATGAAACTGAGCCGATTGATGATGAGCTGGATCTCAAATCTCTTAAGCGGTATATCGCCTATGCCAAGTCTCGCTGTGCTCCTCGTCTCTCACCTGAAGCTGCTGAGGCACTCGCTGGCCACTTTGTTGGCTTGCGCCGTGAGGTGCATCAGAAGGAACTCGAAGCCAGTGTGCGCTCTGCTATCCCCATCACTATCCGTCAGCTAGAAGCCATCGTGCGCATTTCTGAATCGTTGGCCAAAATGACTCTCTCGCCCGTCGCTACTGTTTCCCACGTCGATGAAGCTATCCGTTTGTTCAAGTCCTCCACAATGGAAGCTATTAACCGCGATGAGATTGGAAATAACGCAGGCCATGGTGGTCGGGCCGATCTCTTGGAACAAATGGCTCGTGTGGAGCGTGAGATCCGTAGCCGCCTTCCCATAGGTTCTCAGGTCACCCTGCGTACCCTTCGCGACACTCTAGTAGGTGAAGGCCTTCACATCAACGCCATTGAGCGTGCTATCTCTGTAATGGCTCGTCAAGAAGTGATTCAATTCCGTGACTCTCGCCGCTCCATTTACCGCTCTGGCTTGTAATTTCTCCCCTAGCCAATAAAACCATATACTGGCTCTACTGAGTCTTTTCTTTGTATGATCAAAAATCATTTCCATTGCTTTAGTTTTGCAAAATAATAACTAGATAAGTATCTGGTATTTCAACTTGATCTGTAATTCAATTACTGCTTATCATGTTTCATAAATAAATTAACCCTAGGGCTGCTTCGGCCAAGCCACAGCCAGTTTCTGCTCTGGGCCATTCCCATCAAATATTTATTTTAAAATGTTCAAATATATTACGATTCCGTCTTAGCTGTAACGGCCAATAGCCGGAAGCTAGCCGGGGCTGAGCCGAAGCATTCCTAATTAACACTAGTCCCCATAGAAAACAACAAATCAATCCTTTTTGATCTGCATTGAAAGCGCAAACATTGCTGCTTAAATTTACACTACCAAGCTGAAAGCATTCCACCTTTTGCCAAGACTACACTCCTTCCAATCAATCTTATCATCACAATTCCAACTTTGTAAATCTCATAAGGTAGTTTGTTTCCTTGAATCCACTTTGGTATCTAGATGGCTATAGCTTTGACAATATCGTAACCTCATTGATCGCTCCCTCTCAGGAAACCATTTCCCCAAGGGTTGATTTCGAGACTATCCAAGATAAGGGTCCAGAACCCTGAGCAGAGTCTAATATGTCACTCAGATAAAGCTGCAGCTTCCAAGAGGAACTTACCAACACCACTAAATCTATACATGTAAAAGGGGTATACTATCCAGCCATAGAAAACTCTTTCTACCCCAATAAAATGACCTATCTCTTCCAAACCCCCTTTCTCTCATTTAATTTATCTTATCCAAAGGAATATCCATAGCTGCTGTGCCAAGTTTCCCTTCATCAAGGAGGCGGGATAACGCTGTGCCAGTCAAACTGACACAGACAGGCAGCAGCTATGACTGTTCAATAACGAGCAGCAGGGAAAGGTATATGAAGCTCTTCAGAAGCACAAGTAGAGCTTAAGAGACCCTTTAGCTTTTTCTAAAGCCAAGCATAGCAATAAGCAAACAGAAGGTACTTGATGCTTAGTTGAGAATATGGTCACTATACATTGCATTTCTAGCAGTATGTGATAACCTTTAAACCCAAAGAATGGTTAAATAAAACAGCCATCTAGCATAGAGTATTGCAATAAAGAAAAAAAGTAAACATGAGAAGTCCCAAGCATGGGTCAAGATAAATTTAGGAGTCTAACCCTCAAAACCCACCCAGCTGGCTGACCAGAAAACAAACTTTAGTATACCAGGTTTGATCATGATAAGCCATCCACCTGGCACCAAGATCAAAACCAGTTGGATACTCAGATCCAAAGTATATGCTTTATTTAACAGATCCAGATTGGTTATCTAAATTTCTATCTCTAACAACAACCATTTATTTTAATCTCTTGTAAAAAGGTGTAGGGTTGATCATCTAGTGCCGCAATATGCCTAAATCCTCCCAGGTCAGCCCTGGGATTGACTTGACACCTTGACTAATTTGGGAAATATCAGTATCAACCCTACAGCAATGGCTCCATCTACTGCCACAGTACTGGGTTTAATAACACTGCCCTAGAAAAACCACTCCTCTCTCTATTTAAAGTGAGGCTCAAAGCTGTGGGGGTAAGCAAAACTGTGTCATCCATAAACAAAATAAACTCAAACTTGAACAAGGCCCAAGTTGGGGGAGTTTCAGGATGCAAAGAACCATCCAAATTGGGGCCTATGATTACAATGAAATCCAGGCCATACAGTTTAAAGTTCTTATTCCAGAAATTTTATTTGCTTTATTTTATCAAGTTTTTTTAGCAACCCTGAACTTGGCGTGCTCATTGAGCAATATAACATCCAGGCCAGTGTCATTAGACAGGTGACTCAGTATGATGAAGCCCCCATTTACACCCAGACCTTTGATATGGGTGATGAAGGAGCTGACCTACACCTATCTCCTGGCTTAACTGGGTTCAACCTTTTTGAGTAGCATAAAAAACCAGCTCTGCATGTGCTCCCTTGCTCAACTTCTTTCATGGCACCAGCCAATCATGATATGGCTTCTGTACCTTTCAAGCTCAAATGGTAAATTATCCCCTTCCCAAACTCTGCAAGGAATTGTGGCACTAAACCAACATGGCCAGACTTGAGACAAAATTGAAAGCCAGCTGGAGTTATCCTGGGATAATGCAATATTTCAATAACTTAACAAATAAGGGGAACATGATTGGGATGATCAAGAAGCAGAAAAAGGCACCCAAGTTCCAGATCAACAAAGCATATACTATTATGCTTGATATCATACAACAGGACCCTAAGCTTCTTCTGATCCAAGTCTGGAACTATCTTTCACATAATGGCATATGGGTATCAGCCTGTACAGTGCAGCTCTGGATACATGGTGAAGTGACCTCCATCTCAGTGCTAACCAATCTTCACGGCAACCAATGCAATGGCAGTGAGGATTCCCCATATTCTTCCTTTATAATATCTGCTATTACCTGAGATTGACACATTTATCTGATGATGATATGTTCATCTCATACTGCAAACTGTTCATGGAATTTGAAAATTTTGAGGAAAAGGGGAAATAAAAAAACTAATAGAAGGAAGAAGGTCAAAAGGGGGACATCCATTGGTGTATTTGTGGCTGTTTCATCTAAGAGCTCTGCCTATTATTAGAAAAACCCTGAATATGCTTACTGTTACAAGTATAAGCAGCTCCCCAGTAGATCACCCAACTCCTGGGACAGCTCAAATTTCTCATATCAGATTTTTTTGATCTGTCAGATGAAAAATGTCAGAGCCATCAAGACAATCAAAGAATGAGGGCATCCAGCTGCAATTTATTTAGCAGGCCATGCAGACATACATCTAGGTGATGTCAAATTTTACAATATTGAGGATGTTGTCTGAGAGCAGCACTCACAGTTCTTCAATGATCTGTACCTTAGTGTCTAAGACCATGCTCCTCTCTTTGGTTTTCAGATGGTAACTGGCTTGTTTGTCCAACTTGTTTTCATGTAAATAAGGGTAGTCAATCACATAGGGACAAGCACTTATTACCTTGGGTCACAGAGGTCTATCAGCCAATCAAACCAATGATAGAAAACAAATATAATGGCTATATCTGTTGGCCTTCTAGCAAAGTCCACTTGGTCTATCCCCTGCCACCACTAACCCTCCTATGGCAGCCCCTCTTCTTTAATCTCAGGCCCAGACCTCCCAATACAGCACCATCTATACACATTCTTTTGTGTGTTATTCTGCCTCATAGAAACTCTTTGTTCTTCCCCAAATAAACTCCTTGCTGCCAAACATTTTTTAGTTATATTATTTTTATCCAGAATTTCAGTTGTTTAATTTCCCTTTGTTATTGGTTTGTTGTTTCCTTTATGCTTAATGATTTCTATAAAACCATAGGTTTACTATGCTGTGTATTTAGATCCAGAAAAAGTTATTTTTAACTTTTTAAAAAGCCCATTGTGACAGAAGTAAAATGAATTTATGATTAGTTTATTTTACATTAGCTAATTAGATGATTAATGTGTTTAGGAAAGTTGTCTGTGATCTGAATTCAAAACCTTTACAATAAATTTTAAGCCAATAAGGAGCTGTGTGTAAAAGTGGATGTTGTGGCATAAAGAATCATTCAAAGATACTTTGATTCATGGATGCCAATCAGATTAATTAGCACCCATGAATCAAAAAATCTTTGAATGACTTTCTATGCCACAACACCCACTTTTACACACAGCTCCTTATTGGCTTAAAATTTATTGTAAAGGTTTTTAATTCAGATCACAGACAGCTTCTCTAAACACAATAATCATCTAATTAACTAGTGTAAAATAAACTAAGCATCAAATCCTTTGTTAATTTTTTACACTGAGCTGTTATAAAAAACTTTAAAAAAGACAACAATTATGAAATCATGGCAAGCCACAGAGTAAACAACAAGATATCAAAAGAGCAGGCTCAATATGCCAGCAAGGTTCCAAGTAAGCGGGTTTGTGATCTGCAATACAATTATCCAGTCACTTGAAGCCAAGCTAGGAAGTCAACTCAAATATCCAAATACAACATGAACAGAAGCTGATCCCCTATAGTGGATACCTTGTTTTGGCGCTTGACTCATTACAAGGATCAGGCCACTCCCTTCACCATCCCACCGTGTGATCAACGCTATCATTTTCCTGCTATCCACAATTCACAATGACTATATAATACCTATCTCTCAATAAAGAATATTGTCTAGTTTCCAAACATTTCTCCCTTGTAACTTTGCTAAAACAGCACAGTTACATCAAAGAATTAAAAAACTTTAAAAAGTATACATATATGTATTAAGAAAAGAGATATGAGATATAGTAATTTTATAGAGAAACAAAAGCCAAAAAAGGGCTAACAAAATCAGAATCATTGTCAGGACCCACCCTGACAATTATCAAATTCAGATGTGATTGTGACAATGACAGTGAATCCATGTTAACTCTATAAATACTGAATGGATAAATATGTTTAGATATTTTTTAAAAATCTGCATATATTTCAAGCCACTTTACTTGTTGGATCCATGGAGCATAAAAACCCTATTTGCGCTCTAAAGAGCTTATCAAAGAAATTAATATATTGCCCTTGTTGATATCATGTATAATTTCAAAGATCAAATGATAAGCTGCAACTATGAGTGTAGCTTCTAAGTGCCATGCCCAAGTATAAACCAGATCCTGGAAACCAGAAATTGTGACTAGTCTAAACGGTCTAATTCTACTAATTCACATGTAAAGGTTAGCTGCATGAACAATGTCATTCATGCAAGGTATATCAGAAATTAACAAACAGAAACCAATGATAAACCCCACATCTGAAAGCTCCAAATCTACCTGACAGCTTTCCTTATGTGATCAAAACCTATTGTAACACTATTTCATGCATTAAATTGAGATCAAGAATGATGGCAAAAGTGACTCAGTTTATATGCAATTCCAAATCTCTCCCTAAAGCTTGCATTGTAAGTGTTATAAAATAAGCTCCATAAAATGAGGAAAGGATGCCAGCACCAACAAATATATCCTAGTTAGTCCTTTCTACATTTACATCTCTTTCCCTTCCCTTCCCTTTTCCCTTTCCCTTCCCATTCCTACCATTTTCCCATGAGTATTAAATAAAGTACTGCCTCAATCAACCTGTTTGACTTAGGATGAAAACCATAGCTCTAGACCACTCTTCTCTGCCATGCCTATCTGAGTAGAGCTTCCTGGGTCATGTCAATAATGTAGAGTTTATTTAATTGTAAGCTAAAAAACTATGCAAAAGTTAGTAAAAAATCAATGAGAAAACTTGAGAAGCTTCTAAAAGATCTTGACCCCGCAATTGCTGAGCTCAAAAATTGATCAAAAAATTAAAGCAAAAGTCAAGGCCTCAGTTCTCACTGGGAAAAGATTGACAAGGTCAACACAAAAAGCTTAGAGCCATAATTCCTGACACATCATAAATAACAATTATATGTCTTCTCAATGTTCAGAAGAGTTATTTGAGGGGCTACAGTTCAAATTGCAGACTCTTACTGCACCATTTGTTTATATTAATAACCCTGAG
This sequence comes from Entomophthora muscae, assembly GCA_014839935.2. Classification (NCBI taxonomy): domain Eukaryota; kingdom Fungi; phylum Entomophthoromycota; class Entomophthoromycetes; order Entomophthorales; family Entomophthoraceae; genus Entomophthora; species Entomophthora muscae. The sequence goes on from QTSX02005770.1 coordinate 240,146, forward strand.
ATGTATGAATATCTTAAGATTGTCAAGAGCGTCCACAATGAGGACACAGAGATGAATTTGCAGCTTGCTTCATCCACAATGACCCATCCATAAGAAGAATCTGAAAAAGAAGCAACCAAAGAAGATACATTAAAGAATATCAATAAAAAATCAAAATACTTACCTTTTTTAGAAAACATTGATAACATTGTTAGAAAGGTCCTGGTTCAGTACATTTCCTCTGTCTTATATATCAACTACATATGACACATGGGTTTCTGGCTGGCCTTGACACCTCCTGTGGTCTGCAAGCTTGAAGATTGCATTAATGAGACGTTTTAGATGAATAAAAAAGTCCTTATTCAGCTGAAACTAGCCAAAAACCCATCAAAATGAGCACTTGCAGTGTACAAGGACACACACCTGATCTTTGCGTTTTTGTTTTACCCCCAAAGGAAGTTATTGAGTATGCGTCAACTCATTGGGATGTATCCCAAGGACTTGCACCTTGACACACTCAATTGCTGCATGAAGCAGGTTCCCACCCATGGCTGGAATAGCTCACGCTATCCCCATACTTGCATGTTCTTATTTGTTTGAAATGCTAGCCTGCAAAGGCAGACTAACCAAACTTGAGACACACATCCTTATTTCTGCTATGAAACAAGATACAAGACTGACCTGTGAATTGGAAGACTCAACAGAAAGAGGATTCTCCTTGCTATCAATAGCTGCAAACAGCCGTTGCTTCACAAAGTCTAGAGCTGGACACGCCTGTTGACTGGGACCTAAAAAGGTTATTTTGTTTCTGGCAAGCCATAAAACAAAGAAAGATTTACCCCACACTTTTCTCCAAACCTTCTCACCCGCCACATTAGCATAAAGCACCTGTGATGGGATTGCAGCCAAGAGTTTGTTCCATTGCCATCTTTCCCAAACTTCTTTCTTCTCTAGATGATATCAATTGTACCAGTGGAACACATGTGATCATGTTGTTCTTGCTTCTGAGCACTCTAGGAATATGTGTTTTGCCAATTCCACTTCCCCACAAACCTTGAAAGCAAAGTCTGTAGGGTCATCTTTTTTGTGCCACTTTTGTAGCTCCTCTCCCATATGAAAGATCCCCCCTCTGAGTTGTTACAGGAAGTTCTGAACTGCAATGGCCCATCCGGTTCCTGTCTTCCCCAAAGTTTGACTAACACTTATTTTACCTCCCTTTCTGTCATAAGCTTCAATATGTGTCTCAGAGCAAGTCCTGTGGTCTGGTTCTTCTGATAGTCACAAGTTGAGAATTCAGCCAGGAGTATCCAGTCATCCTTCCCCACTCTTAACATTCTTCTGAGCCAAGCCAAACATCTGGTCTGCGGTAACCTTGGTCTGTTGTTTTGGTACTGCCCTTGCACTGCTTCTGCCTTCATCTCACTCTAATCAGGATCCTCCCCATCTCAGTTCTCATATGGTTTAAAGTATTGTCTCAAGTTCACTGGCCAGTTCCCTTGATTCTCCACTATATCCTACCCCTTTTTAAAGTAAACTTTGTCCAAGGGTTTAGAGTTCCTTAGTGGTTTCAATCTTTGTAGCAATCTGCCTGTGTTGCCAACAATATTGCCCCAGTGTGCTGCCCCAATAATCTTAAAAAAGACCTCCTGAGACTGAGCATCTATGTCTAATTCATAATCACCACTCCACAAAGGAATGCCTCTTATTTTTTGTAATGTCCACTTGTTCACCAAAATCCTACCATTGTTCTTTGTCCATGCTTTAACAAATGTCCTTCCTGCAACCTGGGAGGTACTTTGCTGCTATCTTGGTGTTCTGTTTTATTCCCCAGCTTAATCCTTGGTTGTCCTTTGTCTTGGTTAGCTGCACCTTGTTTAGATAATCCTCCAATATAGGTAACCACACCTTTGACTTCAAATTGTCTCCAATGTGAGCTAACCACTGTATTTTTAGTGCCTCAAGCATAGTCTCAAAGTTGATTAGTCTAATGCCTATATTTGACGTCTCCTGACATAAATCCTTGTATCTGATTTTTGCTAGTTGGCCATTCCAAATAAAATCTGTTATTATATTTCTTGATGTCTTAGTTGCTGAGGATGACAGTGGGACAACCCCAGCCAAGTACCAAAGTTTGGATAATACAAAAGTGTTTGAGAACCAAGGCCTTGCTGCATTAGAAATGATTCAAAAAATTCCACTTTTCTACCACTATAATTATCTTGGTTACCTGGACATTCCAGATTTTCTTTGGAAACATTCCTCCTTGGATGAAACTCACCAGATACTTATACTCCACCCGTCTGCCAAACAGGGGATTCACTGATCTGAGTTGACTCATGTTGATGTCTTTCCTATTATGATGTATCACAATTTGGAAAGGTTCACCTTTGCATTACTTGCCCTATGATACTTTTCTAAGACACATATTATCTTTACCTCATTCTCCACATATCTTCAGAAAATCTATGTATTGTCTGAATACATTGAGTGAGAGTAACACTTTTCGTTGATTTCTAGCATTTTTGATTGGCCTTTAGAAGGGCCACTGACATTGATTCTATTACAAGGACAAACAACAATAGAGAAAATGGATCCCCCTGACATACACCTCTCTTAACCTCAAAGGGTTGTGATAGATTATCATTTACATTAATATTAGATTTTGCTACTCCATAGATCAACTTTAACATGCTCACAACATTTTTTGAAAAAGCAATCTTCACACACACTTTCCACAAATACTCATGACTCACTCTGTTATAGGACTTTTCCTGGTATAAGAACATCATCTATCTGGCTTCCCAAATTTTGTTTTTCTTTGCCCATTCCTTGATTAAGTAGTACTGCATCAGGTTGTCTGCTATTAAGCGTCCAGGAATGAATCCTGTCTGCTCTTCACTGACAACACCCTTCAGCTGGTTTTTCAAGAGCCTAGTCAGAACTCCCATAAGTATTTTTTAGTCCACATTTAAAAGTGCAAGGAGTCTATTGTTTCCAAGGTTGGTTGGATCACCCTTCTTATACAGCATAGTCACTACCCCCTTGCCCATTCTTTGATTGTGACACCTAAGTCTGGGTCTAAGAACTTGTTGAAAACTTTGCATAATATTGATGACGTCTCTTTCTTGTATAACTTGTAGAACTCCATTACAATTCTGTCAGGTCCAGGTGATTTTCCATTCTTAGAATGTTGAATCACAGTTGCTGATTTACTCCATTCAATGGGTGAACCCAAAGAATGCCTCCCCTCTTCTGATAAAATCTGCAAACCTTTGATAAGCTCTTCAGCTGCTGCCTTGTTGCTTTCTGCTTCACTATAAAGATCTGCCTAATGCTCCTTAGCTGTATCTGTCATGCCTTCTCTTGTTTCTACTGTGGCGCCACAAAATGATGATTCTATAATCCTAGAAGACAGTCAAAATACACCAATTGCCCCCTTCAAGAGTGCTAGGTTTGTATTAGACTTCTCATTCCATTTACCTTTAAAGCCTTCAATCTATCTGCTGTGAAATCACCAATTTTTTTTAGCATATAGGTTTACTTGTTTTGTGAAAACTGACTTCTCCATTTCACTTGCTTTCCTGCACACTTGGGCAAATTTAGACTCCTTAGTCTGATATCTTGACATATTCAAATTCATCATTCTCCCAAAGTTTTCACTAATCTGTCTGATTTCCTCCTTGGTCATCTTTCAAACTTTGTAAGCACTTTCCTCCTTCCTTTCAAATATGAAGTATAATCTTTTCCATTAAAAGTTAAGCTTATTTTTAAGGAAATCTTGAAGTGGAGGCCACTCCAAGAGTCTAGGGTTCTTCCTCCAGATTCATTTCCCTGCCTGAGCCTCTTGCCCCTCCCTCACTAGCAGTTCCAGTGGTCTATGATCCAAGTCCATCAACATCAAATTTCTGACATTTATCTTAAATCTAAATAGCATTACTTCAGGGACTGTGACAAAGTCAATTTGGGAGAAGTGTTTCTCTCTAAAAAAATTTGCACTCTTCAGCTTCTTCTAAATCCCTTCAATCACCCTTTTCCATACATCTATTACCCCCATAAATGCCATCAACTGCACTAGCTCTGTTGCTCCTCAATTGGCATACCAATTGCTTGATGTATCAATTCTGTCATACAGAGAGATCACACAATTTACATCCCCCCATTATCACATTCCTGCCTATCCCAAACTCTTCCAATTTCCTTTGGACCTCCTGGAAGAAGGCATGCTGTTCTGTGGAATTGTTTGGGCATATAGGACCATTACCTATTGTTGTCCTGACTTCATCTCAATCTGGATGGCTGAGGCTCTGCCAGGTAATATCTCCAGTTTTTATATTACTTTGACTTTCTTCTTTCACTATATCATAACACCCCCTTTGGTTTCATTTATCCCTTTAGTGCTGTTCTTTTGGATGTTTCCTCTTTTTCCTCCACTAAGTGTAAGTAAAATGATTATTTCAGAGTGAGCTGATATCTCAACTTTTCCTCCACGCCTGGTTTGGATTTGGTCTCTGTGAATACTCCTATATCAATGTTATGTTGTAATAATCTATATGGAAGCCCCTGTCTCTGTTTAAGTTCCCCAAAATCTTGGACATTAGCAAATTCTATTTTAATACTCATTAATCAATATTTTTTGCAGATGGGATCTTCTGTGTGGTGCTATCCACATAGACAATCTCATTGCTGGGTACTGTGGTTTTCTTCTTTGGACAGCCTTGTGCTATTGATTGGTCACTGGGCTTCTCTTGAACTAGACTGTCTTCTTTTTCCATCTTATCCTCTACCCTGATTTCCATTTTGACCAGAGTCTCTGCTTTGTTCTGAACAATGGATGTATCCATTTCCTTCAAGCACGTGTTAACAAATGATACTGTGGCCAGGACCCTGGCACCTTCTGAAAACTGTGCTTTCAGGATTTCTGCATTTACTACAGTAGCACACTGCTTCCTTCTTCCATTCTCTGCTATCAGCGGTCCTAGATGAGAATTGCTTTGTGTTGCTCCTTTTGTGGCTCCAAAACCATCAATAGTCAAATATTTGGCCACCTTCAGCTTTCTTGCTGCTTTTTTTCTTTCTTTTGTAGGGACATCTGGGGTCTTGTTTACAGGTGCTAGCTTTTGTGCATGTGCCTCCTTCTCACTTGACTCCTTCAACTTTGCCAACAATATGACTGATTGTGCCCCTAACTTCTTTCCCTCCTCTGCTCTCTTTCTTCTCTCCTCCTCAGCCGCCACATTCACTGGGCACTTTGCTCTGATGTGTCCCTTTAAAAAGCAGTGAAAGAATCTTTCCAAGGGGCAGAGTGGAAAATTCCAACCACCTACACTCAATGAGCACGGTAACTCATTCACTGCTTTTAACAGTTCCATCTTCAGAACATAGTCACCAGTTCCTGTGACAGACTTCTTTTGTGTTCCGTCAGATTGTTTGATACTAAACAAATTTCAGTTCTCTACGCAACTGGTAACCCTGCCCAAAGATTTTTCCTTTTCCTTGATTTTTTGAGTTGATTACCAGTGGTACATTTTGTATCAAAAATTTCCCAACTTTGGCACCCACGTCACAAGCTGTCAGTTCCTCTGTCTTTGTCTCTAAATCTGTTTGCAAGCCCAACTCTTTCTGGGCCTTTTTCTGAAAAGTTAGTAATTTGGTTCCCTTAACTAGTTTTGAGATGTGTATGGATGCAAAACCACACTTCTTTACCACTCTGAAAAAGAGCGTATTCCTATTCATCACTATTGTTACTTCAATTGTGTGAAGCCTGTGTATATGACAGAAATTGATGGATAAAAAATGGAAGCAGTCTCCATGTGACAGGAAATTACCACCCAAATCCACATAGAGTTGATGATTAACCACCAACAAAGCTTCAAATACTGTTTGGTAAAATTTTCAAAAGATACACTAGGGTTCAACAAGATGATTAAATCTAACCAAAAGAGTCCCAGATAGATGGCCTGAGAAAGAATTAAAGTGTCTTCTGTGTAGAATTCTGGACATAAAGATGGAGCAAGTGTCTCAGCTTCAAATACAGTAGTGGAAAACTCCAAGATTATGAGGCATTGGAGTAACATTAGGGGGCGCCAACAACAAAGTACCTAAAGCGGGACCCCATCTTCCAGTAATAATTTGACTTAGGATCAAATTATACAGGGTGTAGTGGAGTGGGCCAACTATTGGATGCATTTTGTAAAATAAAGTTAGACCAGTAGAATATTTGGTTTATTGAGTAAATTACAGAGGACTCAACTCTTAAGAGTTAAACTGTGAAAATTTTCTAATATGTACCAAATTTTGACTAAGCAATGTCACCTGGATCCATGTCTCATATTCTGTCTACATCATCCAGAGAGTACTTTGTCCAGTACGCAAAAAAACCCTGAGTGATTAATTTCTGTTGACCATTCTGATAAATGATATTGTATTGAGTGACTCTCAGATTACGTCTATTTATCAGTGTCAACTTGCACGGGGTATTCAAATCCAGCTGACAAACCAGGGCAGCAGTAACCCATTTCCAATCAACAGTTTGGTTCAAATCTGCCAATCAAAACAACTTAGACAATGATTTACCCAATTTCTGAGCCTTAAAATTAGGGCAGGTAATAACAGGCATTATGGAAACTACCATGACAGTGTAAGCTTTCAATCACACTTGCCGGTAGGCCCTTAGAAGTCCCTAAGTTTCCTCACTTGATTTGTCCATCCTTTGGTATTGCCACCGCCTTCTCCACCCACAAGGATTACATTGCTTGAGAGAAGGGTGCAGTTTTCTCCTTAGTCTGGGGTCTTTTTGAGTTGTCTGTTGTTGCTTGGGAAAGAGGAGCAGGGCTCCTTCCTCTTGCTTTCCATTTATTTTTCTGGTCTTTTAGAGGTAGTACTGTTCTCATTTGGTTTGCTATTGTTGACAGGCTATGGTTATTTATTCTAGTGGCAAACCCAAACTGGTCTAGATTATAGTAAATTTAAGGCAATAACTTACCACTCCATTGTTAATACAACTGTCTTTTTGGGGCAGGCAGGAGTATCCCCTCCTTGACGCTGGACAGCCTACGTACATCCATGCCAGTTCTAGTAATTGAAGTGACTGTACAACCCAGCCAGCCTTGTAGAAGAGTAGTGTGCCAGACAATATGCCCAACTCTCACTCTTTCCTTTACATGAATTCACTGCCTCTCATTTTAAAGTCCAGTGTTGCAGCCCCCTTGAGTGGGGAGTCTCATGCCTATTGCTGAAAACGCTTCATCTCTGCTAGACTATTACCAGACCCCATTGATATGTTGCCCCTTGTTACTGCTTGTTAGCCAGAAATCACCCTGTTATCAGTAGAGACCACAGGAAGGTCCTGAAGCTAAATAATCAACTCCACCACACACACCTGATCTTCCTAGACCTGGTGGTCCTTGATAGAGTTTAATGTGTGAAATTCATTGAGCTTGTTTGAGATGTACTGGTGATGCTTTCATTTAAAGATATACTGGAGGTAGAGCAGGCCCACAAAAGTGCTTGATTTTTTTGGTGTAGAACACATCATATATAACCACTCAAGTTGTAGGAGAAATTATTTACATATGTTTTGCTTGGAAGAACTTACCTTCTTTTAAGTCCAAAAAAAGCTGACAACAAATACAAAAAGCCTTTAAAATAGTTTGGTTTAATGGATCATGCTGCCGCTCAAAGGGGTTGTTGGACACTTTGAAGTGTCTCACAGCATCCCTTCCTGTGGCAGTTTTAATAAAAGTGAAAATATTTATAAATGTACTTAATTTAGTCATGTTTGCCTAAAAGGTAAGAGAGTCAAAAATGATATAAAACTTTACTAATAATGATTGGAGCTTAGAATGCTTTCATCAACTATTATTGGTCAACCCAATCTATTTCTCCGCCAAACATATAAGATTAGATTTATTAAGCCAAGGTAAGTCTTCACTAAACAAAGTACTAACTTTTCAATTTTAACACTGTAAATTTACTTCAAATAAAGATAAGCTTCAAAATATATATAATATTAACTATTTTAAGCATAGTAGATCAGGGATTTTAAAGGTAAGAATGTTTTTAAAAGTTCAAAGCTAACATTAATTTAAAAAGGTATTTAAAAAGTTAATAAGTTTGTCAAAAAACTAATCAGTTGGAGATTGAAATCCAAGCTGAATTCAAGTAAGCATTTCACCCAATTTACTAACCTCCTTTCTTTTGAAAAGGACCTCCACCCCAAAGAAGATTAAGTTTAGGTAAGCTTCTTTACCTAAATTAACTAGCCTAGATTAAAAAACCAGATTTTTGCCCTAAAGTAGACCTTGGGTTGGTAAGTATTGTTTTGATTAACTAATATTTTTTAGCCAAGCTTCATTTCAGGTAATCATTTCACGCAAACTACTAACCTTCCTCTCTTTTAGGTTGACTTAGTTCACAGCAGATCTTGGGATGGTTAAGTTATTTTCACCAAATTTACTAACCTGGATTAAAAAACCCAGATTTTTACCCTGAAGCAGATCTTGGTTTGGTAAGTGAATTTTCTAATTACTAGCATTTTTTAAAAATGCCCAGTTTTCACTGCAGCAAATCTTGGGCTGGGTAAGCTTTTTACTAACTTACTAACCTTTTTATAAAAATGCACAAAATTTCCCCTTGCAGCAGAACATGGATTAGGTAAGTCATCTTTTCCAAACTACTAACCTTAATTTCAAGCTCCAGATTTCTTCCTACAGCAGATCCTGGGGTGGGTAAATTTTTTATATTAAACAGATATTTTACTAAAAAACTGTTTGTCTAAATTAGTTTTTTTTGATTCACTTAGCTCTTTTTTACCCAAATTCAATTTTTTACTATTAAGGTCTCATTTGACTTTATTGCTTTAAACTTTTATTAGCTATATATTTGTATTTAAGTTTCATTTTATTTTTACATGATTAATAAATACTAAAATGCACATTTCAAAGTTACTTAGTTTTAAGTTCTCTACCAAGAAATTATAATTTGCTTAAAAAACTTCTAATTAATCTTCATATTTTAGGTGTTATAGTCAAGTTTTGTCTTATTATAAAAAACAAGAGTGTCCTGACTCTACTTAAAATCTTTTTCACCCAAATAGAACATTTATAATAACTTTTACTTCACCCCCATCTGCAAAACTCCAGAACCACATAAACTACTTTAAATATCATATATAGTAGCTACTATAGATCTTTTAACTTTCATCTGCTCATAAAATTAGAGGGTTCCTCTTTTAAAAGATCACCATAATTAATTAATTTTCTGAGATAACAAATATATATTAGAAATTCATAAATAATCCTGTTTAGACCATATTATAGTAGCTTTATTTTATGATGTTTTCTGCTAAAATCAAAAACAATAACTTACCAGAGGATACTGAACACACAAAAATAAATTGCAATCAAATCAAATGCTATAAAGCTGAAATAACAACACATTAGATTACTAAAAAGATCTACAAAATCAAACAGTATCTTATCAAAATAGGAAATAATGATATCAAAAATCAGAGTACCACATAGAATTACATATATGTAAAAAGAAATTGATATCAGTATGTTAATAAATAAAATATGCAGTCACCAACAACTAAAGACTGTATCTTAGTAAAAATATGTACTATAAAAAGAATATATTAAGCCTATAAACTATAAAATAATTGTTTGGGAACAAAAGAGCTTTTTATAACATGTACTTGATCTTTATTAATATGGGTATTTTAATGTCCATTGGAGTTCAAAACATATACTGAAAATAAAGAATTTAAAAGGGCTGCAGTTTCACAATGTAGATAAAAATTCAGTACTTTTCAGAGCTGTTGAGATATACAACCAAAACCAAGTGCTGAGCACACAGAAGTTATACACAAAAAAAATCTTAAGTGGGCTAATTTTATTTTTAACATGTATAAATTGTTGATTTTTTATGTGAGAAAACTTGATGTTATATGTTTGGGTTTGTCTGTGTATCTCAACAGCTTTTAAAAGTACTTAATTAATCTCCAGTCTCTTAAATGTCAAAATATAATGCATAATAAAAGGTAGAAACCTCTAATAAAGCCTTGATAATAGTATAATAGAGTATTTACAAAGCATATACCCATACTTCTCTAATTAAAAGTAGCAATCATAATAAAGCTATCATTTTTATATTAAAAATTACTTTAGATATCATTAAATCATCTTTTTACAACCAGAATAATAAATAAATTAAAAAAACATACTGAACTACAAAAAAGGTATTTCTGCTAGGGAAAAAGAAAAATTTAACAGTGTGAAGCTGTGAATAATAGAGCTGAGTTAGCATGGCTTTTTTCTTTTGGTAGCCTGCTCACCGCTCAACTTTATATACTCATTAAGTTTCTGATATTTTTCATTAACAAATATATATAATTTTTACCAACAAACCATAAAGAGGCTGCATCTTTAAACAGGTTTTTACTAGGTATGAGGCCAGGAATGCATTATAGCAGGCTGACATCACCCCTGGGGTTCACTCAAAAGATTTATGATAAAGATCATTAAAAAGCCAAAAAATTTAAAATTTAAAATCCAAAAAATATAAACTCATACCAGTGGGCTGTCGTAAAGGAGTGAAGCTGCGTGTAGCTCAGCTTTGTTCTTTTGGCATCCCGCCCGCCACACCACGCTTGTTATTATATCTGATGAAGACTTTGTGAGACCAGTGTCAAAATTGGTTATTGCCAATTCAACAGCCGCAAAGAAAAATAGTATTCTTCTGGCAGGCTTTTGGCTATTCTGGAGTGGGACAAGACAAGGATACTGCCAAAAATGAAAACAACATTCTCCAAAATCAAACACAATAATATACTGGCACATTTTACAATAAACTATGTGAGTTTATGAAAGACTTGCTGGAAAAAGGCTTCATCTCATGGTTTATCTTGGGGGTTTGTTTTACTTTGGAATGAGTGCAAGTGTAAAAGACCTAAATGGGGTTCTAATGAGAATCAACTAGGCTTAGCTCTCACTGGACGGCGAGAATGTTGCCCCTGGTTAAAACTTGGTTTATCATGTTATCCAAGACACCCTGGTCCTGTGGGTGGGTTCAACTGCCTCACACAACCATTAAGTTTGTCAAGGTGAAATTCCTTGGGTCTCATCCTATCAAGTGACATACATTTAGTTACTCCCTTTTGGAGCAAACCAAAAACTCAAAGACACCCTGCTTCTGGTGGGCATCTATGGGTTTGCTGCCACACCAAAGTAGATGATCTTACTTTTACAGTAGGTTTCATAATGCCAGGAATTATTTGCCCAAGTCAAAAAGCTCAGAAGGCCAGAAAGCTGTTAACTAAATTAACTGATTTGACAGATTTAAATCAAACAGTTGATTGAAAATGGGTTACTGTTGCTCCAGTTTGCCATTTAGATTTGATTCCCCCTTGCAAACTGAAGCTGATAAATCAACGTAATCTGAGAGTCACTCAATACAACCTTATTTATCAGCATGGTTGTCAGAAGTTGGTCACACAAGGATTCCTTGCAAACTGGACTAGGTACTCACTTGACAATGCAGAAGGAATAGAAGCCAAGGATCCAGGTGGTATTGCTTAGTCAAATTTTGATATATGGGAAATTTTCACTGTTCAACTCTTAAAAGTTGAGCCCTTCCTAAAATTTTTACTCAATAAAATTAAATATTCTCCTGGTCTAACTGTATTTTATCATGTATCCTTTAGTTGGCCTGCAGCACTACATTCCCTACAATTAAATTCTTAGCCAAATCATTACGGGAAGATGGGGGCCCGCTGTTGGCACTTTGTTGTCATCTCCACCTAATGTTAATTGGATGTCTGCAAATCTTGGAGTTTTCCCCATCATATCCAAAGCTGAGACACTTGTTGTATTTCAATGTCCTGAATTCTACGCCAAAGACTTACTGATTCTCTCTCAGGTTATTTATCTTGGGCTCCTTTGGTTAGGGTTAATCATTTTTTCTTAACCCTAGTGTATCTTTTGAAAAATTCACAAAATAATATCTGAAGCTTTGTTGGTGGTTAATCATTAACTCCATGTGGATTTGGGTGGTAATTTCCTGTCACATGGAGACTGCTTCTTACTATCCAATCATTCCTATCACACTTACATTCTCACATCATAATCCTTCCTTTTACAAGTCATAAGGAATATTTCAATCAAATCTGTACTGTAAATTCAGAACCTAAACATAAAAATATGAGATTGTCAAATCCTTGGTCCAAATTTTGAATCACTTTTGCGGGCAACTCAGCTGAGTGAAAATTAAAATATTTGATAAAAAAACCTTTTAATTTTTCTTTTTTGGTTTATTTAAATTAGCAAATTTTGAATCTCTTGAGCAGATAACTCAACTAACAAAAGACAAAACACAGCAAACAAATGTGGGATACATGAATCATAAATGCAGGATTCTAATGTACAATTTGAGATTTCCTGTATGTCTAACAGATCATAGACAATATGAAAAAATTAACAAATCTGAAATTGCAAGATTGTCAAATCCAAGAACAAAATTTCAAATCAAAAATGAGGTGAATTGGAAATAAATATAATTTATGGGCGTCTCAAACAGGAAGCCAAAGGATTTAGAGTGGATTTGTGCTAATTCTTTTAGAAATCATAGGCATTCTCAAAAATCATCCTATTCTAGTTTAGGATGGCTAAATTTAGATCCTACTATTAACTAACTTAACAATAAAATTGACTAAAATATAAACTTCTCTTTTTGTGTTTAATTTTCTAATAAAAATTTATTATATCTTCCTTTAATAATAACCAATTAAACAAGTTGTCCCCTGGACTTGACAAAATCATGCAGGGCTACACTGGGTCTTCCAATAGTGATGCCTCTGTCTATGATCATTCCCAACCTGCATGCCCCTCCCCAAGCACTACACAGGAGTGTGTTCTTTCTACTGCGTCTTCAAGCATGGCTCTTTTTGCACATCACACACAGGCAGCTGTTAATCCAGATTGTGTACCAACACTAGCATCCTGAATTGGTAATTTAGCCAAGGGATCACCCAAGGAAACCAGAATTCCAAAACAGCCAATCAGATGACACTGTTTGGTTCCAAAGGCAGACACATCCATCCCTCCACCAATAAGCCTGCAAGACGCAGAAGGAAATTAATTACATCTGAAATTGTTCTTGAAATGGTCAAAAAGCAAGTGATACTTATGTCTCTTGGGGAAATAGCAGCTTTAATGGGGTTTGCAAAGTCCACTGTGGCTGCAACCCTGCAAGCCCACGCCAATTGTGGCCCCCCTCCCAAGAAGACCCCAATTGGAGCCCGTACATCAACTGATAGCAAAAAAGCCCATCCCCTTATGATGGCCATCATGGAACGTGACCCACAGATGCCCCTGATCCAGGTTTGTCTCCAACTGGGACTCCACAGCATTTTTCACAAATAAGAGAACAGTCAATTTATGGATGCACAAAGTTGTGGTTGCTGCTAGAATCTTGTCCAATCAAGTTCTCAGTGATTCCAGTTTGGTGGATACTGACCCCTACAATTCACACATTATTAATTTTATTAAAGGGAGGGCAATGAGGACGCATAATGATGTTATCTTCTTGTTGTATGCCAATATTTCTGCAAACATCCAAGATTATGGAGAAAAGCGTATCCAATCTGACGTCTACAAGTGCGGCCCAATCTTATATCAATTTATTGGGGCTTTGTTGGCAGTTTACCCATTGGGTGTCAATTATTACTTGGCAATATCAAACAACGCAGATGGGTATGCCTACCAGACAGAGCTCAAGGACATACTGGAGGAGTGGGCTACCCAACAGGCCATGTACATAGTTATAATGAGTGCAGAGATAGAGCAGCAGGAATGAGCAACTAAGGAAATTAGGGCTGTGGGGCATACCTGTTGGTCCTACCCCATCAATCATGCTGACATGCATCTTGCAGATGTATGTATTTACAATTTTGGTTTGGCTCTCAGGAGCTTAAAGCCTGCCACATACAATGAACTGTGCACCCAAATTGAGAAGGGGTATGAGATTTTCCCTTCCATATTTGTCCAGGACTTATCAGATCTTGTCATTTTCTATGCAAGTGATAGTGATAAGACCAGAAAGGACTCCTGCCTTCCCCCACGCCCATTCATTTGGTTTTTCAAGCCCACATACGTGACAGAAGAAAAATTTGAGCAATTAAATCAATCAGCTCTTGCCACCTCTTCCCAGTCAACAAACCCTGCCTCCTCAACTCCCCCATCAAGACCAAGCCAACCGCCTTCCAACCCTGACTCCCAAACCACCACCCATTACCTCTGATGCCGTCCCTTTCACAAGCGCATAAGATGACAACATACATTCTGCCTATTCCCTTCCCTACTTGTATTTTGATGAGTAAAGTAAACCCTTTCTTTTTGACAACTTATTAAAATTAATATTATTTCTTTTGATTTAATATTAATAACATATTCTTTTTAAATTATTGACATTCTCATATTCAATAAAATATTCTACATTTTATGAATAACATATAATTATTTGCATCAATATTTTCAAGATCAATAATAAATTAAGGACCACAAATGTATAAATTACATTAGAATATTAAAGGTATGCGTTAAATCCTGTTATTTAGATATTATGTGCATACTGCAATACATTTTGTATAATAAAATTCATTGTAAATGTGGCTTTTTTCATTGTAATTTATATAAATGGACTGTGTTTTGTATTAGAGAGCCAATATCTTTAGTACAAATATTGATACATAGTGCCTTTTACAGCCTGCATATTTATCTATTAGTAATGATTTTGTAAACTTTTTAGTCAGATTTTGTGAGGTAATAATAATGTAATGGGTTAGTAAATTACTGTTTATTACCATTAATTGACTGATTTCCTTTGCTGTGGCAATTGTGCATTTTCTGATATTTATGCACTAGTATCCAATTGGTAGGATTCACATCCATTCACACAGGCAATAGGAAACATGGTTGCCACCCTGACCACATCCGGTCTCAGGGTGGCAACCATGTTTTCTATCACCTGTGTGAATGGATGCAAAGCCAACCAATTGAATACTAGTGTGTAAATACCAGAAAATACGCAATTGCCACAGCAAAGAAAATAAGCCAATCAATGACAACAAACAGTAATTTATTAACACATTACATTATTATTACCTCGCAAAATCCAACTAAAAAGTTTATAGAATTATTACTAATAGGTAAATATGCAGGCTGTAAAAGGCACTATGTATCAATATTTGTACTAAAGTTATTGGCTCTCTAATACAAAACACAGTCCATTTATATAAATTACAATGAAAAAAGCCACATTTACAATGAATTTTATTATACATAATATATTGATTAATTCACATAATATCTAAATATCAGGATTTAACATATACAGTAGTTTTAAAAGATATGGCAACAACCAAAAATACCTCAGATTTAAACAAAATGGTTTCAGATTTGAACAAAATCCAACTATCAGGTTAAAATATCCCTCTATTAACAGGGATTTTTGCTGTTAATAGGCAAAATGGGTCAACACAGCAAAGAAGTGCTCACGCGCAAAACAAAACTATCCAAAATACAATCCAAAATACATTGATTCACAAACAAAATGATGTGAGTTGACTTTTGGTGTACATATGCTTACTATGTGAATTGGTGAAGAAATACACCCAAGCAAGGTGAGTCAAAACTCAATCCAAAAAACAAAACTTAATAAGAACTCACTATGTACACAAAATCACTCAAATATTGTGTGCAATATATTGTAATCAAGAATTAAACCAAGGTAACTAAAATAAGACACAAGATCTGAAACATAAAATTTAAAAATATTGTGTTGGGTGCTTAATTTGGCGTAAAATCTGGGAAAATGGGTGGAAATTATTTTAGGTATTCTAAAATGGGTGTTGTAAAACCAAAAACAACTAATTAAGAAATAAAAAATCTATAATTGGGATATTGGGTAAGGAAACCTATTAATTAAATATCCATATTCAGATAAAAGCAAAAATAAAATTAGGGAGTAACTTAATTGAAATTTATTTAGTATTTTATTAAATTTTCAAAATGAAAGGAATACACAACAGAGTACCAATGCACCTGTTGTGCGCCGCAGTTGCGGTAGCTCCCGCAGGTCAAAGAACAGAGTAAGTGCAACCCAAGTGCCTATTCAGGAAGGAGATGTGAGAGGAGAGTTTGATAGTGACTCTGCACTGACACAGCTGGTTCAAGGAGCACAAACTGCTAGGGTGCAGAGCATCAACCTTTGAGTTGCCAAGCTGACCCAGAAGCCCACCAAGGTTACCACTACCAAAACGGTTAGAAACAAGGAGTAGAACTTACTTCATATGTGTTTGATACTAAGTACCACCAAGAGTTGGTCCTGTCAGCCATGTTAAAGAAGGTTAAGCCTGTGCTTGACACTATCTACACACCTTACGTCAGTGATGGCAACCAGGAAGAAGACAAGGAGCCTGAGTTTTATAGAACTGAGAAGGGACAGCTGGTGTTAAAGAAGGTTGCAGCCTTCTATACCAAGGTGCATATGCCCTGTGTTGTGCCCAATGCCAACAAGTCAATCCCCACTTCCAAAAAGCCCACCCAGAAGCACATCCTAGATATCAACCACATCATCCTTCTCAAGCTAATGCAGGAATCTGGTGATTACAAGGCGGCCACAGCTCTTGTTGGGGTGGATCCTAAGTACGCCTCAAAGACCTTTAAAAAGTTCATCAATCTGGCTGAGTTCTTGCCGTAGAGAAATCCTTGTGCATGTCAACCATGCTCACCAAGGAGCACAAATGGGCAATCCGCCAGTGGATATCCTGAGATTGCCATCTTGAACTGGAAAATATACAGGCCATGATCAAATCTACTTTTGGGGTTGAGGCCTCAATTTCCTTTTACTACCATCTGCTCAAGGGAATGTGTTTTTCTGGAAAAAGCTCAGGGTATTTCCCTATAATCAGAATAGCCCAGCCAACATTGAGACCCAGAAAAAATACGCTGAGGCCTACACTGCCCTCAAAGCCAAGAGGATGATCAAATTTAACTATATTGACAAATTGGCATTTGCCTCATCTATGCACAATGCATATGGCTTTGTCCCCAAAGGCGCAAATGATGGGATGGCCAGGCCTGCTGCAGTCCGCGCCACAGCCTATTCAATTGTGGCTCTCCTTGGTCCAAAGGGGGTTGAGCTGTACCAAATGATATTGGGATCTCACAACAGACGTACCTTTCAAACATTCCTCCAATTGATCCAGGAGCACCTGAGGCGCACAAGCCTGGGCTTCACCAATGTAATTGTGCTGGACAATGTTGGTCTTAATAAGGTGGCTGATATTCTTGAGGAATAGCCAATGATTGATACTCTCATTGCAGTGGGCCCCAGCAATTGACCACAGAAAATTTGCGCCTTCTCTTCCTCCCTGCCTATTTGCTCTTACTAAATCCAATCAAGGAAGTCTTTGGGTGGCCTCAAGCAAGTTGTCAGGCAAGGAACCCCAACTGGGACAATGACCTCTTTAATTTGCTGCAGGCCGGGATCCACATCCTCCCAGCTGAGACTGTGGCCAAATTCTATGGCCACACTAATTTGTTCATTCCTGAGTGCCTCTCCAAACAGCCAATCAATTATAGGCTTAATATGTCCAACTTTTTTATATTCTCTAATTTACTATTTAAGATTTATTAATTATCATTTTATATTTAGAAGCTTCTAAGCCCACAGTCACATTCAGCGGGATCATCAATGAAGGTTTGTAATTTATTTATTTTATATTATTTTTTTATTATGGCATCTAAGGTTATCCCAAACACTTGATACTGGCTTATACGGATATATTTATATCACTTTTGTCAAATAAATATAAAAATCAAATTAAAAAAAGTTAAATTTAAAGTGTACACAATAGAAGTAAATTTTATTAAAGTAAATATATTTATGCTTATATGATGACCTTATCCAGGATTTATTTTGCAAAACTTGCTTTCTAAAATAAGAATTATAAAAATTGGTTTTTTAAAAAGTAAAATTTAAAAGTGTAGCTTATATTGAGGAAGGAGATTTTTATTGAGTGTGCCTGTAGTGGGTTTGGCAGTATGTACCCACCCGGCAATGGAGGTGGCGCACATCCTCCTCCACCACACTGTATACAGTGGATACACCCTGATTGAATTATTCTTGGTAGCTAGTAAAAGGGAGTAGGGTCAGGTGGGAATGAAGGAGCAGCTTCTCTGGCGGGGCTGCAAACCTGTAGATATCAGAAAGGACCAGGGCGTCCTAGATGACATGATCCACTGATTTGTACCCAGGGGGACCTTCTTCCCATCCAGTGAGAGCCAAGCCTTGTTGACCCTGAGAAGGACCCTGTCTAGGTCCTCTACACTGGCGCTCATCCCAAAGAAGAAAAGATGCCCAAGGTAAACCACAAGGTAAAGCCTTTGTCCAGCAAAGGCTTCTGTAAACTCACAGAGTTTATTATACACAGCACTAATCTTCTTATTGTGCTTGGTCTTGGAAAATGTGAGCTCTATTGCTGGAGGGACCCCGGTCTTGTTGGCACTCCAGGCCATCCTAAAGTCCGCCAGGAGGATCTTGGTCTTCTTTATGGCTGTTGCGTCTGCAACAGCCAATTTTCCCACTGTGCGCCTAAAGTTGTCCAGCAGGTAGGAGAGTGTATGCTTCACCAGGAAGCAGAAGCAAGCAGCCGTGTGGGCCCGGCCCATCTCTAGTATGTTCTTGAATGGGAGCATTACCAGGACGTCCCAAACAAGCTCAATAGAGTTTTCACAGTAAACTCCACTGAGGACCACCAGGTCCAGGTGGACCAGTTGTGCATCCTTGTAGGCAGTAACTGCCCACTCTGATGCCCCCTTGCCAGGTTTCAGCCCAGCTAACGCCTCCTGGGACATTAAAAAGATAAAGTGGACACAGTCCTCCAGCTTGCGCAAGACAGGGGGGAAAGAAATAGCTGCCTTGCCACATAATTGGCATAATTGGCGTAGAATGTGAGGGGACAAAGGGGACCAGGACCTGGCAGATTTTGCTGTCTATGTTTTTAAAAAAACAGGTGAGTATTTAGAACTTTTTTATTAATTTTTTTTATGTTACCTTCTACAGTCTTCTCCTTACCTGCAGCCTCAGCCAGCTTGGCTATTCTTGGCGCAAGCAGTTGCGCAGCCAATTCTGTGTCCTCAGTTCTGATACGCTTGGCAGGTTTGAGATGTTCATACATCTCAGGGTCATTGACCCAGACAGACGGCATAAGAGAGAGCAAAGGACTTGAACTGGAGGCCTTCTACAACGGTATTCTGGACGTTTAGAAGACGCTCAATTGTCTTCTCTGACGCATCAGGTATTCTGTTCATTAGGGCCTTTGCAGACACCTTGTCTATTTCCCCCCTTTAAGGACAGCAGACTTAACTCTTGCTTTGAACTTGCGGTCAATTTCTTTGGTCTCTGCAATTGCAGAGTCATGGTCTTTAAGCAGCTTCTCCAATTCTCTCATTTGATTTTTTTCTACCCTTTTCATATGTTTTTATAGCTTTCACCCAATAAAATATGTTTTATTCTGATACTATTGCCTCTTTGTTTATTCCTGTTTGTTTTCCTATTTGCTATACTATCCCGTTTTTTTACCCATTGAGTATATGTTTTACGCTCATCTCAATATGTGTTGTTTGCTTTGTGTTGGCATTGTTTCCTTAATTGCCATATTATTTTTGGCACTTTAAACAGCCCCCTGTGAAAATATTAACAATGACTTGGTGGTTATCAAAATTTGAATTAGAAATTATAGGTTAACTGTGTTTAGATAAAGTTGTTACTGATCTGAATTCAAAACCTTAAAGATAAACTTTAAGCCAATCAGAAGCCAAGTGATAAATTGATTGCTGTGACATTAAGGGCCATTCAATAATTCTTTTATGTTTGTATGCTAATTAATATGATTGGCTGGTTGTTTTGCCATTGTGCGCCATTGCCACTGTGGCAAGTTATTAGTGGACTTGTGCTAACCCAGCAGCTGATTGGACAGTAGTCCACCAAGAACTTGCCACAGCAACAATAGCGCACAATGGCAAAACAACCAGCCAATCAGATTAATCAGCGCACATGCACCAAAGAATTAGTGAAAGACTCTTTATGTCACAACAATCACTTTATCACCTGGCTTCTGATTGGTTTAAAGTTTATCATTAAGGTTTTGAATTCAGATCAGTAACAACTTTACCTAAACACAATTAACCTATAATTTTCTAATTCAAATTTTGACAACCACCAAATTATTGTTAATATTTTCACAAGGGGCTGCATTTGGGTACTAAAAATAACTGTGTTCTGGATCTAGATACATGGCATGGTAAATATATGATTTTATAGAAATAAACTGAACATAAAGAATAAAACCAACTAAAATAAAGAGAAAATGAACAATTGAAATTAAAAATAATATAAATAGAAAATTTTTGGCAACAGGGGGTTTATTGGGGGCGGGAAAGAGTGATGCCTAGTAGGCAGAATAGCGCAAGAAGGAAGACGTAGAGGCAGTGCTGGCCTGGGGGGTCTGGGATTGGGTGGGTGGGGCTGGAAGGTGGGGGTAGTGGTGGTGGGGGTAGGGGTAGGAGGATTGTATGTGATGGCTGCCATATAATATTCATTATATTCCTTGTCTGTCATTGGCTGGATGAGCTGGTAGGTGGCAGTGGCACAAGGTGGGAGGCACTTGTCCTTCTGTGATTGGTTTCCCATATTCACATGGAAAACCATTTGCACAAACAAGTCAGCCATCATTTGGTAACCAAAGAGAGAATTGTGGTCAAGGACCCCAAGATAGAGGTTGTTGAAAGCCTGAGGGCGGTGCTCCTGTACTGTGTCTCCAATGTTGAAGAACACAACATCCCCCAGATGGATGTCTGCATGGTCAGCTGGGTGCACAGAGGCCTGGTGTTCATGTCCTTGAATGACCTCAAGGGTGGTGGAGCTACCCTCCATCTGGTGGCTCAAGAAAACCTGGTGCTTGGAATCCGAGCCATCCCAGGAGTCAAGTAATCCACTGAGGATGTGGCTGTACAAGTAGCCATTGGTGAAATCTGGGTTTTTCTGATAGTAGACAAAACCCTTGGCTGAAACAGCCAGAAATGCACCAATGAAAATCCCCTTCTTGACCTTCTTCCTTCTATTCTTGGCGGTGGCTTTTCCTTGCTCACTGAAATTGTCAAACACAATTGATAATTTGTAGTACAAGACAAACATGATGTCATCTGTTAGACTAGTCAGGCATAGGACCAGGGTGGATTCAATGGCATGATCATACAGGGAATCCTCAGCGCCATCTCATTGGTTGTTGGCAACATTTGTAAGAACCTGTACTGAAACCACCTTCCCATACATCCAGAGCTGCACCATGCGCTCAGAAAACCCATATGTTGTGGTGTGCAAGTTGTTTGTGGACCTGGGTCAAGGGAAGCTTGGGGTCCCGCTGAAAGAGGTCAAGCATGATTGGGTAGGCCTCTGTTATTTGAGACTTGGGGGCCTTCTTTGTCTTTTTGGCTATCCCAATTAGATTTCCCTCATTCATTAAGTTATTGAATTCCTGCATTATGGTGGCTCAGGTAAATTTCAATTGGTCATCAATCTGATCTCAGGACAACCCTGTAGATTCAGTGCCACAATTTCTTGGAGAATTTGGGCAGTAATAATTCTGCTTTTGGGGTGCTGGACTGAGGGAGCTGAAGCCTAATTGACTGAGGGGGGCAGGTTGGCCAGTGACAGGAAGTTGTTCCAAATCAAGGTTGCCATCCTGATTGGTTGGTTTTCAGGAAGCTTGGGTGGGGGTGGTAAAGAAGACAGGGGCAGATCTGGAAGCTAGGTGACTTTCAAACAAGTCAAAGCCATATGAGTCAGAGGTCAGGTACAGGTCAGCTTCTTTGTTACCCGCCTCAAAGGCTTGGGTGTAAGCGGGTGCCTCCATGTTCTGAGCCTTACCTCCATTGAAGCTGGCTTAGCTGCTGCTGGCTTAGCTGCTGGTGTTGTCAAAAATATTTCTAGTAAAAGCCATTATAAAAAACCCAGGATAAAATCACTAAAGAAGAAATTTTAATATTTTATGATTTATTTTTATTGTAATCTCAAGTCCATATTTGGAAGCTTCTCAAAACCATTTCATAAAAATCAGGAGCTATGAAAATGAATAAGATGCCTCTGTTCCTAAATTGGATAGCTGTTGATTGGCTGTTATACTGTTATTTTTCTATTTTAGACTGCTCATACTACACATCTTGTGTGACTTCATTTTTTTTTGTGCTTGTGAAATCTTGCTTCTAGATTGCTCAAATTTTGTTTCATTTTAGTCCTTCTGTTGGTGCCTCATATAAATCATGATTGGATTATAATATACTCTGTAACAGCATCCATCCATATCACTTGTTGTGTCAGTTCATTTTGTTTGTGGTTTAAACAACGCCGCTTTCTATTTGCCATAATTTTGTATAATGGGCTAGTGAAATTTTGTTTTTTGTTTGACAGTTCATTTATTAAATGAAAAAATTTTAATTAAATAAATCCTGAATATTATGTGACTTGAATTTTATTCAAATCTGAAATAATTTTTGCTTAAATCTGAGGTATTTTTGGTTGTTGTCATAGCTTTTAAAACTACTGTACCTGTAATATTCTAATGTAATTTATACATTTGTGGTTCTTAATTTATTATTGTTGATGAAAAATAGTTATGCGTTGAAGGTAGTACTATTAAAACCATTTTTTTGATGTTTTCAAACAAAATGTTAAATATCTAAAAATTGATAAATGAATTAGAAGCACTCCTTCAAAAGATTGTTGAATTAGAAAAAAAATATCAGGAAAATAGTAACAGGAAAGCTGGACAACGGGGGCCAGCCACTGATCCAGCCAAAGGAAGATGCTCTGGATAAACTGGGGAATATTGTAGATCAAAAAAAGAAGAGTTACTTAATCTACATGGAACAATCTTATCAAGTCTGAAGTTCAATGATGCAGCCTACAATTTATGGGAGTTCTGGTAAGGGGCCAAAGAAAACAATAAGAAAATCAAACTGATTGAAGGAACTGAAATCTCAAAGGAATTTAACACAAATGAAGAGGAAACTGATCAAATGAAAACAGATGAAAACAAAGCACAATCAAGAAGCAGAAGTGCCATAAGAAACAATGAAAATCAAGAGGAAGCACAAGTAGCACAAAAAATAAGGAAGGTCAATCCCAGGAAATCAAATGAAGAGCAGCCAACGCTCATGAAGTTTGCAGAAGGGGCGCCCATGGCTGAGGGGGCCGCAGGAGAAACAATCAGTAAGTATTTTATGTTTTACTTATATTTACTTTAGTTATAACTAGGAATGAGGACAAGGTTGCTGAAGTGGCAGCCTTTATGCCTAGTTGGTTTTACGGGGGTTACTGATCACTGGTAGCCCTTGTAAAGCAAATAAATCAAAATGAAATAAATAAAATGATTCAAATAAACATGAATATTTTTGAAACTATTGAAGCAAAGAAAAATGAATACTTGTCACCCGCGGGGTGCTTGCCATGGATTAGGGAAGCCTATGAGTTAGGCGGAACAATCAACTTTAAGGAAATGAATGAAATTCAAGGAGATATCAAGATGAATTTCAATGGATATATTTACTAATGCTATGAAAGATTCCCACTTGCAAATATAAATGAATATGAAAAAACTTTTAAAAAAACAGACTTTCAAATAGGACCAGAATATCTCAAAACTGAACTTTTCAACAAAGTGTTTAAAGCATTATCAAATAGAGTCAGGGACACAGTCCTTGTAAATAAGTTCAAGCCTTTATTTATTTTGTTTGTTTAGGCATGGGGGGCAGATACAAGCTGGGCGCCCCCAGAACCATCTTTAAGTTCAGTAACATGTCTATTATCAACAGATTAGTTCAAATATATAAAAAATTATGCATGTTTTCAGAAAAATATACCTCTCAAAGGATTCATGTTGCAACATACAAAGGAATTCTATTAAATTGCATATTAAAAACAAATGTTAAAAAGTTGGAGGACATACCAATTCAAATAAACACATGTCAATTAGCACTGAAACACCAGAAGACACCCCAGGGGTATAGGACAGTTGAGCACGTCCTGTACAACTCCTTTACACTGGCATTGTTGTACAGTAGTTTTAAAAGCTATGTCAACAACCAAAAATACCTCAGATTTAAACAAAATCCAAGCTGCACAAGATTCAGGATTTAATTAATTTAAAAAATTTCATTTAATAAATGAACTTTCAAACAAAAAATAAAATTTCACTAGCCCAATATACAAAATTATATCAAACATCAAGCAGTGTAGTTTAAACCACAAAAAAATGAACTGACACAACAAGTGAGATGGATGGATGCTGTTCTGAAGTATTTTATAATCCAATAAGGATTTATATGAGGCACCAACAGAAGGACTAAAATGAAAAAAAATTTGAGCAATCTAGAAGCAAGATTACATAAGCACAAAACAAAATGAAGTCACACAAGATGTGTAGTATGAGCAGCCTAAAATAAAAAACTATCAATTTAACAGCCAATCAACAGCTATCCAATTTAGGAACAAAGTCATTTTATTCATTTTCATGGCTCCTGATTTGTATGAAATTGCTTTGAGAACCTTCCAAATTTGGAATCAAGATTACAATAAAAATAAAGACATGAAATATTAAAATTTCTACTTTAGTGATTTTATCCTAGGTTTTTTATAATGGTTTTTACTAGCAATATTTTTGACAGCACCAGAAACCAAGCCAGCAGCAGCCAAGCCAGCTTCAATGGAGGTGAGGCTCAGAATATTGAGGCACCCACTTACACCCAAGCCTTTGAGGCAGGTAACAAGGAAGATGACCTGTACCTGACCCCCAACTCATATGTCTTTGACTTGTTTGAGAGTCACCTAGCTTTTAGATCTGCCCCTGTCCTCTTTACCACCCCTGCACAAGCTGCCCATCAACCAACCAATCAGGATGGCAACCTTGATTTGGAACAACTTCCTGCCACCGGCCAACCTGCCCCCCCCTCAGCCAATCAGGCTTCAGCTCCCGCAGCCCAGCGCCCCAAGCAACAAATCATCACCACCCAAATTCTCCAAAAACTTGTGGCACTGAACCTGCAGGGTCTGTCCTGAGAACAGATTGCAACCCAATTGCAATTTACCCAAGTCACTGTAATGCAGGAGTTCAACAACCTAATGAACAAGGGGAATCTGATTGGGACGGCCAAGAAGCCCAAGAAGGTCCCTGAGTCACAAATCCCTGAGGTGTACCCAATTATGCTTGACCTCCTGCAGCGGAATCCCAAGCTTCCCTTGACCCAGGTCCAGAGGCAACTGGCACATCATGGCATTTGGGTGTCTGAGCGCATGGTGCAGCTCTGTATGTATGGGAAGGTGGCTTCAATATGGGTTCTTACCAATTTTGCCGGCAACCAATGGAATGGCACTGAGGATTCCCCGTATGATCTTGACATCAAATCAACTCTGGTCCAATGCTTGACAAGTCTATCAGATGAAATTATGTTTATCTCCTACTATAAGCTATCAATAGCTTTATATAATTTTGGTACCCAAGGAAGAGCTGCCACCCAAAAAGGGAGAAAGAAGGTCAAGAAGGGCACATTTATTGGTGCATTTCTGTCTGTTTCAGCCAAGGGTTTTGTCTACTATCAGACAAGCCCAGATTTCACCAATGGCTACTTATACAGCCACATCCTCAGTGGATTACTTGACTCCTGGGATGGCTCAAATTCCAAGCACTGGATTTTCTTGAGCCACCAGATGGAGGGTAGCTCTACCGCCCTTGAGGCCATCCAGAAACGCGGGCACCGGGCTTCAGTCTACCCTGCTGGCCATGCAGACATCCATCTGGGTGATGTTGTCTTCTTCAACATTGGATCCACATTATGGAAGCGCCACCCTCAGGCTTTCAATAGCCTCTATCTTGGGGTCCTTGACCACAATTCTCTCTTTGGTTACCAAATGGTGGCTGACTTGTTTGCGCAAATGGTTTTCCATGTGAATATGGGCAACCAATCACGTAAGGATAAGCGCCTCCCACCCTGTGCCACAGCCACCTACCAGCCAATCAAGCCAATGACAGACAAAGAATATAACAAGTGCTATATGGCGACTATCACGCGCAATCCTTCTACCCCTACCCCCACCACCCCCACCCTCACCCCCACCTTCCAGCTCCACCCACCCAATCCCAGACCCCCCAGGCCAGTACTGCCTCTATGTCTTCCTTCCTGCACTATTCTGCCTACTAGGCATCACTATTTCCCGCCCCAAATAACCCCCTGTTGCCAAACATTTTCTATTTATATTCTATTTTTTTGAATTTCAATTGTTCATGTTCTCTTTGTTTATAGTTGATTTTATTCTTTATGTTCAGTTTATTTCTATAAAATCATATATTTACTATGCCATGTATCTAGATCCAGAACACAGTTACTTTTAGTACCCAAATACAGCCCCTTGTGAAAATATTAACAACAATTTGGTGATCACCTAAATCTGAATTAGAAAATTATAGGTTAATTGTGTTTAGGTAAAGTTGTTACTGATCTGAATTCAAAATCTTAATGATAAACTTTAAGCCAATCAGGAGCCAAGTGATAAAGTGATTGTTGTGACATAAAGGGACATTCAATAATTCTTTGGTGCATGTGCACTAGTTAACGTGATTGGCTGGATCTTTTGCCATTGTGCGCCATTGCCACTGTGGCAAGTTGTTGATGGACTAGTGCTAACCTAGCAGCTGATTGGGCACTAGTCATTAACAACTTGCCACAGCAGCAATGGCAAAAGATCCAGCCAATCATATTGATTAGCGCACTCACATCAAAGAATTATTGAATGACCCTTTATGTCACAACAATCACTTTATAACTAGGCTTCTTATTGGTCTAAAGTTTATCATTAGGGTTTTGAATTCAGATCAGTAACAACTTTATCTAAAATAATTAAGCTATAATTTTCAAATTCAAATTTAGCTGATCACCAACTTGTTGTTAATATTTTCACAAGGGCAGTGCAAAGGGCCAAAAATAATATGGCAATTAAGAAAACATTGCCAACACAAAGCAAAAAACACATATTTAGATGAGCGTAAAACATATACACAATGGGTAAAAAGATGAGGTAGTGTAGCAAATAATAAAACAAACAGGAATAAACAAAGAGGCAACAGTATCAAAATAATACAGAATTTATTGGGGCAAAAGCCATAAAAACATATGAAAAGGGTAGAAAAAAATCAAATTAGAAAACTCAAAAAACTACTCAAAGACCTCAACTTGGCAATAGCCAAAATCAAGGACATCAACCGCAAGGTCAAAGCCAAATTTAAGTCTGCTGTCCTCACTGGAGACAAAATTGACAAGGTGTCTGCAAAGGCACTAATGACAAAAATGCCAGACACCCCAGAGAATACCATTGAGCGTCTTCTCAACATCCAGAAGACAGTGGTTGAAGGCCTCCAGTTCAAGGCGTACAATATTTATGCGCCGTCTGTTTGGGTTGACATTCTGGAGATGTATGAA
Source organism: Entomophthora muscae (assembly GCA_014839935.2). Lineage (NCBI taxonomy): Eukaryota > Fungi > Entomophthoromycota > Entomophthoromycetes > Entomophthorales > Entomophthoraceae > Entomophthora > Entomophthora muscae. The sequence continues at coordinate 267,712 of QTSX02005770.1, forward strand.
CATCTCAAACCTGCCAAGAGTGCCAGGGCAGAGGATACTGAATTGCCAGCACAATTGATTGTGCCAAGAATGGCCAAGCCAGTTGAGGCTGTGGGCAAGGAAGAAACACAAGCAGGTAGCCTAAAAAACAAAATTAAATTTTTTTCAAAATACTTACCTTTTTTTCTTAGAAAACATAGACGGCAAACTCTGCCAAGTCCTGGTCCCCTTGTCCTGGCCACCCTTTATGCAAATTATGCCACTCATGTGGCCAAGCATTGTATCTGACCCCCCCCTGTTGTGCGGGAGCTGGAGGACCGCATCCATGGGTCCTTTCCTATGTCCAGGGAGGCATTGGCTGGGCTGACCCATGGAGAGGGGGCATCCGAGTGGGCAGTTACTGCCTCCAAGGATGCTCAAATGGTCTGCCTGGACACAGTTAACCTCAGTGGAGTTTACTGTGTAAACTCCATTGAGCTTGTTTGGGACGTCCCAGCAATGCTCCCATTCAAGAATGTACCAGAGATGGGCCGGGCTCATGCGGCTGCTTGCTTCTGCTTCCCCTTGGAGCACATGATTTCTTACCTGCTGGACAACCTTGGGCGCGCGGTGGGCAAATCGGCTGTTGCAGACACAACAGCTGTCAAGAAGACAAAAATCCTCCTTACAGACTTTGGGCTGGCCTGGAGTGCCAAAAAGACAGGGGTCCCTCAAGCAATGGATTTTATCTTCAGCAAAACTAAACACAAGAAAAAAATAAGCACAGTATACAACAAACTTTGCAAGTTTATCAAAGCCTTTGTTGGGCAAAGGCTTCACCTCATTGTTTACCTGGGGTTCCTCTTCTACTTTGGGATGAACACATCTGTAGAGGACCTGGACAGGATTCTTCTTGGGATCAACAAGGCCAGGTTCCCCGGGATGGGAAGAAGGTCCCCCCCAGATACAACCCAGCGGACCACACTATCCAGGACGCCCTGGTCCTGGCTGGCATCTTTGGGTTTGCAGTCCCGCCAGAAAAGCTGCTTCTCTATTCCCACCTCATCATCCTCCCTTTTACCAGCAGGCAAGAATACTTCAATTAGGATGTATTCACCATTCACAGTGTGGCAGTAGAGGTTGTGCGCCACCTCCATTGCAGGGTGGGTACATACCACTGAACCCATTATAGGTGCTTCTAATTTTTTCTCTATATCAATAAATATCTTTATACTCTAGATTATTTTATTATAAATATTTTTTAAATGTTTATTTTAGCATACAATATTTGCAAAATATATCTCAGAGAAGGTCTTAATAAAAGCATAATAATATATGTTAATAAAACATAATTATAATTTGTACACTTTACATTTAACTTTTTTAATTTGATTTTTATATTTATTTGTCAAAAATGATATAATTATATTGATGTAATCCAGTATCAAGTGTTTGGGATACCCTTAGATGCCATAATAAAATGATTATAAATGAATAAATTACTAACCTTCATTGATGGTCCTGCTAAATGTGATTGAGGGCTTATAAGCTTCTAAATATAAAATTATAATTAATAAACCTTGAATAGTAAATTAGAGAATATAAAAAATTTGGACAAGCTAAGCCTTTAATTGATTGGCTGTTTGGCAAGGCATGCAGGGATGAACAAATCAGTGTGGCCATAGAATTTGGCCATGGTCTCAGCTAGGAGGGTGTGAATCCCGGCCTGCAGCAAATTAAAGAGGTCCTCGGTCCCAGTTGGGGTTCCTTGCCTGATGACTTGCTTGAGGCCACCCAAAGACTTCCTTGATCAGATTTAGGAAGGGCAAATAGGCAGGGAGGAAGAGAAGGCGCAAATTTGCCGTGGCCAATTGCTGGGGGCCCACTGCAATGCTAGTGTCAATTATTGGGTACTCCTCAAGAATATCAGCCACCTTATGAAGACCAACATTGTCCAGCACAATTACATTGGTGAAGCCCAGGCTTGTGCGCCTCAGGTGCTCCTGGACCAATTGGAGGAATGTTAGAAAGGTACGGCTGTTGTGAGATCCCAATATCATTTGGTACAGCTTGACCCCCTTTTGACCAAGGAGAGCCACCATCAAATAGGCTGTGGCGGGGACTGCAGCAGGCCTGGCCATCCCGTCATTTGCGCTTTTGGGACATACCCATACCCATTGCACATTGACAAGGCAAATGCTGATTTGTTAACATAGTAGAATTTGACCGTCCCCTTGGCTTTGAAGGCAGTGTACGCCTCTGCGTATTTTTTCCAGATATCAATGTTGGCTGGGCTATTCTGATTATAGGGAAATACCCTGAGCTTTTTCCAGAAAAACACATTTCCTTGAGCAGATGGTAGTAAAAGGAAATTGAGGCCTCAACCCCAAAAGTAGATTTGATCATGGCCTGTATATTTGCCAGTTCAAGATGCCAATCTCAGGTTATTCACTGGTGGATTTCCCATTTGTGCCCCTTGGTGAGCATGGTTGACACGCATAATGATTTCTCTGCAGCAAGGACTCAGCCAGATTGATGAACTTTTAAAAAGGTCTTTGAGGCGTACTTGGGATCCACTTCAACAAGGGTTGCGGCCGCCTTGTTATTGCCTGATTCACACATTAGCTTAAGCAGGATGATGTGTTTGATATCAGGGATGCGCTTCTGAGCGGGCTTTGTGGGGGTTGGTGAATCTAGATCCTGATTAGAGACTGGCTTGCAAGGCATAGACACCTTGGTATAGAAGGTTGCAATCTTTTTGAGCACTAGCTGTCCCTCATCAGTTTGGTAGAACTCAGGCTCCTTGTTCTCTTCCTGGTTGCCATTACTGACGTAGGGCTTGTAGCTAGTATCAAGTACAGGATTCACCTTCTCCAACATGGCTGACGGGACCAACTCTTGCTGGTACACAACGTTGAACACATACAAAGTAAGTTCTACCTCCTTGTTTCTAACCTTTTTGGTAGTGGTGACCTTGGTGGGCTTTTTGGGTCAGCTTGGGGACCCAAGAGTTGATGCTCCGCACCCTAGCAGCTTGTGCTCCTTGAACCGGCTGTGTCAGTGCAGCGTCACTATTGAACTCTTTTCTTCTATCTCCTTCTTGAGTAGGCACTTGGGTTGCACTTACTTTATTCTTTGACCCGTGAGAGCAACCGCAACCGCGGTGCACAACAGGTGCATTGATACTCTGTTGTTGTGTTTTTTTCATTTTAAAATTTAATAAAAATTAAATAAAACTTAATTAAGTTATACACTGGTTTTTAATTTTTGCTTTTTATCTGAATATAGATATTTGATTAATATTTTTCCCCTCATATCCCAATTATAGATTTTTTATTTTCTAATTAGATGTTTCTGGTTTTACAACACCCATTTTAGAATACCCAAAATAATTTCCACCCATTTTCCCAGATTTTACGCCAAATTAAGCACCCAACACAATATTTTTAAATTTTATGTTTCAGATCTTGTGTCTTATTTTAGATACCTTGGTATCATTCTTGATTACAATCTATTGCACACAATATTTGAGTTATTTTGTTTACATAGTGAGTTCCTACTGTATTTTGTTTTTGGATTGAGCTTTGACCCACCTTGCTTGTGTGTGTTTTGTCACCAATTCACATAGTAAACATATGGGTCATTATTTTTCTTGTCGACTAAGCGCTGGGCTGATTATTTTATAACTTAATTACATTATTCATATTCAAATTATTCAGAAAGATTAAAATACAATCAATGTCAAATCTTCAATTGATCTTGGGCTTAGATATTTTTTTAAAAAAATAATTTATCAATTTTAGAATTGAAAATTGCACCTTATAATATTGTTGGAAATATCTTAAGTGCTACTACATACTACAAGCTAAAAATATTTATGATGAGTTGCATGGGAGATTAATAGCAGCCCCAAAGCTATAAATGCTATTACCCTATCTTTGGCTTATCATAAATATTCTTAGTTTGTTTTAAAAAAGGTTGTTGTTTTTGAAAGACTGATAACTGTTTTTAAAATACACCCTCTAGTAAGTTGCCCTACTTCATGAACTTGCCCCAATACATCACTAGCATCTTCTGATATTTTTTTTCTCTGGTATCATTGCGTGATTTCAAATGATAAGTTATCTCAGAATATTCTGAGAAACTTTCAAATGTTAAAGGTGAAGTATACAACTTCCCATCTTTCATCAAATATGAAATATTAATGCGCAGATTTTTAACTTTGAGCTCTCTCCTTATAGGCCTAACTTTTCTCTCATAAATATAAAAGAATGACTTTTGAAAAATATTTGAGCCTGATAGCGCTGATTTATATAATTCTTTTCTTTTTTCTTCTTGCTCAAAAATTTTTTTAACATCATTTATATTCTTAATATAAAGATGATTTTCTTTCACTTTTAATGTTTTTAATATTACACCAAAGTGACCATCAACATTACTTTTCCCATGACATTCTACAAATCTATTGTATTTATTAGACCCTTTAATATATTGTGGTGCCTTTATAAATAGATAATATAAGAATTCATAGGATCTAAAATGGTTTCCATTATCAATCCATACTTTGATATTATTTATTTTTTTAAACTTATCTGATTTAAGAAGACTTATTAGACATTCACCTGAAAACAAAGAATCATGAGACAATATTTGAGATAAAAAATCATGGTATTAATATTTAACTTTATTGTTTTCTTTAAATACCAATGCAAACCCCAATAAAGAAATAGGTCTTTTGGAATAAAAACAGTTATTGGTATCAATTGGACCACCACCAACTTTTAAATTCTCCTTAAAATCTATGACTATAATACATGATTCATTATCTAATTCATTAATATCTTTCTTATATTCCCTATTTTGATGAGCATAAAAGTCTTGGTGCTAATTAATAGCTTTTAAGTCACTGTTTATAGATTCTGACAATAATAAGTTTTTACTTTCACATTCTTCTTTTCTTTTTTATAAGGATGATTTTAAGTTACAAATACTACACTTGTCAGTTTGTTTTTTACTCTTTGCTATATTTTTTGGTGTTAATTTATAATAAGCTGAAAGTGATATTGAAATTTCATTTTTTATTTTCATATTTTCATATATTTTTTTGTATTTAATAGAGATATTTTATTTCAGTTGAATATTCATTCATTTCTTTTTCAATGTCTTTATAAATTTTTTCTGGTGCTTTTTTTGTAAACTGGCTTGTTTCAAAAGAATTTTCCAGTAGTTTTTTAATTATTTCTTTTTTTAATGAATAGTTATTATCTTTTTGGCTTTTTTTGTTTAAGCTTAAATTTATTTTTTATTTATTTTTCTTGAGTATTCAAACTCACTTTTGGTTATATTAAATCCCATATCAGTAAGCTCTTTTAAAGAGTAACTGGAAGTAAACAGAGATCTCAAGGCTGGGAGATGCTTTTGAGGAGCAGATTTCAGAAGATCTCTTAAGTTGTCAATTATTCCATTTAGTTTCTGATTTTGAATTAAAGGAATGAACTCTGTTTTTCCAAACTCAGTTTGAGTGAGGAAGTGATTGATGAAGGAATTGAGATTGCCTCCAGAAACAAAGAGAAATGCTTTCTTTAGCATAGCAATTCTTTCTCTTTTTATTGATGCTCCTAGTGAGGAAAATGGATTCATGGCAGAAGTAAATTTAACAGATTCCATAATATTGGATTTGTGATTGCTGATAAAGAGATGCTTTGTGGAGATGCCTTGCAAAAGAGTGCTGGTTTCAGGAATTATATCTTTTTGTGAAGATGGTTTGAAGTAAACCTTAGGTGGTGCTTTAGCTCTTATATACCAAGCCTTATGACACCATTATGAAAAAAATGATGTGATAGCTTTATTTACAATTTCAACTTGGATTTATATTTCTAGAATAAATGAAATCTCCAGTTTTCATGCACAAGTGATATATGTGTATCAGCTAAGCATCAAATTATATCATATCCTCTTTGTAATCTATGCAAATCAATTAAAATGACGTATTAACTTAATTATAACTGTTCCACATATTTTTAAAATGATAAAATATTAAAGAATTGCATTTAAAAAATGCTTAATTTGAGGTTTGCAGTTCCCTTGAACCTCAAAATTCATCTAAACAGCAAATAAATTAACGTCTTAACTTCAAGCTACCATAAAATCCTAAATAATTACGCTTTTTAGATAAAATAAAATTGTGAAATAATGCTCTTGATCTTATCTTTAATTTCTTCAAATAGAAAGCATATTAAATTAATGAAAAATTAACTTTTTTAAGCTTTAAGCAATCTATTTTATTTCATTATCAAAATAATATAATAAAATCTGACATATGCTCTTTTAAATTGCTTTTGCTTTAATATTCAATATTATATATATTAATATTTTAACATCAATGAAAAGATAAGATTCTTAGCTTCATTTTGATAGTTTACAGTGTGAAAAAATATTAACATTTTGTTGAGTTATTACTGTTTTAAATATAAACATTTTTAATTTGATTTTTTCAAAATTGAACTGTTATGCTGCAACTTGGGCAGTATGTGTATTAGAAAATGGCCTAATCTCTAAAATAATGACCCATATGTACACCAAAAGTCAGCTCACATATTTTTTTTGTGAATCAATGTATTTTGGACTGTATTTTGAATAGTTTTGCTTTGTGTGTAAGCACTTCTTTGCTGTGTTAACTCATTTTGCTCATTAACGCCAATAAAACATGTTAACAGAGTATATATTTTAACCTGATAGTTGGATTTTGTTTAAATCTGAAATCATTTTGTTTAAATCTGAGGTATGTTTGGTTGTTGGCATAGCTTTAAAACTACTGTATGAGTTTTATGTGCCTCCCAAAAAGAACATATTAATTAATTTGCTTACCTGATTGCCTTTTATTAAGCGTTCAGCAACCACCGGAGTGTTGAGCGCCACTCCTCTAGCAATTACATCCAGATTTTTTCATCACGTACATAAGAGTATATGATTTCAATTAGACGCATTGGCAGAAAATTTGATTTTAGAGTATAATACTCTAAAATAATCACATTCTCCTTTGCAATTAGCATTTCCTTAATAAATTATCTTCTCTTGCAATTTTTCTTTTATTTTTATGTTTAATTTTATTTTATTTTAAATATTAAAATTTAAATATTAAAATTAAACTAAAATTTTACTATGTAAATTTTAATATTTAAAGTATAATATTAAATTTTAAATATTAAAATTATAATATTTAAATTTTAATAGTAATATATCTAAATATATTATACAAAATTAGTTATAGTTGCAAACACATCAAATAATAATAAAAAATTTAAAAATGTGTTTATTTACTAGCTCGTCAAGTACAGGTTCATTTATTACGTAATAAACAACGAGAACTAAATTTATTTGCATCAAGCGGCCTGCTCCACTTATGTTCTAAATAAATGATTGTTTAGAACTCAAATTATCTTTTCCTTGTAATATGATTTGATAAATATATTTGATATGCTTGACCCGCGTCCTAAGTACTAATTAGTAAGTGATACATAAAAAATTATTGGTGGTTGTGTCGTATGGCTATAGTGGCACTGAAATAATAAGGATCAGATGATGACCTGCAAGGTCTAATTTGTGGCTTAACAAAGCCAAAGTACCAATAAGAATTCACAATTGTTTAAATAAAATTAATCTATTTCTATCTTTTTTAATTTATTTATTTGTTAGCGCAACAGTCAATATAATATTCAGTGCATTATAATAAAAATATATTTTTTATACCTAGTATAATTAATTTTACTTACATTTTCTACATACTCACATATGTCTATAATACAATCAAAAAGTCATGTCATTATATATAAATAATAATTGTTGAGTCCTAATAAGAACAAATTAAATAAAAATAGAAACAAATAAAACCCAGAAAGCACATTTATTTGATTGGCTTAGAGGCCAGGGCTTTGAGAAGAAAGAATTCTGAGTGCTTGTAAAAAGCTGCCACCACATCGGGTGACATTGCAAATTGACTGACCTCAAGGATGTTGAAGAGATCCTTGGTGTCCTGTGGGAGGCCTTGCTTTACTTTATTTTTGATCCACCCAAAGATTTCCTCAATTGAGTTAAGGAATGAAGAATATGGGAAGAGAAAAAAAAAGTTTTATTGGGCAGTCAGCCAGGTGGTGGTTGGCCAAATGGCTATTTTTATTGATTGGTGAGAACTCAGACACAACCAGATCTACTTTGTGGAGCCCGACATTATCCAGCACAACAATGTTGGTTGTACTATGATAGTTGATCCAAGATACTCCTTGACAACTTGGAGAAAATTGAAAAAAGTCCTGCAATTGTGAGAGCCCTAGATTATTTGGTATTGGTCCAACCTGCAAGGACCAAGAAGCGCAAACATTGAATAGGTCTGAGAACAGACAGCTGCACAATGGGCTACGCCATCCTTGGACCCCTTCTTGACTCACTCATGCCTAGACCTGAGTGAGGAGGAAAACAATTATTTGTTGATGTAGAAGAACTGGACATTCTCAGTCTCCTTTAGTGCCAAATATGTCTTGGCATAAATGCGACAATCCTTGAAGGTTTTCTCATTGTTTCTGTTGTACAGCAAAACTCCCAATACTTTCCAGGAGAAGCCTAAATCAACCATTGCTTTGTTAACAAGGGTTTTGGAAACAGAAAGCCCAAACTCTGTGACAAGCATTGATTGTACAGCAAGTGAGTCCAGGTGACAATCCTTGGCTATCCATTGTTTTATTGCGTCAATATGCACAGGCTGCAAGAGTATTGGCTGCTGCTTAGCCTTGGTGGATTTGGCAATTTTTCTGGTGTTGCCGTACTTGATGTTGATGTCAGGAATGTATCTGGCTGTGACACCAAATCAGGATGCAATATTCCAAACCACCATTCCCCCATTCAAGCAGTCAGGAGAGCCTCACACTCACTATCTGTCAACCAATGCTGGCTCTTGGCAGGTATCACAGCATTCTGGCTAGCAGGCTCAACACAGGGGATGGGGACCTTTGTGTAGAAGATGTGATCATGCTTGCTTGCAGTGGCGCCGTCAATGGTTGAATACACAATAGGCGCAGATGGCTCAACAGTGATGGCCAATGGCTCATATGATGTATCAAAAATGTGGGGGCATGCGGTGGAAATTCTTGGATCAAGAGTGCAGGGCCGGGCAACGACTGGGTATACGGTGGAGGTGTATGTAACCTCATTATTCTGGATAATTTTTGTATAGAAGACTTTTGTGGCAAGCCTTGAAAGCAGCTTCTGTCTTGGATTCAGGCTGGTTAATCGGGCTTGGGACGTGAGAGGTGGTTAGCTGGCGCTGATGTCTTGGGAGGCTGGTGTGTTGTCATTATTTTCCTCGAGTTATGTTCTGGGCTTATTCTTGAACTCTCTGGGACACTCTCATGGACAGGCTGCTCCGTGAGCTGGTGCAGAAGCAGGTTGGGAATGAGATAATCTTATCATAAAAATAAAATAAAATTATACTTTAGATTAAATATGTATTTATTCAGATTTTCTGATTTGAATTGTTGTTTACTCTTTGTTTAGCCTTGAAAGTAGTACAGTTACTATATTAGTGATTTAAAGTGTATATTATTTTACTAGAGCCTATTTTAGACAATTTTACACTTTAAATGAATGTCTAAACATGATTATCAATATTGAATTTTTTTATTTGATTTTAGTTATAATAGATTTTCTTGATCTAGGTTACTGTTATCTAGTCTACTTAATGTGTATTCAAATTTGATTATAAAACTCACAATTATTATTTGAGCTTACTATTGGCCTTTATTTGTGAATTGGATTTTGATTCTTGGGTTTAACAATCCTACAATTCAAAAATATAATAAACTTAGTAAAACTGGCTTTTTTAAGCACTTCAAATCTGATTTCAATTGATTCATTTTGTTTACTTGAAATATGCAGCTTGACTTGAAATTTACTAAGTGTCTATGAGATTTTGTAATTTGAAATATCCAAATAAAAATAAAAAGAATTAAATTTAGTAAAAAAAGCCAAACCACAAATGTGATTCGAAATTTGTACCAAGAATTTGACAACCCCGCTTTTTAACTATTAGGTTTCGAATTTACAGTACAGATAAATTTCTGCATACATTAAAAACAAAAACGAATATTTAAAAAAGTTATGATCTAAGACGCTGACATATTTGACTGCTGTTTAAACTGCCCGCTGGTTTTTTAGACAGCTCAGATATTGATAAATAAAGTCTAACTGCAACAATATAAATGCATTTAAACGCTTAAATGTCTACATGCAAATAATTAAACTAGCTTATTCAGCTTCATCCTTCATGTTTTCATAATCTTGACCCTTAATTTCTCACTAACACTTAAGGCCTTGACCTTGCTAGAGAAATTCAGATGGTTAAAACTAAAATAATGAGAGTAATCAGTCACATAATCAGATCTTCTAGCAAAGCGACATTGAAGAAGGCTGTGATGATAATTCTGTCGTTAGTACCCAGGGATCCTAAAGTTATGGTTGATTAAAACATAATAAATTGAATATGCTCCATATATAATGAAGTATGCAAACCCTTTGACAGGATGGAAATTCCAAAGAGCATTAATTTAAAAGAGTTCTGGTTAATAAATCCAATTGACCTGATTATTGATAACCCTTAGCCTGACACGCGTCAAAGAATCTCATAAGCCTAGAAAAGTTAAAACAATATCATGTTTAATGAAAAGTGCGCGTTGATGCTGCCCTGAAAACCCGGGAGTGGGCCCTAGAGAAAAAATTGTAATGTGTCAAAGCAATCAACTCAACTAGAACCAGCTTAAAGCGACATTTGAATCACAAAGTGGCGGCTTCAGGGGGCCCTAGGAAAACGAGAATTGTAAGCAACATCGGGGATGCATTTGGCAACCACTTGACGCCCACCAAACCAGCGTCCATTGAGAGCATCTATAGCCTTTCGCGCTTCAGAAGGTCTTTCAAATTTGACATAAATCGTCCCCTAGATATTAATGGCGATACAAGATTCTAAATACCGTAGATTCACCTTCTAGATGGATATGACATACTCGCCCATGCTTAGTACATTCCGCCTCGACTTCATCTTCAAGAAGTTGCTCCCAGTTTGGCTCGGATTCCCTGTTGATTTAGTAAAGGAGACAAAAACGGCTTTACTCGTCGGGATCGAACATATTTTCCAGTATAACTGAGCGTGACACTGGGGCTGGAGAAGGCATACTAACTTTGTTAATTGGGAGTGGCGAACCGCTTACATTTCAACAGAAGGGGGCGACATGAGTTCCATTTCATCAGGACGAGCCAGCTTCTTCATTAGCTCAGCACGGGAATGAGAATTCAGAACCATTCCACCGTCTAATGATTTGAGAATGTCTTTTAGAGGTAGATACCTGGATCGTCAAGAGAAGAAGTCGTGCCAGCTTTATCAGACACCAATCCAACGCGAATCTTAGCTATTAGTGGAATTCAGAGTAAGTCTTACAGGTCGTCCCCCCAACTCAAAACCATTCATCTGTGTAAGAGCTATCTTTGAATCATCAGAGGCTCTATATCTTAAGGACTTAGTTTTTGTTTGTGAGCTAGGCATACTGAATAAAAGCATATCCTCTACCACGACCTGTAGCTAGATCTTTGGGAATTTCTATTAAATCAATTGCCCCAAAAGGCTCAAACAATGCCTTGAGATCTTCCTCTGATAGGTTGTACTGCAGATTTCCAATATAAAGACGATGTGAGCTTAATGAAGATGAGGTTGCGCATCTTAACGCGGCTGCGTTTGCCTCAGCTATTCGGTTTTTCTCTGCTTCAGTATTTTGAACTATCACTGGAATTCCTAAAAGTTTGTGTCCTGTCAGGGCAAGGGCGGGCTCAACAGATTTTATATCATAGAACTCTACGTACCCAACGCTTAAAAGAGTTAAAAGAATGTTTGATTATGTTTCTACCCTTTCGATCTTCGTGAATTTCTATCGGATACTATTCTTGCATCACGTACTCGCCCTACTTTAGAGAAAAAAATCTCGAAGCTCACTAGTGGTTAGTCTAGCAGCTAGTTGGATAACAAAAACAGTACGTTGGTCACGATCATGTTCGCTCAATATTGGTGAAGGAGTTCTTTCCTTGCTGGAGAATTTTTAGCGACAGTTGTTAACTTAAGTTACCGAATGATTTTAGGAGGAGTTCTATCACGGCGACTATCTCTTGAAGAACGATGACGGTCTGAGCTACGTTCACGCCTATGACGGCTGGAGCGAGAGCGAGACCTTGAGCGACGAGAGCTCCGATGATGTCTTCTATCCCTTTCTTGCGAGCGAGACCGGTGTCGAGAGGAGCGATGGCTTCTCTCTCTCGAGCGGCTTCGTCGGCGGCTTGACCTAATAATATAAGAATTGTTTAGTAAAATGTTTACTCCTTTGAATCTCTTTCGCGTCTTCTGTCTGAGCCACTAGAGCGAGAAGTTTCAATGTGTTTAGAGCTTCGTAAAGGTTCAGATTGTTGTATGTCGGTTGGAGCTTCTGGCTTAAGAAGTGATGAGAAATAACCATATATAGGTTTACCTTGTAGGGAGCCTCAAGCCAGCTTTCAACATCAATATCATCAGCCATCCTTATTTAAAATATTATAACTGAAAGATGGTTTGACTTAGTTAACTTTTTAACAAGCTGGTTCTGGTATTTGTACTGACTAAAATCAAGCAAAATCAGCTCTTCATTGCCGGATCTAATTTACTTTAATTTAGTCACCTGCTTGGGCTCTTCGATTCCCACCCGAAATGATTTAATTTCAAAGCCAAGTATGGAATTTTGAATCAAGATTCTACATCAACTCCCTATGATCAGTAGCTCCCAGGCAATTCGACACAATCCGCCTACGCCCATTTAAACTAGAAATTATACATCTAAAGGAATAATATGTTTGGTACAGCTAAGAAGATTCTGAATTAGGGTCCCGATTTTTCATCAAATCAATTCAAAGAAGTGGGTTTAGTTTAGCATCTACACTTGATGTGTAAAAAGTGGGAGTCTTTTACGTACCACAGTAAAGAGAAAAGATAGTCATACTTTCTATATCCAGCTAAATATTTTTTCACGGGCTACATGCAACAAATTAGATTAAATGTTTGAAATATTAACTAATTAAACCATTTCAGGTATAATGCCAAAAGACTACTATACTTTTCAGAGCTGTTGAGATAGACAAACTTAAGTTGGCTCAGCAACCCAAAGCCAAGCATGGGACAAAACATAACTGATATGAGTTTTTTGATATCCACTTCAATTCTGACAACCAGATTTATGACAGCAAGATTTCCAAGAAAATGACAGCATTTTAAATTTATTTAAAATTAAAGTATCAAGTTTGAAAAATATTTTCTTAATTAGATCAATCAAGATCTGCTACTCAGCTTTTAATAAAATCCATCTCATACTAAAACTGCAACCAAAAATATATTTTCTCCATTTTTGTTAAAAATTTATTAGGTTTTTTAAAAATATTTTTTCACATGATAGTGAGTTTATCCTTATTGTAGTTAAATATTAATAGCTTGTGGCCACCAACAGCCAGGAACTAATGCTTCTGTTATATACAATCAGTTATTTAGCTACACTTAAAATGACAAAAAGAGGTAACTTTCTGCCATTGAAAAAGATAAGTTGTTGTTTGGATATCATGTAAAGATCATTGATGACTTAGGCAACTTCTTGTCCTGTGCACCAAAAAAGTTTGAAATTAATTTGTTCTCAGCTAATGAGATTTCTGTGGCACTAACTGAAGGTAGCCAATCAGCATTTTTTATCAATAAGTAAGCTCAAGTATAGCATCAAATAAACACCAAAAAATTTAGCTAATCAGATTATTTAGGAGATTATGGTTATAAACACAGGTGAACTATACTTTTGAACAATTTATAAACACCTTAGTTTTAACCAGGCAAACATCTTGGGAAGTTTATGTGATATGCAAACAGGAAAAACCATCAAAATGAAACATATATGTTTCAAAAATATATTTCAGTGTGTAGAGGCTTAACCTAACATGGGTTTTTCTTACAAGTGCTGATATCAGAGTCATCTATGTCAGATATTATCTGGGTCAGTATAATATTTGAATATCCAAACAAATAGTCTAGGTGTCAATTCAGTATTTTTATCTCAGTGCAACTATTTTCTAATCATTGTGCTAATAAGCAAGTCAAGTACACAATACAGTCTAGAATTAATTGCATTATCTTAACAGCCTCTCACATCAACTAATAGTGATAATTTTTTTATATCATATTAAAAACTGGCTGTAAATTTTCATAAATATGACTCTAAAAAGTGTCACAATGACACAAGTGATAAAAAATGATCACAAGCTAAACTTTTGGTATCTTTCTGGTACTTCTCTCTAAAGAGGCTGTACATATTAGTTTTACAGCTATTGAGATAAAAAATATACCAACCTAAAATGAAATTAGTTCAGTTCATTTCAAAATAAAAGAAAAATAGCTTCAATCAAACGTTAATTTTACACAAAAAAGTATCATGTATCTAGGTCTGGATTAAAAGAATAGTAAAAAAACAATAATTAAACTAAAATACACAATTCCAAAAATAGCTAATATAAGAAACTCACATGTAAAAAAATCAAACAAGTCATATTCTGAAGCTGTCAGAGCCCAGAAAAAGCCTGAAAATCTAATAATAAATGAGCTCATAGTGCCCTAAAAATGCCTGGATAATTTCTAACAATGTTTTTTAACAGAACACAAGTTCAAAGGCTGAAGACTACAAATATCTGTTAGTTTGTAAAGCCAACATATTACTGCATCTAAGACATAAATCACTGAGAAAATTTGAGACACTAGTATTGCAGAAAAGTACTATGCAGCCAAACAGTCTGGTGAGGATCTGCATATTAGAATAATTCATCTAATACAAACTAACTCAACATTTAATACATCAGCTAATTTTTTACCAAAGCAATTTATCTAACATTTGCCTGGTTTGGTATCAAACCAATTTTCACCCAACTTTTCCAGGCATTTGCCTATTTTGATTCAAGTCATTTCACCTGATGCCAACCACTAATCTAAGTTAGGTATTTGCCACAATTTCTCTAGCTATAAAATTCTAAATTATCATACAATAAAATAATTTTTCCCAAATTATTATTTAAAGCTTTCCCAAAAGTTGTCTTTTTGCTAAGTTAATCAACATATCAATCAATTGACTATATTAGCAATAACTAGTTTAGCTTCACTAAACCTAAGGGCCAAATGTGCTACTCTGAAGTTCCCATCACTCAGTCTTTTTCAAATAGCCCAAGTCAATGAGATTCTAAAGGATCCACAAAAAAGCTAGAAGATAGTTTGAAAACTTTTAAATCTAGAAAAAACTTAATACCCCACCAATGAACTGTTGCAACTGAACTAATAATAGTTCAGTATTTAGATTAAAAACAGCAGTCTACATAGAAAGGACAATAATAAAAATAAGATGTGTTTATTTTAATAATAATACAGCGGATATACTATATTTGGGAGCCACTGTTTCTAGAGAATGTCATAGTGACGTGTTTCATGTAATGTTCTTACTGAAAATAACTTGAGAAGAAGATTAGCGCGTTGAATTAGCAACACTCCTAATTAGAAGATAGTGAACACAATTTGCATCATGATCAGATTTATTTATTTCATTAGTCACATCATGGTGCAACTCTTCATACACCTCCTGTGTATTGTGAGATACATTAGCAGAAAAGGAAATAATCTTAATTGCAACAGAACTATCAAGAAACTAGTATTGCCACTGAAGATAGTGATATCAAACAGATAGTGGCATTTAGCCAAAATAATGTTCTATTCCCTCTCAAAGCACCTGATAGTTTCCAGAGAAAGTATAAGAATGGGGAAGAATAGTCTTCCTCATTGTTGATAACATTTAATAAAAATTAACAAATTCACTTGTATCATCTTGTTTCAGAAGAAATTTAATACCTTTGAGTCAAAATCTATCCATTTTGCACTGTTAAGATAATATATCCAATTGATATCCATATAAAATCAATCACTTCCAGAAAAAACTCTCTTTATGACAGCTGTCTTCTCTTACATCCATGATCAGTTCTTCTTCCACTCTTATCACTTGGATCTTTTTTCACCAGACGCCTTACAAGATTTCACTGGTATCAGAAATTTATCTAGTATAAAAAAGGTGTCAAAAGACTCTCTCTTTTTCATGAACACTTTTACTCAAGACTATGGCAATATTGGCTTTATCTAAATTCTTGTATTAGGATTAGATTATCAAGTTATCCCTCATGCATGTGCATGGCACTTTTGGACCACTAAAATTAATTACCTAGTGAAATTTGCCCCTGTAACATACATGGCTTTTTCAGGCTTCACCCACCCTTACATCACAAGGACACTCATACTCAGGTAAAGGCATTTAAGAAGCAATATATCAACTGGGATGTTGGTCATTTTAAAAAAATGCTACAATCAGATAACAAAATTGATTTGGTTACAAAAGTGATATTTCTAAACACAAACCAACACATTTTCTGATAATACTGGATTTTTTCTGCAACTAAAGTGAACCCATTGGCTTTCACAAATGAATTCATCAGAATCTATTTGTGAACTATGCCATTGTTTTCTATTTCTGTTTGTCTGAATTTAGCCATTTATTTCTGAAATAATGTCTCAAAGAGGACCACACATTTAAATAAAATTAGTACTCTGGCAATACTTTTATTTTCTGTTTTAATAAAAATGTATTGCCTTTTAGTTAAAAAGGTCTATACTGGTGACAAAAACTTCAATATTGTGGAGGAACAGTACCAGAATCATCTCTAAGCCAAGATTTATGAGCAATGGAGTGTAACTGCTATGGATACTGTGTACACCCAAATCAACTTAGGTTGTAAGAAAGATTAGCTGTATGTTTTGCCAGGTGCAGCACTGGGTTTTTTTGGCAACTAATATGAGATACCCAAGGCCAGGCCCAACCTCAGATTGTGCCACATATAGAAACACAGGCAACTGTGTCTGATCCACCTCAATTTTACAATCCCAGGGAAATTAAGACCAATCAAATTAAAAAAAACCAGTCTGGGTACCAGTATGGCAAGTATGCCTTCCAAGCAGCAACTGATAACCAATGTAATTGTTGAGGATACTTAGCCTCAACCAAAGCAGCATGACCTTTGAAAAAAATGACACATGCCTGCAATTTAGTGAGGCAGTGATAAGACAAAAGATTTGCACTTTCATAAAGAGAGGTGATGCAAAAAGTACCAAAAAGCAAAAAAGGCTATATTCTCAGCTCAAGAAAGCATATTATACCATTATTGACCTTTTCTAATGAAACTCATGCCTCAAAAGACTGTTATCAGATATTTACTTGGGCTTCACAGTATTTTTATTGTCTCATGTACTGCATAGCTCTGAATGCATGATCTTGTTGTTGGTATTCTGGTTTTAACCAATTGTGTAGGTGACAAATGAAGGGGCAAGAAGATATTCTGTCAAATTTGATCCAACTATAATTTTCTTTTGTATTTAAAATATTTATCTTTTAAATAAACAAAAAATTTAAAATACTTTATTTACTAATAAGATATATGCTTTACACATACAGTAGTTTTAAAAGCTATGGCAACAACAAAAAATACCTCGGATTTAAACAAAATGATTTTAGATTTAAGCAAAATCTAACTATCAGGTTAAAATATACACTCTATTAACAGGGATTTTTGGCGTTACTGGGCAAAATGGGTTAATACAGCAAAGAAGTGCTCACATGTAAAGCAAAACTATTCAAAATAAAATCCAAAATACATTGATTCACAAACAAAATGATGTGAGTTGACTTTTGGTGTACATACTAATAAGGAACGCCTTTTAAGGAAGCTTCAAATATGGAATTAAGAAAGAAGAGAAGTATATTTTATTAGATAATACTTTAGACTTATATAGAATTGACTGTGGCGGGGATTTAGTTGGATCAAACCTAGGGGTTGGTCATGTGTTAGATGGGTTTGAGCCACTGGATACTTGGAAAATCAGATGATATTGCTTGGTTATCATTCTTGATATGTCAAATGGTATATTGGAAGGGGACTAAATCAGGCAATGGCTGGATGTTAAGTAGGTTATGCGGTAGCAAGAATGCTTGTACATCCAGACCATTGATACACACTCCTTAAGGGGTTACTCTGGTGCATCAGGAGGGGGCTTTGTCTTAACGGCTGCCGCCTGATGCTCCTGGAGCTGTTTGCTAGTTGGAACCAGTCTGGTTGAGTGTTCTTCTTTACTGAGGCGGTGACGGGTTCTGTGGTATTTCTTGATAATTAGGTTTTTGGCACTTTGGAATTTTACAAGGTAAGTGTTGTGCTCTGGTCTGTATTTGATGACTTTTCCTGGTCCCCTGTGTACTGAGTCTAGTTTTTTTCTGTTGCCAGCTAGAATCCAGACAGGAGAGTTGATGGGAAGTGGTTCCTCTGTGGAGGTTACCTTTTGTATCTTGAGCCTCTTCATTACAGCTATTTTTACTTTGAGGCAAATGTGTTGTAGGTTTGGTGCTTGCTCTACTGTGGGAGATTTCCCAGGGGGATCTTTATGTAGGGCTGTTTGATGCAGGTGATTATTTCTGGTTTGTACCCATAGGTTAACTCAAACAGTGAATAGCCTGTCCCTTGGTTGGTGCAGACTTGGAATACTAATAATGCATGTTTCACATATAGTGGCCATGTGCCTTGGCTTTGCCATCCATTATTTTCTCTAGGGTCCTGATAAGGCTGCCATTTTAGAGTTCCACTCTACTGTTAGCCTGTGGCCTGTATGGAGAGGTTGTGGAGTGTTTGATGTTTTTGGATTTCAAGTTGTCATTAACTACGTGGCCTGATAATTCTGTTGCTCTATCAGTTATAATGTAGTATGGAGTGCCATAGTTGGCTATGATTGCTTTGTTAATAAAACAATTGATGAATTCTGCTTTGTAGTCCTTTGTTGCCCAGAAGATGGGCCAGCGTGTGGCAAAGTCAATAGCTACAATTAAGAAACTTTGGATTGTCTTTGTTTCTGGGAAGGGCCCCACTATGTCAGCCCCCAAACCTTAAATGGTTCAGGGTCTGGTACTGGGTTGACTGTTGGCTGAGAAGCCTTTGTACTGGTGTATTTCTGCACACTTTGCACTTTTTCAGAACCTCCACTATATCCTGCTTGAGGTTGGGCCACCATACTATCTCTTTTAGTGTGAGGTATAGGTTTTTAGCCTTTGTATGGCCTAGCAGGCGGTGATGTCTTAGTATGGTGTCAACTCTTTGTGCAAGTGGGAAGTAAAAAATATGCTTGTCATTAATAATTTGGTATACAGTATCATTTGATACATGGAAATACTTTTTGTTTCTTACTAATGTGTCATGGGTCAGTTGATGTATTGAGGGTCTTTCCCTTTGGTTTTATACTCAGTGTTGTACAGGTTTGGCCAGTTAGGGTCCAGGTAGTCAGGATGATCCTCTCTTGGCTGACATAGTCTAGAGAGAGCATCAGCTGTGACCAGCTCTGCCCCCTTTTTGTATTAGATGTCCAAATAAAGCCGTTCTAGCAAGGACATCCATTTGGCTTGTTGCTGTGCAAGTGTGTTCTGAGTTTTGAAGTAGATTAAGGATTTATGGTCAGTTAGTACTCAGACATTTAAATGTCCTTCCAAGTAACATCTCCATTTCTTGCAAGTATGGTATATTGCTAGCAGTTCCTTATTGTGTATTGGGTATCTCTGATCAGTATTGGTTAGTTTTCTGCTTTTGTAACATACTGGCAGGAAGTCTTGCTGCCCTGGCTGACAGATGCGCAGGACTGCCCAATGGCGGTGTCACTGGCATCTGACTCAAGCTTGTAGCA
This sequence comes from Entomophthora muscae, assembly GCA_014839935.2. Lineage (NCBI taxonomy): Eukaryota > Fungi > Entomophthoromycota > Entomophthoromycetes > Entomophthorales > Entomophthoraceae > Entomophthora > Entomophthora muscae. Next base: position 287,564 of record QTSX02005770.1, read on the forward strand.
CCCGTTATTATTAGGGTATTGCAAGATTGGTGCTTCAATCAGAGATTTTTTAATAAATATAAATTCTTGTCACATTCTGGATTCCAGATGAATTTCTTTTTGGCATTACCCTTGGTTAAGTCATTGATTAGTGCGGTTATTTTTCTGCAGTCTTTGACGTATTTCCTTAGGTAAGCTACCATACCAAGAAAGCATCTAACTTGTTTAAAAGAGGTGGGCGTTGTATGTTATTTATGGCGTTAATTTTGTCTGGATCTGCTTTGATGCCACCATCAGAGACAATGTGGCCCAAGAACAGGGGTTCTTTTTCCATAAATTGGCACTTACTTGGTTTTGCATAAAGTTTGTGCTTTCTGGGTCAATTGAGTGTCTTGCAGACATGCGTGAGGTGTTCCTCTTTGGTTTTTGAGAATATGATAATATTGTCAAGGTAGCATAATGTATTTTAGAGACCGTTTAATGCTTGGTTTATCATGGTGGCAAACTTTGCGGGAGCGTTGGTCATCCCAAAGTTCATTACTCTACATTCAAAGGATCCAAATTGCGTACGGAACACAGTTTTTGGTATGTCCTTTTCTTTTACTTCAACCTGGTTGTAACCTGAGGTGGGGTCAATTTTAGAGAAATTTTGGCACCTGAGACTCTTGCAAACAGATCCTCTATAGGTGGAAGAGGGTATTTATTCTTTACTGTGCGTGCATTGAGAGCTCTATAGTTAGTTACTAGACGTAGAGTGCCTTCCTTTTTCTTTACAAAGAATACTTCTGCCCCCCAATGGGGATTCAGACGGGCGCATGAAGCCTTTAGCTAAGTTGTCCTCAATGTGTGTTTTGAGGGTTTTGGTCTCCATGGGAGAGAGTCTGTAGATGGATGCAGGTTTAGGCATGGCTCTGCATAAGTTGATGCCATGTTTGACCTCCCGTTTGGGGGGTAACTTGGTGAGTTCCTCTTTGAATACATGATTGTATTCATTTAGGAGTGCTGCAAGTTCTTGGCATTGGATCTTTTGTGTTTGTATGTTATTGAACTCAGTTTACTTCATTATGTGGAGGATAATATCTTTTCTTTAGATGTTCTGAGTCATCTTGGTTTATGACCTGGACAAATACTGTGTCTCTTAGGATGAGGTCATTGGGTTCTTTGTGGATGTTAAAATTGACTACCTTGCGTTTGATGGTCATGGTTTTTGTTTTCCAACATGCACTGGGGTTCACTCAGGTGAACCAGTCCATGCCTGCTACAATGTTGTAGTTTATGTTGTTCATGACAAGTTCTTTGATGGACGTTTGTAGGCCTTGGAGGTCAATTCTGAAGGGAGTTGTTTTGCCTTTGAGTAGAACCTTTGATTTATCTGCTATTCTGGTGTATTTGAAGTAGGATTTGACAACTGGCATCTTGTATTTGGTTACAAATGGTTTGCTTACCATGGTGTGTTGCGCACCAGAGTCACATAAAATTTTATGTTTATGTGATTTGTAAGTGCATGGGTAGACAAGAAGTTGCAAGCAATCTTTAATTTTTAAGTTCATAAAAATGGAGAACTGTGGGACACGGGGAATGCAAGTAGTAAAGTTTGTGCCTTGGTACAATTTCTTGTCAAGTTGGGGGGAGACAGGGGCACTTAATCCTGTTCCCCCTCCTCTTTACCTTTTCCTCTGTTTAGAGACCTTTGAGGTCAGAGAATGTGGGGTCATATTCATAGCAAGTTGCTACTTCAGCGTTGTTAACTTTGGTGGTGTCCTTTTTCTTGGGACAGGAGCGGTTTGTGCTTTGGATGCAATTGCCATAATTGCAATTGGAGTTGCTGTTGTTATGGTTGGTATTTTGGCAATTATTGCCATTGGAGTTTTCTCTGCCATTGCTGTTTGAGGAGCAATTGCCGTTGTGTGCAGCATATTCTATGTTTGCGCGTTTTTCAGCGTGCTTGGCTTCTGCAATGAGCATGGGCATGGAGGTATTTGCCTCTGGGCAGATGAGGGCAGCAACAGAGGGTTTCATTCTGTTAATGAATGATGCTCTGGTTTGTACTTTGTCAGCTTGCGCTGGGTTTTGGATCTTGCAACCTATTTCCTTGAATTTGTTGGCGTAAGCTGCAATAGTGGTCTTCTGAGGAAGATCACTGAGCTGTATTGCAATGTCTTGGAGGGATTCAGTGACGCGGAAATTGTGGATGATGTCCGCTTTGAACTCTTCCCAGTTATCAAGCTGGCTGTCATTTTGTGAGCCAACCCAGGTGGCAAACCAGTTAGCTGCAGCCTTGTACAGGCACTTGCTGGCTTCCTGGACCCATTTCTCATGGGGAATGCGGCTGGCGCAGAGTTTGGCAGCTGTGTGGTCTAGCCAGTTGATGACGTTTTTCTTTGTTTTTACCAAAGAACTTGTTGATACCAATGTACTTGGTGTTGGTAACTTCACCTGTGATAGGTGGTTGTGTGTTTGTTTGTGGTTGAAGAGAGCAACTGTATTGAATGATCTTGGCGCATGGTTTGGGCATGACCAGTCCTTCAAATACCGTGCATCCACTAGGTATATCCTCATTGATGTTGTAGGCGCAGAAGTAAGTTTTCCAGGTATCCTGGGATGTGGCCTGGTTGAGTAAGTGAGCAAAGATGGGTGGGTTTCAGTCAGTCATTTTCTCTCTCATGGGTGTGGTCAAAAAACTGTAGCTGCTACCAGTGATAAGGAGCGCCTTTTGGGGAAGCTTCAAATATGGAATTAAGAAAGAAGAGAAGTATATTTTATTAGATAATACTTTAGACTTATATAGACTTGAGTGTGGCAGGGATTTAGTTGGATCAAACCTAGGGGTTGGTCATGTGCTAGATGGGTTTGAGCCACTGGATACTTGGACAGTCAGATGATATTGCTTGGTTATCATTCTTGGTATGTCAAACAGTATATTGGAAGGGGACTAAATCAAGCAATGGCTAGATGTTAAGTAGGTTGGTGGAAGCCAGAATGCTTGTATATCCAGACCCTTGACACCCCCCTTAAGGGGTTACTCTGGTGCATCAGGAGGGGGCTTTGTTTTCACGGCTGCCGCCTGATGGTCCTGGAGCTGTTTACTAGTTGGAACCAGTCTGGTCAAGTGCTCTTCTTTACTGAGGTAGAGATGGGTTCTGTGGTATTTCTTGATAATTGGGTTTTTGGCACCTTGGAATTTCACTAGGTAGGTGTTGTGCTCTGGTATGTATTTGATGACTCTTCCTGGTCCCCGGTGTACTGAGTCTAGTTTTTTTCTGTTGCCAGCTAGAATCCAGACAGGGGAGTTGATGGGAAGTGGTTCCTCTGTGGAGGTTACCTTTTGCATCTTGAGCCTCTTCATTTCAGCTATTTTTGCTTTGAGGCAGATGTGTTGTAGGTTTGGTGCTTGCTCTACTGTGGGGGGTTTCCCTGGGGGATCTTTACGTATGGCTGTTTGTTGCGGGTGATTATTTCTGGTTTTACTTGTAGGTTAGCTCAATCAATGAATAACCTGTCCCTTGGTTGGTGCGGACTTGGGATACTAATAATGCATGTTTCACATATAGTGGCCATGTGCCTTGGCTTTGCCATCCATTATTTTCTCTAGGGTCCTGATAAGGCTGCTGTTGAGGCGTTCCACTCTGCCGTTGGCCTGTGGCCTATATGGAGAGGTTGTGGAGTGTTTAATGTTTTTAGATTTTAAGTTGTCATTTACTATGTGACCTGATAACTCTGTTGCTCTATCAGTTATGATGTAGTTTGGAGTGCCGTAGTCAGCTATGATTACTTTGTTAATGAAACAGTTGATGTTTCCTCTTTATAGTCCTTTGTTGCCCAGCAGATGGGCCAGTGTGTGGCAAAGTTGATAGCTACAATTAAGAAACTTTGGTTTGTTTTTGTTTCTGGGAAGGGGCCCACTATTTCCAGTCCTCAAACCTTGAATGGTTAAGGGTCTGGTACTGGGTTGACTGCTGGCTGAGGAGCCTTTGTACTGGTGTATTTCTTGTATACTGTGCACTTTTTCATAACATCAACTATATTCTGTTTAAGGTTAGGCCACCATACTATCTCTTTTACTGTGAGGTAGAGGTTGTTAGCCTTTGTATGGCCTAGTAGGCGGTAATGTCTTAATATGGTGTCAACTCTTTGTGCAAGTGGGATGTACAGGACATTTTTGTCATTAATAATTTAGTATATAGTGCCATTGGATACATGAGAATACTTTTTGTTTCTTACTAATGTACTGGGGGTCAGTTGATGTGTTGAGGGGTCTTTCCCTTTGGTTTTATATTCAGTGTTGTACAGGTTTAGCCAGTCAGGGTCCAGGTGGTCTGGGTGATCCTCTCTAGGATGGCATAGTCTAGAGAGAGCATCAGCTGTGACCAGCTCTGCCCCCTTTTTGTATTAGATGTCCAAGTTAAGCTGCTCCAGCAGGGACATCTATTTGGCTTGTTGCTGTGCAAGTGTGTTCTGAGTTTTGAAGTAGATTAAGGATTTATGGTCAGTTAGTACTTGAACGTTTAAGTGCCTTCTAGTAACATCTCTATTTCTTGCATGCATGATATATTGCTAGCAATTCCTTGTCGTGTATTGAGTATTTCTGCTTATTAGTTAGTTAGTTTTCTGCTTTTATAACATACTGGCAGGAAGTCTTGCTTCCCTGGCTGGTGGATGCGCAGGTATGCCAAATGGCGGTGTTGCTGGCATCTGACTCAAGCTTGTAGCACCTGTTATTATTAGGGTATTGCAAGATTGGTGCTTCAATCAGAGCTTGTTTTAAGAAATGGAAATTCTTGTCACATTCTGGAGTCCAGATGAATTTCTTTTTGGCATTACCCTTGGTTAAGTCATTGATTGGTGTGATTAGTTTTCTGCAGTCTTTGATGTATTTGCTTAGGTAAGCTACCATACCAAGAAAGCATCTAACTTGTTTAACAGAGGTGGGGTGTTACATGTTTTTTATGGCTTTAATTTTGTCTGGATCTCCTTTGATTCCACTGTCAGAGACAATGTGGTCCAAGAACAGGGGTTCCTTTTCCATAAATTGGCACTTACTAGGCTTGGTGTAGAGTTTGTGCTTTGTGAGTTGATTGAGTGTCTTGCAGACATGTGTGAGGTATTCTTTTTTTGTTTTTGATAATATGATGATATTATAAAGGTAGCATAATGTATTTGAGAGACCATTTAGTGCTTGGTTCATCATGGTGACAAACGTTGCTGGAGCGTTGGTCATCCCAAAGTTCATTACTCTACATTTGAAGGATCCAAATTGTGTACAGAACACGTTTTTGGTATGTCCTTTTCCTTTACTTCAACTTGGTTGTACCCTGAGTTGGGGTCAATTTTGGAGAAAAATTTGGCACCTGAGAGTCTTGAAAACAGATACTCTATAGGTGGTAGAGGGTATTTATTCAAAACTATGCTTGCATTTAGTGCTCTGTAGTCAGTTACTAGGCGCAGAGTGCCTTATTTTTTCTTTACAAAGAACACTGCTGCCCCCCATGGGGATTCAGACAGGAGGATGAATCCTTTTTCTAGATTGTCCTCAATATGGGTTTTGAGGGTTTTGGCCTCCATGGGGGAGAGTCTGTAGAGGGGTGGTTTTTAGGCATGACCTTGCATAAGTTGATGCTATGTTTGACCTCCCGTTTGGGGGTAGCTTGGTGAATTTTTCTTTGAATACAGGGGTGTATTCCTTTAGGGGTGCTACAAGTTCTGGGCATTGGATCTTGGTTGTTTGCATGTTATTGAACTCAGTGTACCTCATTATATGGAGGGTAATATCTTTTCTTTAGACGTTCTGAGTCATCTTGGTTTATGACCTGGAAAAATACTGTGTCTCTTAGAATGAGGTCATTGGGTTCTTTGAGGATATTAAAATCAACTTTGTTGTGTTTGATGGTCATGGTTTTTGTTTTCTAAAATACTCTGGGGTTCACTTGGGTGAACCAGTCTATGCCTGCTAAAATGTTGTAGTTTATGTTGTTCATGACAAGTCCTTTGATGGGCGTTTGTAGGCCTTGGAGGTCAATTCTGAAGGGAGTTGTTTTGCCTTTGAGTAGAAACTTTGATTTATTTGCCATTCTGGCGTATTTGAAGTTGGATTTGAAAACTGGTATTTTGTACTTGGTTACAAAAGGTTTGCTAACCATAATGTTTTGTGCACCAGAGTCAAATAAAATTTTATGTGTATGTGATTTGTAAGTGCATGGATAGACAAGAAGTTGTGAGCAATCTATAATTTTTAAGTTTATAAAAATGGAGGATTGCGGGACACAGGGGATGCAAGCAGCAAATTTTGTGCCTTGGTACAATTTCTTGTCAAGTTGGGGGGAGAAAGGGGCACTTAAGCCTGTTCCCCCTCCTCTTTTCCCTGTTCTTCTGTTTTGAGGCCTTTGAGGTCAGAGAATGTGGGGTCAGATTCATAGCGGGTTGCTACTTCAGCATTGTTAACTTTGGTGGTGTCCTCTTTCTTGGGACAGGAGCGGTTTGCACTTTGCCTGTGATTGCTATTGTTGCAATTGGAGTTGCCGTTGTTATGGTTGGTGTTCTGGCGTTTGTTGCCATTGGAGTTTTCTCTGCCATTGCCATTTGAGGAATGATAGCTGTTGTGTGCAGCATATTCCATATTTGTGCGTTTTTCAGCGCACTTGGTTTCTGCAATGAGCGCGGGCATGGAGGTATTTGCCTCCGGGCAGATGAGGACAGCAACAGAGGGTTTCATTCTGTTGATTAATGATGCTCTGGTATGTACGTTGACAGCTTGTGCTGGGTTTTGGATTTTACAACATATTTCCTCAAATATGTTGGCATAAGCTGCAATAGGGGTTTCTGCGGAAGATCACTGAGCTGTATTGCAATGTCTTGGAGGGATTTGGTGACACAAATTGTGGGTGATTTCTGCTTTGAACTCTTCCCAGTTGTCAAGCTGGTTGTCAGTTTGTGAGCCAACCCAGGTGGAAAACCAGTTAGCTGTGTCCTCGTACAGGCGCTTGCTGGCTTCCTGGACCCATTTCTCATGGGGAATGCGGCTGGCGCGGAGTTTGGCGGCTGTGTGGTCTAGCCAGTCAATGATGTTTTCTTTATTTTTACCAAAGAACTTGTTGATACCAATGTATTTGGTGTTGGTCACTTCACCTGTGATAGGTGGTTGTGCGTTTGTTTGTGGTTAAAGAGAGCAACTTTATTGAATAATCTTGGCGCATGGTTTGGGCATGACCAGACCTTTGAATATGGTGCATCCACTAGGTATATCCTCATTGATGTTGTAGGCGCAGAAGTAAGTTTTCCAGGTATCCTGGGATGTGGCCTGGTTGAGTAAGTGAGCAAAGATGGGTGGGTTTCAGTCAGTCATTTTCTCTCTCATGGGCGTGGTCAAAAAACTGTAGCTGCTACCAGTGATAAGGAGCGCCTTTTGGGTAAGCTTCAAATATGGTATAAGAAAGAAGAGAAGTATATTTTATTGGATAATACTTTAGACTTATATAGATTTGGCTGTGGCAGAGATTTTGTTTGATCAAACCTAGGGGTTGGTCAATTGCAAGATGGGTTTGAGCCACTTGATACTTAGACAGTCAGGTGATATTGCTTGGTTACCATTCTTGGTTTGTCAAATGGTATATTGGAAGGGCACCAAATTGGGTGATGCTGGATGTTAAGTAGGTTGGCAGTAGCCAGAATGCTTGTACATCCAGACCTATGAGAATTGGGGAGCAGGTTAAGAGGAAATAAAACCAAGCTCTCAACCACAATAATAATTGCAGTTTCAGCAACAATCAAAAGGTTGTTGCCAACAATTCTTGGGTAGGTCAAAGGGGGGAAGGAGTCAACTGAACACTGCAAAGCAACAGATAAAACCAAATGGCCACAATTAATAACAAATTTCAAACTTTATTAGATTAGAGAATGATGAAGCAATGTCATTTACAGCACTTGCATTCATTTAAGGGATGTGATAGGATTAGGGTGGTAGATTGAATGTCACAAACTAATTGACCAATGATATGAGCGGATACAAATGCATTTCTTGAGGCAGGAAGATCCTGAAAATTTTTGAACAGACATAGTCAAAAGAAAAACTGAACCAACTAACATCAGGAATATGCTTTGGATGCAATTATCACTGCTCTCAGCCGCTCTTGCACATGATATTTAACCAGAGGTGTCTCTTGGGTGGGTTAGGAAGGGGCATCTTCAGAATAATTCCAAAATATAAAATTGATGGCCTTTCTTGGGCTTTTTCACTAATCTTTTAGATAAATATTCAAACATAATTTGGTATAAATTCCCAAGCATTTGGCAGGAATTGAAGTGGTGGCCTAAGGGGGAGGCGTAACTTTACAAGACCCTTGACAATACCAAGGTATCTAAAATAAAACACACAATCCAAGACATAAATTTTAAAAATATTGTGTTGGGTGTTTGAATTTGGCAATAAAATCTGGGGAAATGGGTGGAAATTATTTTGGGTGTTATAAAATGGGTGTTGTAAAACCAAAAACAACTAAATAAGAAATAAAAATCTATAATTGGGATATGGGGGAAAACAATATTAATCAAATATCTATATTCAGATAAAAGCAAAAATTAAAAATAAGGAGTGACTTAATTGAGTTTTTTTAGTATTTTATTAAGTTTTAAAATGAAAGGTACACAACAACAGAGTGACAATGCACCTGTTGTGCGCCGCAGTTGCAGTTGCCCTTTCGGGTCAAAGAACAGAGTTAGTGCAACCCAAGTGTCTACTCAGGAAGGAGACAGGAGAGGAGAGTTCAATAGTGACTCTGCACTGAAACAGCTGGTTCAAGGAGCACAAGCTGCTAGGGTGCAGAGCATAAACCTTTGGGTCCCCAAGCAGACCCGGAAGCCCACCAAGGTTACCACAACAAAAAAGGTTAGAAACAAGGAGGTAGAACTTACTTCATATGTGTTCAATGTTGTGTATCAGCAAGAGCCGGTCCTGTCAGCCATGCTGGAGAAGGTTAAGCCTGTACTTGACAATAGCTATGAGCCTTACATCAGTGATGATAACCAGGAAGAGGACAGAGAGCCTGAGCTCTACAGAACTGATGAGGGACAGCTGGTGTTAAAGAAGGTTGCAGCCTTCTATACCAAGGTGCCTATGCCTTACAAGTCTGTCACTAATCAGGATCCCAGCTCACCAACTCCCGCAAAGCCCGCTCAGAAGCGCATCCCTGATATCAAACACATCATCCTGCTCAAGCTAATGCTGGAATCTGGTGATTACAAGGCGGCTGCGGCTCTTGTTGGGGTGGATCCCAAGTACACCTCAAAGACCTTCAACAGTTTCACCAATACTGGCCATTTTCTTGCTGTGGAAAAATTCCTGCATGTGTCCACCATGCTCATCAAGGAGCACAAATGGGCAATCTTCCAGTAAATAACCTGAGACTGCCATCTTGAACTGACAAATATACAGGTCATGATCAAATCTACTTTTGGGGTTGAGGCCTCAATTTCCTTTTACTACCATCTGGTGAAGGGAATGCGCTTTTCCTGGAAAAAACTTGGGGTATCCCATACAATAGAAACAGTCCTTTCAACATTGATGTCCAGAAAAAATACACAGAGGCGTACAATGCCCTCAAAGACAAGGGGATGATCAAATTCTATTACATTGACAAATCAGTATTTGCCTTGTCTATGCAGAATGTATATGGGTATGTCCCAAAAGGCTCAAATGACGGGGTAGCTTGGCGTGCTGCAGTCTGTACCACAGCATATTCAATATGGGCTCTCCTTGGTCCAAAGGGGGTCAAGCTGTATCAAATGATACTAGGCTCCCACAACAGCTGTACCTTTCTAGCATTTCTCCAATTGGTCCAGAAGCACCTGAGGCGCACAAGCCCGGGCTTCACCAATGTTATTGTGCTGGATAATGTTGGTCTCCACAAGGTGGCTGATATTCTTGAAGAATTCCCAATGATTGACACCAGCATTGCAGTGGGCCCCCAGAAATTGGCCACAGAAAATTTGTGCCTTCTCTTTCTCCCTGCTTATTCACCCTTCCTAAATCCCATCAAAGAAGTTTTTGGGTGGCTCAAGCAAGTTGTAAAGCAAGGGACCCCAACTGGGACCTGGGACCTGTTTGATTTTCTGCAGGCCAGGATCCACACCCTTCCAGCTGAGACTGTGGCCAAATTTTATGGCCATACTGATTTATTCATCCCTGTGTGCCTAGCCAAACAGCCAATTAATTAAAGGCTTAGAGTGTCTGACTATTTCATATTTTAAGGTCTTGCCCAATAAGGTGCAAGATTATAAGCTATACTGTGTAAAGTGTTCAGATTTAAGTTTAAAAGATATAGAAAAGTAGGCACAGTTTGTAGAAGTACCTTTAAAAGACCTGCCAAAAACTTATGATTAGACATAAAAGGTGTCATAGAGTTAACTAATCCTAAACAAACTATATAAAATAAGGTGTTAAATAAAGATTTTTTTGTAACCAAAGGTATATCTACATCAGGATATTACCCGTGGGAATATCTCAACATAAAACTAGTCAAATTATCCCTAAAGTAAAAAAATGGTGACAACAAGCTAAATGCTTGTTGTCTAACTATCTCCATTCTAATTATGCTAGCTGTTTGAGCCCTGAAGGAAAATTTAGAACTAAAAAAGTATTTGATCTAAACCTAAGCTTCTTTTTATTTTAAAGATGATAACCTAAGTAAATTTTGAAGTTAGAATTTGAAAATTGAAATATAAAATTAAAGAAAAAAACCTGTGAACAGTGATTGGGGAAAACCACTTAGAATTTCAGCTTAAAAGCTTACTTTTCTGGTTTCTTTATTTATAGCATAAAAAACCAAGCCCTGGGGAAGATCTTCTCTAGGAAAGGAGAGAGTTTCTTGGCAGCTGGGTTTGATAGACAAAGGGGAACACATGGTGGTGAGGAAAAACTGCTGGCAATAGCAAGCCAAAGATCTGCATGATGCAGGAGAAGAAGACGGCAGTTGCGTAAGCAAAATAAATAAAAGAAAAGAAACCTATTTTAAAATAGGAATTATAAAGGAAATGAATTATCCTGCGCACACGCAGGAGCAAAAGCAAAACCAAGAGCAAAAACAAAAACAAAAGCGTACCAGAGGCAAGCAAAAAGAACTAAATAAGTTTTGATTTAACTTACTAATAATTATATACTTAAAATTTAAGTTTGAACTAGAATTTTGAAATCAATAAAAAGCCTGCCCTTTGGGGCAGGGCACAACACATATTCTATAATTTACTATTTACAGTTTATTAATTATCATTTTATATTAAGAAGCTTCTAAGCCCACAATCACATTCAGCGGGACCATCAATGAAGGTTGGTAATTTATTTTTTTATATTAATTTTTTATTATGGCATCTGAGGCTATCCCAGACACTTGATACTTGATTACATGAATATATTTATATCAATATTATCAAATAAATATAAAAATGGGATTAAAAAATTAAATGTAAAACATATAAATTAGAATTATATTTTATTAACATATTTTTATGCTTTTATAAAAACTGTTTACAGGATATATTTTGAAAAACTTGTTTTCTAAAATAAAAATTATAAAAGTTTATTATAATGAAAATAATATAAGTTGTGATGAAATTTATTGGAAGATAGGAGATAAGAGCGCCTGTAGTGAGTTCTTTGGTATGTACCCACCTGGCAATGGAGGTGGTGCACAACCTCCACTGCCACACTGTAGACAGTGGATACACCCTGATTGAAATATTCTCAGCAGCTAGTAAAAGGGAGTATGGTGAGGTGGGAGTTCAGGAGCAGCCTCTCTGATGGGGCTACAAGTCCATAGATTCCCGACAGGACCAGGGCGTCTTGGATTACGTGGTCAACCAAGTTGTACCCAGGGGGGACCTTCTTCCCGTCCAATGAGAGCCTGGCCTTGTTGATCCCAAAAAGGACCCCATCTAGTTCCTCCACGTTTGCACCCATCCCAAAGTAAAAGAGTAACCCCAAGTAAACAACAAAATGAAGCCTTTGTCCAGCAAAGGCTTCTGTAAACTCACAAAGTTTGTTGTATACTGTGCTGATCTTTTTCTTGTACTTGGTCTTTGCAAAGTACAACTCCATGGCTGCAGAGAGCCCCATCTTATTGGCGTTCCAGGCCAACCCAAAGTCAGTAAAGAGGATTTTTTGTCTTCTTTATGGCTGTTGCGTCTGCAACAGCCAATTTCAACACTTTGCATTAAATTTCTCCAACAGGTAAGACAGGATGTGCTCCAAGGGGAAGCAGAAGCAAGCAGCCCCATGATCCTGGCCCATCTCTGGTATATTCTTGAATGAGAGTGTTGCCAGGACGTCCCAAACAAGCTCAATGAAGTTTACTGTGTAAACTCCATTGAGGGATACTGGGTCCAGGAAGACCAGTTGGGCATCCTTGTAGGCAGTAACTGCCCACTCAGATGCCCTCTCAGAATGCGTAAGATCAGCCAATGCCTCCCTGGACATTGGAAAGGACCTGTGGATTCTTTCTTCAAGCTCCTGCAAGACATGGGGGACAGAAACAGCTGCCTAGCCACATGATTGGTGTAGTTGGCATAAAACGTGGCAGGGACAAACAGGACCAGAACACGGCGGATTTCACCATCTATGGTTTTTTAAAAAAAGGTAAGTATTTAAAAATTTTATTAATTTTATTTTTTATGTTACCTTTGTGGGTTTCCTCCTTGCCAGTGGCTTCAGCAGGCTTAGTCATTCTTGGTGCAAGAAATTGTGCTGGTAATTTTTTGTCCTTGGTTTGGAATTGCTTGGCTGGTTTGAGGTGGGCATACATTTCAGGGTTTTCAACCCAGACGGACAGTGCAGAAAGATTGTACACCTTAAACTGGAGGCCCTTGACCACCATCTTCTGAATGTTTAGTAAGCACTCAATTGTCTTCTCAGGGGTGTCTGGTATTTTGGTCATAAGGGCCTTTGAGGACACCTTGTCAGTTTTGTCTCCTTCAAGGATGGCAGACTTAACTCTTGCTTTGACCTAGTGGTCGATTTCCTTAATCTCAGTGATTTCCAAGTCCAGATTCTTCAAAAGCTTCTCTAATTCTCTAATTGAATTTTTATTAACATTTCCTTATGTTTTTATAGATTTCACCCCAATAAAATCTGTATTATTCTGATAATATTGCCTCTTTGTTTATCCCTGTTTGTTTTCACATTAATCCAATATCACATTTTTTACCCATTGTGTATATGTTTTAAGCTCAACTCAATATGTGTTATTTGCTTTGTGTTGGCATTGTCCCTTAATTTCCATATTATTTTTGCCACTTTACACAGTCCTGTGTGAAAATATTGACAACAATTTGGTGATCAGCTAAATTTGAATTAGTTAATTATAGGTTAATTATATTTAGATAAAGTTTTTACTGATCCAAATTCAAAACCTTAATGATAAACTTTAAGCCAATCAGGAGCCAAGTCATAAAGTGGTTGTTGTGACATAAAGGGTCACCCAATAATTCTTTTATGCAGTGCACTAATTAATATGATTGGCTGGTTGTTTTTCCATTGAGTGCCATTGCCGCTGTGGCAAGTTGTTGATAAACTAGTGCTAACCCAGCAGCTGATTGGGCACTAGTCTATCAGCAACTCACCACAGCGGCAATGGCGCTCAATGGAAAAACAACCAGACATTCATATTAATTAGTTCACATGCATCAAAGAATTATTGGGTGACCCTTTATGTCACAACAATCACTTTATCACTTGGCTCCTGATTGGCTTAAAGTTTATCATTAAGGTTTGTAATTTGGATCAGTAAAAACTTTATCTAAATACAATTAACCTATAATTAACTAATTCAGATTTAGCTGATCACCAAATTGTTGTCAATATTTTCACATGGGGCTGTGTAAAGTAGAGAAAATAACTGTGTTCTGGATCTAGATACATGGCATAGTAAATATATGGTTTTATAGAAATAAGCTGAACATAAAGAATAAAACCAACTATAAACAAAGAGAACATGAACAATTGAAATTCAAAATAAAGATAATATAAATAGAAAATGTTTGGCAAAAGGGGGCTTGTTGGGGGCAGGGAAGAGTGATGCCTAGTAGGCAGAATAGCATGGGAAGGAAGATGTAGAGGCAGTGCTGGCCTGGGGGGTCTGGGATTGGGTGGGTGGGGCTGGAAGATGGGGGATAGTGATGGCGGGGATAGGGGTAGGAGAATTTCACATGATGGCTGCCATATATCACTTTCCATATTCCTTGTCTGTCATTGCCTTGATTGGCTGGTAGGTGGCTGTGGCACGGGGTGGGAAGTGCTTATCCTTGCGTGATTGGTTGCCCATGTTTATATGGAAAACCATTTGGTGACCAAAGAGAGAGTTTTGGTCAAGGACCCCAAGATAGAGGTTGTTGGAAGCCTGAGGGCAGTGCTCCCAGAGTGTATCTTCAATATTAAAGAACACAACATCAGCCAGATGGATGTCTGTGTGACTGGCTGGGTACACAAAGACCTGGTGCCTGCGTTGCTGGATGGCCTTGAGGCAGTGGAGCTACCCTTCATCTGGTGGCTCAAGAAAACCCGGTACTTGGAATTTGAGCCATCCCAGGAGTTGAGTAATCCACCAAGGATGCGGCTGTACTTGTAGCCATTGGTGAAATCCGGGTTTATCTGATAGTAGACAAAACCCTTGGCTGAAACAGCCAGAAATGCACCAATGAATGTCCCCTTCTTGACCTTCTTCCTTCTATTCTTGGCGGCAGCTTTTCCTTGCTCACCAAAATTATCAAAAGCTATGGATAGCTTATAGTAAGAGATGAACATGATGCCATCTGTTAGACTGGTCAAGCATTGTACCAGGGTGGATTCAATGGCATAATCATATAGTGAATCCTCAGCGCCATCCCATTGGTCACCAGCAAAATTTGTAAGAACCCAAATTGAAGCCACGTTTCCATGCATTCAGAGCTGCACCATGCGCTCAGACACCCAAATGCCATGGTGTGCAAGTTGCTTCCGGACCTGGGTCAAGGGAATCTTGGGGTCCTGCTGAAGGTCAAACATTATTGGGTACACCTCTGTGATTTGGGACTCAGAGGCCTTCTTTGGCTTCTTAGCTGTCCTGATCAGATTCCCCTTATTCATCAGGTTGTTGAATTCTTGCATGATGATAGCCCAGGTGAGTTGTAATTGGCTGGTTATCTGTTCCCAGGACAGACCCTGAAGGTTCAGTGCCACAATTTATTGGAGAACTTGGGTAGTATTTATTCTGCATTTGGGATGCTGGGCTGTAGGAGCTGAAGCCTGATTGGCTGTAGGAGGAGCAGGTTGAGTGGTGGCAGCAATTTGTTCCAAATCAAGGTTGCCATCTTGATTGGTTGGTTGATGGGCAGCTTGTGCAGGGGTGGGTACAGGAGCAGGGGCAGAGCTAGACACTAAGTGACTACTGAACAAGTCAAAGCCATATGGGTTGGGGGTCAGGTACAGGTCAGCTTCCTTGTTATCCGCCTCAAAGGCTTGGGTGTAAATGGGTGCCTCCACGTTCTGAGCCTTGCCTCTGTTGAAGCTGGATTGGCTGCTGCTGGCTTTGTTGAAAATGTTGTTGCTAGTAAAAACCATCTTGAAATAAAACCTAGGATAAAATCACTAAAGAAGAAATTTTAATATTTTATGATTTATTTTCATTGTAATCATCATTCCATATTTGTAAGTTTCTCAAAACCATTATACACAAATTAGGAGCCATGAAAATGAATAAAATGCCTCTGTCCCTAAATTGGATAGCTGTTGATTGGCTGTTAAACTGTTATATTTCTATTTTAGGCTGCTTGTACTACACATCTTGTGTGACTTCATTTTATGTCGTGCTTGTGGAATCTTGCTTCTAGATTGCTCAAATTTTGTTTCATTTTAGTCCTTCTGTTGGTGCCTCATATAAATCCTGATTGGATTATAATATACTCCAGATCAGCATGCATTCATCTCACTTGTTGCGTCAGTTCATTTTGTTTGTGGTTTAAACAACGCTACTTGATATTTGATATAATTTTGTATAATGGGCTTGTGAAATTTTGTTTTTTGTTTGACAGTTCATTTATTAACCAAAAATATTTAAATTAATTGAATCCTGAATCTTGCGCAACTTGGATTTTGTTCAAATATGAAATCATTTTGTTTGAATCTGAGGTATTTTTGGTTGTTGCCATAGCTTTTTAAAATACTGTATGTTTATTTTTATTTTTTCTTTGTATTTAGGAGGCTTGGTTTTAAATCTTTATCTTTTTATAAGCTTATTAAGTTAAATTTCACTACCAGAAAATAAAATAAGAATATTAAAAGGTTTAAAAATATTTTTATATGATAGGCTTTCTTTATTTTGTATTTCTGACTTTTTTATTGCTGCAAAGTTAAAAAAATACATACAAAGAAAGGTATAGTTGGATCATATTTGACTGAAAATCAGTCAACAGAAAAAATTAATGGAATATCTTCCTGCCCCCAATTGAGCATGATATCCAGAATGTAGTTATTCTTGTAGCCATCTATGGGATAAATGCTCACCCTGGAAATATTTTCCTGTCTAATTGTATCACATCATTGCCATATTTAAGCCACAAGTTTTTTAGTCAGGCAGTCATTTAAACATATGCCCTAGCCATATAAATATCTAATTCAATTCAAAAGCAAGCCCTGTAGTTCTGCTAATCCAACCTTCAATAAATCTTTTATTGTTTTATTCAAATATCTATGTATTTATATTATTCATTAAAATCTTATATATTTTCAGCTTTTTATTTTAAATCTTATATATATTTAAGCTCTATAATTTTTCTTTTAATTTATTTTCATATAATTTGTTAATTTTTATTATACTTGATATTTAACGCCAAAATAAAAAATAGTGTGGTAATTATATTTTATTTAATAAAAAAAATAATGAAAAGCTTAAAATAAAAATATAAAAATATGAGACAAACATTTTAATTAATTGGCTGTTTAGCAAGATAATCAGCAAATATAAATCAGAGTGAGAATAGAACTTCACCACTGCCTCTGCTAAAAGGGTGTGAACCCTGACCTGTATAAAATAAAACAAGGACTCAGGCCCAGTTGGGATGCCTTGCTAGACAACTTCCTTGAGCCATCCAAAGACCTTCTTGATTGGGTTTAGGAATGATGAATATGCAAAAAGAAATAAGTAGCACATAGCACTGTGGCTAATTGCTGTTGGCCAATTTTCATGCCTGTACCAATTATTGGTAATTCCTCAAAAATATCAGCCACCTTTTGGAGCCCAAAATTATCCAATACAATTATGTTGGTGAATCCTGAGCTAGTGATCCTGAGGTGCTACTGAACCAATAAATAGAAATCCATTAATATCTTGCTATTGAAGAGACCCTTGATTATCTGATAAATCTTAATTCCAAGAGGACCAAGAAAGATTACTATTGGGTAGGCTACAGCACAAACAGATGCACATCTGGATAAAAAGTTCTTAACACCCTTGGGCATATACTTGCATGTGTTGCACATAAATAACACAAATAATGATTTATCTATATAACATAATTTTACTATGTCCTTATCTTTTAGTGCATTATATGCCTTGGTGTATTTACAACAGACCTTGAGGTTTAATGGGCTTTTCTGATTGTACGGAGATACCCCAAGTTTTTTATGAGAAAATTGGACTGGGTATCATGTAAAATTAAATAAAATTGAGGCTTTGATGCCAAAAGCTGATTTAATCATTGCCTTTTTATTTGACAGATCAAGATGTCAGCTTTGGGTGATAAACTAGTTTATGGCTCAGATGTGCTCTTTTTTCAGTTTGGTTGATTTTTTCTTGGGTTTCTTCATAAGGAAAATTTTGCTCATTCAAAGTTCAATAATGTGGATTTTCATCATTGTCTTTCCCTTTGTCATCACTCACATAAGGCTCAAATGTGGTATCCAGGATAGGCTGCACAATTTCTATAAGAGTAGCAGAAATACTATCTTGGCAGTACACAGGGTTGTATACCAAGAACACTCTCTTTGTGGGGGTGTTGTTTACTTTTCTGGTGGTGGTAGCCTTCTTGTACAGCTTTAGAACTCTGGGGTTAATACTACCTGTTGTCAGGATTGACAATTCTTTTACTCTTGAAACCCAGGTCCAAGGTTGGGATTCAAACCCTGACCCTGAATCCCCGCGGGCTGCTGGCCCTATGGACCAAGGGGCCGCCTGCCTGCATTTTCCTAAGGTTGAGCCCCCCCCCAAGCTGAAGTAAAGAATGATGGTCAAAATGGTAAAACAAGCCAAACCAGATAAATCAGCATGCCAAATGGAGGCAACAAAACTTCAACCATTAGCTTCATGAGCTTGAAGTCTACACTGATGGCCAATCAAGAATCATCCCCAGAAGGAGGCATGGGCCTGCAGCCTGACCCCATGACCACAAATCTAGAGCAAGATAATTAAGTAATCAATTCAAGATCTCTGACCAATGAAAGAACTCCTGGCCCAGGTGCCATTTTGCTGCCTTTGAACCAGAACCCCCAGGTCTTCCTTTCCCTATGCCCTGATGGACTCCCCTTGGAAATTATTAAGTTTAGAAGTGGGGTGCCATATAGACCAAAAGACCCTGTGCTTCAAACTTATTACCATTTTTGAATAAAGGTTATGTTATTTTGGCTTACACAGCTACTGCCTTATTTTGCCTTTGCCATCTATCAAATTAGTACAAGATCCTATTGTCCTTTTGCCCCTCCACCCGCAGATTCCTGTCCTCCAGGTGTTTCCTTTGGCCCCGTACACTTCATAGAGTACCCTCTGAAACCTGAATATAAGGACTACACCACAGAAAAGATCCTTGAACTAGACTTTTTGGCCCACATATAATCCACAGTTAGATACAACCGACTAGGCCCTTGGATATTCTCAACACCCAAGTTGTTTAGAGGCAAATTCAACTACCTGGCTTCCTGCAAGCTCTATATGGAACTGCCTGTGACCCCCAAGCCTATGCCTGCTTTCTCGCCCAAACTCCCAACTGACTACACTGGTAAGCTGTTTGGGATTTGTACATCACCCTCACAGGGGTGATTGACACTATAATCCCAGCCACTGGCCCGTGGTCCTGGGTGAGGAAGTCCTTCTCCTACCTTTTTAAGTTAGCTCCTCTCTTGTGGTGGGCTTTACCCGCAAAAAACCCAGCCCAAAAAATCCCTAAAACCAACAGTCTGGCCGCCCAAGACTGGATCCCTGACACCTGTTCTACTAGTCTGAGTGCCCTGGGCTTATTCTTGTGCTTATGTGGCTTGAATCTTGCTTCTTAATTCAGAAAAACTTCCATTGCCCATCTTCTAGGCTACAGTCACTTTGTTCTTTGACTCATGAGAGTGTTCACATCAGCAACGTACTTCTTTGGCTCCTTGACTCTGCTGTTGTGATAAATCCATTTTGTATAAAAAATAAAATAAAATAAGCTTAACTATATAATTTATGAAATGTAACTTTTATTTGTCTAAATATAGTAGCATAAAAACCTTTCATCACTACCATTTATTCCCCATTAGGTTTCACAATTTATATGTTGATTATTTTTGGCCATAAATTTGGACTTTTAGTTGTACTTATTGATAAATTTTGATTTTTTGATCATTTCAATCCAAAAACAGACACTCATGATATCATGTTTTTGTTTTCTAGTATAAACTGTTTATCTTAATTAGGATTGACTGTAAAACTATTAGAAATTTATTGATATATTTTAATATTTGGTGTTTTTGCTGTTGTTTTCAGTTGCTATGGGGTTTGCTGTGAGGTCAAGCCTTTCACTTTGGTGACAGAGTCCATTTCAGTCTCAAAAATTATATTGGGTACAGCAGCTTTTTAGTGGGACTTAAATCAATTTGATTGCATGATTGGGACTGTTGTTGTTGAATCAAAATAGGTACATCTTTATTTTGCACTGCTGTTTGCATATCAGAGCATTTCCGCTAATTAGCGCTCAATCTCCATGGGATGGGCTCTTAACTCTATCAAAAAAGCTGAATTCTGCTTCAAACTAGCCTGGTTATATTTAGATCTGGGATATTTTTGTTCCTCTAAGAAGTTTTTAAAACCACTGCATAACATTATGCTTTAATGGGTGGGGTAGATGAATCAAGGGTAGATAAATGTATCTCCTTAGATATAGAAAGCCAGGAGAAAGATGTTTAACATGGTCATAGTGCACCATAAACCCTTACAATGTAAAGTATACACTAGCCCCTTGAGTTTTCCAAAAGATGGTATCAGACCCAACTGTAAAGTTTTCTGTCAAAGATCCCCCATGATCCAGGGTAAGGCTGCACACAGCATCACCAGAAAATCTATTGCAGCAGTTTTATGAACCTGCCAGTGGCAGAGGGTGATACTCTGGTGGTAGAAACATTTGCTGATAAGCCAGAGAACTCTTCATCCTTGGGTATTCTCTCTTGACAGGTATTGTAAATTCACTGCCACCCCTGGTCTTGGATAAGACAGTCTTCTCCTGTCGTACAAAAAAACCATTCAAAGTCCCGCCAAATCACTTAACTCGCTCAAAGATTTGGCTCACACTGTGGATGAAAGATTTTTAGTGGCATAATCTGTGGATTCTCCAGCATTCACTGCCCCATCCATGGAGGAGACCTTAATTAATTTGGACTGTTTACTGGCCTGGTGTCAACCGTTACTGACAAGCATTAGAACTGCTCAATCAAACTGTCACACATTGGCTTACTTAGAGTCAAATAGTTTCCAAATGTCTTAAGCCAACTTCAGAAAATCAGATAAGGTCAAGGAAACTAGCATGAAACTCTCCAGTCCTCCTGATTCTGACCAGAAAAATTTCTCTCTCAACCAATTGGATCCAAGCTAGAAAGTCATGTGACTTATCCCCCCTGCAACACACTCCTTTTAACACAGCAAGGGGATTTTCTGTCCTTGCTGGTCAATTCTCAAATTTATTAAACCTTTAGAGCTTGGTTTCACTTGATTTATTTTATTTTGCTCAGGAACTCTTTCTTAGAGTCTAACAATCTATATTAAAGTGTTAGTTGTTGATCTATTAGATTTTACCTTGTATCTCCCTGTTTCAAATCCAGTGTCTTCTCTGGAAGACCTATTTGAGATTTTAGCATATAGTTACAATCTAGTTCTCTTTACGCTCTCAAAACCCACTTTCAAATTTTTAATCTAGTTAAATCTCAGTATAAATTCTGCTGTTACTTTGATTTTACCTTGAATTCTTTTATTTTTGACTTTGCTTTTGCTCCCGCTCCCGCCCAAGCTCCTAAAGACCATTCCTGAGTCTTCCCTGATCTCCTGTCTGTTTTGCTTGTTGTTTCTTGCAGGGCCCCCTACCCCTAAAATTTTTAAAACATTCAGGGACATGAATTGTACCAAAAATTTTCAGATTTATTGGTGATTCCAGCAATGATTTTCCCTGCTGTTAAGTTTTGGTATTTTCTTTGTGTCCATTTGTCCTGCCTCTGTGGATCATCTCTCCTGACTTGTGGCTTCATATTTCCTCTTCAGCATGCCTTGTGGATGACAATCCCACCCGCCTTCTGCGTCTTCCTAGTGACCTCATTATCTCTGGGGAAGCCCTAGTCAAGGGTTTGACCTGTGATGACTTGGACTTGTACACTTCTGATCATGCTCTGCCTGCTCCCTTGCTGGAGAAGATACCTGTGTCTTTCCCCCTCTTTTGGAGAGTGATGATATGGTGCTCTTCCAAGCACCCGTTATACCAGTTGCCAGTCTCACTCACCCAACTTGGTTAATCACCCACCTGGTATTGATGGGATTGATTGTGTACTTTCTTCAATTCTCTCCTGTGTCCTCTCTCTGGTCTCCTCTCAGAGCAGCTGTCCCAGTACTTCACTGGGGGGTATCCTGGTGGTTTGTCTCACCAGGAATAGAGCCAAACTTAGTTAGTTTAGCCCCCTCTCTCACAGATATGATGGCCATGTAGGGCATGGCTGATGCCAGGGTTGCAGTGATGCTCCTGTGAAAGGTACCTTTTTGGCTGTGAGATTGGGCTGACTGGTCACAGATGATCAACCTAATGATCACAATCTAATGTGGGACTTTGCCCACTTTGCCTTAACTGATTTGGTACTATCAAATGTATGGGCATATGCCGTATAATCCCCAGCTGGGGGATATTGACTGATGGCTGAAGGCTGTATGATTATTGGTCAGTCAGGCTTATAGTGAATGTCTTGCCCTATGAATATGGGTTGTTACTTTGGTTCCACCCACAGCCAGCAAATGTGGGGATGAGTAAATCACACCCATCTGGCATACAGTCCATTTCAAAATGCTAGTCCATGGAAGGATTAACGGCCATGCAATTACCAATCAGATATTCAATTAGATCAGTCATTGTGCGCTGTATGATCCCCAACTTGGATCAACTTAATCCTGCCAAAGACATACCATCTAGTTAAGGAGCTCTAATTTGAAACCAATAAGGGAAGAAAGATATTAACATCCCATCTTTGGCATGTAGGGTATGAGCTGGGAATATCTGTAAGCACCCTCTGAAATCTGGTGTAACTCTTTGGTGTCATGTGAGAGACGCAAAGAAGTAGCCAACTAACAATTGCCGGTAGACCAGCTCAAGAGGGGTGTAAGCTGCAGCTGGGATAATCTGTATGCCTGGGAAAGGCAGTGGTGATAAAAGTGTCAAGGACCAACAATTGGGTTAGGCAGAACCAGCAAGAGCTGAATCAGCTGTGCAGGTATCCACTGGAAACTGTCTGAAAGATCAGGGTAGAGGCAGTTGCAGTATAAAAGGATACAGGTGCCTTAAAGCCCAACAACCAGCTCTTGGCTGTATTTCTGAAAAGATTGTGGCTGTTGGCTAGATTGTATCCAGCAGATAGAATAGCATCTACATCCCCCCTTCTACTTTTCTGTCTGTAGTGTCCTGGTACATAGAGCAGGTGGATTATATGATATTGGCAAGGCTAACCAGGCTGTCAGGAAATTCTGTAGATTCTGTAGATTTGAACTTTGGAGCAGTAAGCAAGATTGCTCCGTATTAGCACACTCTGTATAGGCCCCTAGATAGGGTTGCTTTACTGGAAATGGAGTTCAACTTGTCTAACCCCCGGTCGGTGATGAGGAACTCTATGATTGACTTGGTCAGCCCCACCATGGGTGGGCTCCAACCAGATCCTTCTTGGGAAGCTGGGGTTTTTATAGGCTTGGTGTTATGGTCTACCACCAGGGTTTCACTTACTATGGGTCAGCTGAGTATGAAGCAACGGGGTTTCAACGAGAGGTTACGCCGGGCAAGTGAAGTTGGCTTAAGAATCCTGACGATATAATGCCAGATCAGAGTGATGGATGCTTGGGGAAATCTGCAGCAGGAGCCAAGCTTAAGCAGTGGGATAAAGGGTTTACGTCAGAGTAAACTTTGTAGGTAGGTGGTTACGGCTAATTTTCTAACCCAGGGAAGAGTAAAGAAGATATAGGTTGGTGAAGAACCTCAATTCTGTTGAAACAGTATGATTATCGTTTTGCTAAAGGGTTTGGGCTATGATTTTGATGAGATGCATGTGAAGTATATGTGGTAGAAGAAAGGGAAGACTATAAGCCTAGATCCAATCAGAAGAGGGAGCCAATTTTATCGAGGATTTGTAAAAGTTCTCTATATCCATGTAGATAGATGGTATTTTGAAAGGTCTATTGGAACCGAGGCTTTACTCTGCCAAGGGCCTAATCCAGATCTAATCTGAAAGCACCATTATTGGTGGCCTTGATACCAATTCTTAAATGATTTTCTTAGAGAGAGTACAATTGCAACAATTCTGTGCTTTAAAATTTTCATTTTCTAAAAAGCCTTATTCTAGCTTCACTCAAAGCCAGTCCGGGGGATGGCATAGGATCATAAAAATACTTGAGCGAATTCCGATTACCCCCAGCTTTAACTCTCACTGCAGTTAGTCTGTAGCCCAAATCTGGATTTATCCCAAAGTAAATTTTCTACGTTGGATAGTTGTTTATCCATAAAAACGTATAAGGCAAAGCGTGCTGGCTTGAGGAAAATTACTGACTGAATTGTCAACATACATGATCAGTAAGTTTAAATAGACTTCTTAGAATGAAACGCAAAAATAGTGAAGATCGGGACAAGCTTGCAACCGAATATCAAACCGGTGGTGGGCACAGCTCGGGTGAAATGGCAAGGCTAGAGGTTTGAAATGACAGGAAGTTTAATGGACATTAGGATTTAATAGGATGCAGTTTGCTGGGGACGGTGGCTATTTTAACAGCGGGATTTAAATACGCACGCCAGTGCCTTTTTGAGGAATACTACATGTTGTCCTCGCCCGAGTCGTCCATGGGATCATCTTCCAGCTTTGGGATGACGTCAGCAAGTGACTTGTGTAGCGAAAGCTCCTGGATCACTTGCTCGTCTATAGGGAGAACAGATTTCCTCCGGAACATTTGAAATATCGGCTTGGGATCACTCGACTGATGCTAAACGTTAGAGTGGTTATATAAACTCCTACCAGATCCGCTTCAAGAACATCCAAGTGCTCGCGATCATCTTCCATGGCCATACCGCCCGTATCTTCGTTGGGGTAATCGATTTCCATAGCATCTACAAATCAGCCTTCATCTATCACCATCATACCTGGGTCTAATTCGCCGTTGTTGGCGGCAGGGAAACTGCCGTTAAGGATGAGCCTCTCGGAGTTGGTCTTTGCCCGCTGCTCGACAGCCTTCCAAAACTGCTCCCTCCGCTCCTGCTGCTTGGCCTCCCTAGTGGGATTAGCGCATAATCCAAGGTCAGGCTTACACTTTGCGACTCAGTTTAAATTTGCTGAC
The DNA here is from genome assembly GCA_014839935.2 of Entomophthora muscae. NCBI lineage: Eukaryota > Fungi > Entomophthoromycota > Entomophthoromycetes > Entomophthorales > Entomophthoraceae > Entomophthora > Entomophthora muscae. The sequence goes on from QTSX02005770.1 coordinate 312,358, forward strand.
ACACTGGTCAAATAGCGCAGGGTCCATATCCATGAATATTTTGAGCGCATTGTAGACGAGACCATGGATCGTCCTGAGGATGTTAGACGGGAAGACGCCTGTGCTTACCGATTCCAATGCATCTTAGAGTTCTTGTATAGCGATGCAAACATGATCGGAAGAATGACGGATGCGTTATCGGCCATCAGGTTGACAATGTAGTCATTGTTCCAGTAGTAAAGCGCCCTCTCGGCAACCTTTTGGTTAGATGTAAATGCCAGTCAAGCATACCTGGAAGTGAGGAGATGAAACACATCTCGAGATCTGAGTGAAGAGCGGCACTTGAACCTTGATAAACTCATCGGGGTCTATTACATCAAGCGCTTCTTCAACTTCGGAGAGAAACATGACCGCTTTAGGGCTGTTGACTTTGGGCCAGTATTTCAAGAGCCCTGCAAAAAGCTATTTATAAGACACGGCCAATCTCTTGCAACTTACTTCGACCGTTAGTCCAGGATCCTTTTCTAAGAACTGAACGATGCAGTACGAGAGCTGCGGGTGGTAGACACCCAGCGATTTTGCCTTGTGGAGCGGCAAAAGAACCTTGGTCAGGAAAGTCTTATGCTCCTCTTTGAGGGGGAGGGCAAAGCCATTGATGATACTATCCGATCAGTTGGTGCATTAAACTCCCTTTACCTTCCAAGGATCTCCAGCAGCTCCGCAATGCCATTGTGGCGCTCGTTTTCATAGATGAAGCGGAAGAAGATGTTGTTGATGGACCGCCGCACAAAGGCCCGGAGATTTAAGAATTTCCCATAAATTCTGTGAAGAGTCGTCTTTAAGAAGTCCCGCTCTCGGGGATCTTCGGTATCAAAAAGATCAAGCAACTAAACAAACTTAATTCCAAGTTCCCAACTTGCAAAGCACCTGCAGTATGAAACTATGGTCAACATAGCGTCGCCCAAGGTTGGGGTTGAAATCCGGCGACTCGATGAAGCGAAGGAAAAACTCATAAACAATTTGAAGATGGGGCCACGCCGCCTCGAGGACGGGTTCATCTTCTTCAGGGTCAAAGGCATCTCCGGAGGGATTGACTTGGGGAGGAAGAGAGCGAAACAAGTTGCAAGAAAACTAACAATTTATAGTGAGATCTCCGCTTCACCCGAAAGTAAGACTAACCATTTTAAACACTGCAGGATAAACCTCTTCAGTAATCACCCCTCTATTGGAGGAAACATATTCCACTATTTCAAATAAAGCTTGCCGCTTAATCTCCTTGCCGGGTGCGTCTGATTCCGGATCATGAAAATCAAAAGTTACACAGCATTGTTCCAGCTTTCTCAAAAAAAGGGTATTTCTTTCTGCTTCCGCAACGGCTGGAGGATTATGTCACCGAAACAAAATTATCGCTTACTTTTTATAGGCGGTAGCCTTTCTAGGTCGCGCTCCTCACTAGCATATAGCCGGGAGTTGCGGTGGCGGCGCGGGCCTTTGTTGGTAGGAATATTGTCCTTGTTTGTATTCTGGATCCAACCAATAGGACCAGCTCGGGGGACATCTTTAGAACTGTCATTAAACTGCCCAGCTTCTCCTGGAAACTAAAGCCAATATATCGGGATCAGACTATATATGAAGAGGGGAAAGATAAAAATTACCATTTCGGGGTTAGAAACATTTGGGTTTATTTCACCATTGTCAACATCCATGGCTTAAAAAAGACTTTTAGGATGACTCTTATTAAGGGAGAATAGAAAAGCTTACCACCAGCCGGCTTCGGAATATCTCCACTGCTTTTAGTTCGAAGGAGCTTGGAAAGGATCAGAAGAGCGGTTAAGAGATGACTACCTTGTTGCGAAAACTCTTCATGGTCTATTTAAAGCTCTATCTTGAAAATCAATATGTACAATTGGATTGATGAACCAGACTGATGCTATAGCTCAAGGCAGATAAGACTAAATTGGAAGTGCGAGTGGGCGGATAATTGCTGGCAGAAGGCGTAGTGTGGCAGTTGCTGGCGGATGTGAGCTTTGATTTTGTGGAAGGTGGCTCTAGTCTTGCTATCCAGCGTCACTCACCTGGCAAAGGCACCCTGAACGAGCCTATAATTGGCCGGCCCACCAGCCAATCGTTACCACCATTGGCTCGATCCCAGCGCCAATTGGCAGATCCCCCGACAGCTAAAACTAATTGCCTCCCCCGCCACATTGCCTACGCACGCCCGCCCACAAAGCCAATCAAACATCATTGCAAATTGACTTACCAGCTCTCGTCAATTTGCCAAGTGCTGGCACCCTTCAATTGAACTACCATCCAATTCCTCATATTTATTTTAATATCCCCCACGTGACTCGGCATGTAAAATCCCTTGTCAACAACAAACATGTCTATGAAATCCTGATAACTAAACTACATACCATTCTTAACCACTGCTTCAATGCACGCTTGTCTTGACTAAGCGCCATCTCTGCTGGAATAACCTCAGGCATGAATTATCCAATTCAATTAACACCAGCTGGGCATAATTTACCCACCAAAGGCATTCCAACATCTAATTAGCAACCACAAAGTATACTTTACACTCGCCAGCTCAATAGTCCAACCATGGACCATTCATCATGAATGCAAGTCTCCATCAAACTGCAGCTTATCAATAGACTTATGACTACTGCTAATAAAATTATATACTTTAAAAGGCCATGTTCACTTGCTTCAGATCACCATGTCACTTAGTTCTATCTCCTTATAGTGGATATTACTTGGTCACGTGAGATATAAACTAACAGAAGTCAAACTTCATAATCGCCAGATCCTCATATTCAACGCCAACTTTCATATCAAGAAATTACATCATATTAACATTTCATTTATAATCCAAAACGAGAAATCAATCCAAAAGAAACTATTTCAAACAAGCAAAAGCGATCTGCCATTTTATTTCAACTGTTCACCAGCTTCTCCATTACGGCTTTCAGATATAGGCACTCTATATCCTCATTTACCAAAACGATACCGCATTGGTCATAACCATCTTCCACCCAAAGTCCGCTTTGGGCAGCTTCCTAGCCTTGATTGCTCAAGATATCAACGGCAACCCCCAACTGAGATTACCGTATACTGGAACATTCCAGGACCCACTACCAGTAGCACATGGAGCTAAGCAATTGCCAATAAACTAGATCAGAACGCCTATATAGGCTTACCTAGCACATGTAGGTTTTAAACCCAGCGAGTGAAGAAGTTCTGGCTTGAGACTGGCTTATATACTCTCCGCCATAGAACAAGCTTCATTTGAAGCTAAATGTACAAGCAGAGCCAACTTCCCGCCATCGGATCAACACGTTTTTATTGGCTACGAGAGAAGCTTCATCTAGCGCAACCAATTAAGCCCAAGTTAAACCTATTGCATCTCAATCCTACCCATTCAAAAAAGTAGATCTACATTAATCTTAGATGCTGCCTTTGAGCTAACCCTTCATCCAAGCTTACCTCAGCTCCAACAACTCACTGGCTGGTTCCCAAGCCTACTTTACCACTCCAGCTATCCTTTAGACCTCAATTGACATGGCTCGATATCCATCATGGAAACTCGGATCAACCCAAAGCTAAACGTATAGCCCATGTCAATCTGCAGGGGTTTGAGCAAAGCTGTAGGATTTGCAGGTGCCATCTCCCTTCCAAATAGAAATCAGGGAGCAGCTGGAGGAATACATCTTTTATTGGAACTTCCCGCCACAAATTCCCAGCCTCAAGTACGATCACACAATGGAAATTACCAGTTTGGACTTTTCCCACCGTCTGCTGCGTGGATTATCTGGTACAATAGAACCCGCTACGGTGCTCCAGCAAAATGCTGGAGTCAAGAGTCTTATAAATGATACTTTAAATACATCAAGAGCTACTCATAACCATGTTATCTATATCGACCAATGACTGTTGTCATAGCTATAAATGATACACTAAATACAATAAGAGCCCATACCAAAAATAAAACCAAACCATCTTGCCAATCCGAATTGTTCAGTAGTTTCACAACCTGCTGAGATAAACAAAAATTGTTCAATCACATAACGAATGGCAACCTTTTTGTTAGAAATAGAAGCCAATTCCACAGAAAATGTGCGCTGATTGACAAGGATGTCCAGACACACAATGAATTATGGAAACTGAGAAGGAATGGATGAATGATGATTAACAATGAATATACCAAGCACTAGAAAAAACAGGTTTCAGTCACAAAACAAAGCTACTATGTTCACTACAATCTTTAAGAGCAAAGTGAACTCAGCCACTAAAGTGAAAACTCGATCCAGCAATGAACCCCAATAGCAACTGAAACAGACAACAGAAATATCAAATATCAAAACAGATCAATGAGTCTATAACGCTGTTACCAGTTCATCCTAATAATGAGGAGCGCCTTTTGGGGAAGCTTCAAATATGGAATTGAGAAAGAAGAGAAGTATATTTTATCAAATAATACTTTAG